>OY728121.1:110113382-110503382 GCA_963277665.1 Viscum album
TGACTAGAAGATATTAATCGGGAGGAAATACTACTATGACTTCCCTTTATACACACCGATTTTCTCATGTTAGAGTGAAATAAAGACATTTCCCATATCAACTACTATTCTAAGCAGTGGTTTTTGATGACCTATACATTTATTTATTACTATTGATTCATTTTACTAGATTATATGATATTAAAAAAATATGGAATATTATATATTATGGTAAATTGGAGTGTTTATACTCTATCTCATGAAAATATAGAACAGAGATAGACAAAGAGACACTAAGTACTTAATCATTTTAACCCATAGATTTCTATTTGAGGTTGACTAGATATTCAGTGGTTGATATAGTAAGAAATCAGTAAACATGTGTATTATTCAAGAATCAATAGTATAAGATATATGGAGGTTTTTTTCCCTTTAGAATCATAAGATAGGATATCTGTAATGAATTAGAGAGTGTGAAAACTAAGAAGGATTGTGAAATAATATAATAATTTTTGAGAGGATATTTGTAAAGACCTTAACCTAGTAGCCCAGAGTTAGTGGTTACTTTATTAAATTGTCATAACATACAAGGAGTCATATAATAAATGACAAAATAGTTTATTAGTATTGGTAAACTAGATAAATCCTTAAAATTCACAATATAGTTGAAAAAATCGAATACACGTAGTGTTTTATTTGAGAACATCATTACTCTCATTATCATATCCCTAGATATAAATACAAAAATAAAATTCCTCATATCATGTGGTAAATAACACAAAATAAATGGGTAAGATTAGAAGATCGGTAGGTGTAAGAATACTTCAGAAACTACCAGGAATAAAAATTTATAATCAATATGGAATATTAAATAACTAAAACATATGTCATTTTAATAATATTTTGAGCATAATATGGGATTATTAAATGATTGTCAAATAAAGCCATATAAATCATCAAATGAGATTGAAACATATCCATGGTTATTCCAAAAAATAGAATAATCATATGGAAATCAATAGATGATCTCATAATGAGGGAACTCATAATATCATACATCTGAAACATACCAATAGCACCTTTCATAGGACAGTTTAAATCAATGGGTAGAAACCTATCTAATTTTGTCAACTAATTTGTCTCATGACACATGTTGATGCATAGAGGGTCTATCTATAATCAATCCCCACTAATCAATTACTATACCTAATGCATTTTTAATATTAAAGGGGTGAATTATAGTCAATATAATTATTTGTATTGAAAAAATAATATATGAAATGTTAATATTTACTCCAATCAAATAAAAATAATCATAAACCATCCAGATTAATATGTTAAATGATAATAAAATTATACATCCTCGGTCAAACTGATCATAAAACATCCATAGATAGTATAAGGATGATATAAATAAAACATAATCCTTGTGGATCATATGTATAATAAATCTTTTATATCCTTGATGAATATAAATACCATAATAATATCATTAAAAACATTTTTGAGGAAAATAAACATTTCACTATTAAAATCAATTTTTTTAACTGAAAGTTCAAAAACAATTTGAAAATACTTTTATATGAAATTAAAATTTGAAACATATAAATTAATATTTAAAACATATATTTTTCTTGATTTCAAAAAAAAATTTCATGTTTTACACATTAAAATGAAGATTACGTTTACATTTTTGGTGAAAGCCAAATAGGCCTTATTTAAAAAATGAGATGAATATTCGTTTAAAAAAAGTGTTAAAATGGGTGAATTTTTATTCAATAAATAATTTTGAAAATATAAAAATTATTTTTGAAAACATTTTTAGAAAACATAAATTTTTGATGAAAATTGATTTTCGACTGAAGAGAGGAAAAAAGTTGGATTTTCATAAAAATCATTTTTTTGATAATTTTAACTACCAAATAGTGTAAAATGGTAAAATCACTTGAAAATTTTATAAATAACCATTTTATAATGAAATTTATTGGATTTATGATATAAATAATAACTAATTCCCCCAAGGGATACATAAACAAAAACAATCCTAAAAAATGATGAGATTGAAAAATAAACAGTTACCACTATGGTAACTTTTAAATTATAAGCCCAATGAAAAAGTAACATAAAATGAAACTATAAATACCATGAATATAAATAATTTCATGATATAAAATATAAAATGTGGAATTAAATACACCACAAAAACTAATAAGTGGTAAATATGGTGAATGTTCCACGAAAGTAAATGTGAGATGAGAAACCCGAAACATAGGTTCAACTTCCTTCGTAAGTGCCTTAACCTCCTATATAATAAATCTTGGTTTGTTATGAGTATATTATGTAACTGTAACGACATATATTATTCCATATATCATTCAATTATAGTCTTATTTTACCCACATGTTAACAATTCTTCAATAAAATCATTATTTCATGGGGTAATTGCTTCGTTTTTCATGTATGTTTTAATTTTGTAATTTTGGTAATTTTAATTTTATCAGGTTTAAATAATTGAAAAAATTATAAAAATGATATAAATACCTAATATATTTATTATATATTTATTTATAGAAATATTTTAATGTTAATGATAGAAAATGGGTCGCACCATTTATGGAGATGGTAAGTCATACGCATGCGTGAATGTTGTTTCAATTGTTTCTCGATTAATGGAATGAAAGGGAAATAAAATCTAATTAATATTCAAAAAATTATTATTATTATTTCACATATATCATTTATATTAATTAAATACATCCTTAATACAATCCATGTAAAAATAAAATGAAAATCACAACACATCGCTGTGTGAAGGTGGAAGTCCACATGTACACACGAGTGACATTATTGTTTTCCAAAAGATATGAAATTATGAAGTTAGATGTGATATTATAGTTCAAGAAGTATGGTTATATAATATATATCAAATTTATTTGTTAACATTAACCTTACAACATTTAATGTAAATCTTAAATGAAAAATGAATCACATCGCTTATGGGGCAGTAGTCCACCATACAAACGAGTGGCATCATTGTGTCCCCAATCGAATGGAAAGTAATATGTTCTATGTGATATCATAATTCCAATAGAATTATAATGTAAGAAAATATAATATAAATATTAAAATCTATTATTATATCCATCCTTGAAAGGTGGTGATGGACAAATATTTACATCAGTTCGTGAGGTGGTAGTCCATCATAAACATGATTGATAGTTTTGTTTCCCATTTTATGGGAGTGGAGATGGATATGGGTTATGAAATTTAAATAATTATATATTATTATATAGTATATATTTTTTATTATATTATGATATTTTAATAAGGTTTTATTTAGGTGAAAGAAGAAATAAAACAAATACACTAGTTTAAGAATTTTACCTCTTCTTTAAAGATCCTCTTTAGGTTTATACCTAAAGCCTTCTTAGGAGGGATTTATAATAAAAATATTTAATCTAGTATGTTATTATATATTTAATGAAATAATATTTTTATTATTTTCTGAAAAAAATAGATTTATAAGTTTGAATAATGGAGGATATGTAGTGGCCTTTAATATGAGCGGGAGAGGGAATGCGTGGAATTTTTGAAAAGATAAAGTGACGTTTGTGTTTTTATCATTCCAAAAGAATGAAAAATTTGACATTTTCAAAACATATATTATATATGGTAATATTATTTATATAAAATTAGTTTTTAATAAGTTTCATGTCATTTTTAAAAACTTATATTCTTAGTTTGATCCCCAATAAACCCATTTTTACATTAACCGTGTAATTATTATTTTTTTATTTTCACTATTCATTAAGATAAAATATTAAGTCAACCTTATTAGATAATATAAATTGTTATGATTCAAAATATTTAATCCATTTTTATAGATTAAATTCACATTATCTTAATAATTTAATTTAAAATTAAACCATAGACTAGATAAAATAGTGGTTTTCCATAGAGAAAAATCTCATTTATATAAAATGTTTGAAAATAAGAAAGAAACATTAAATATATTACAATAAAATTAAGTAGTTAAATTTTAATAAAATTTAAATAATTTTAATTTAAAAATAATTTATAATATAATTTATCTTTTTAAACAATTTAAACAAAAATATAGTTTTCAATAAAAATAGTATTTTTCAATATTCATAAAAAATAGATATTTTTTAAAAATTATCAATTATTTGCCAAAATATAAGTTTTACATGCAGATTTAAAAAAATTAGTTTTAGTTTTAGAAACACATGTTCTAAAATTAGTAATAATTAGTTTTGAATTATGTGTGCAATTCATGAATAAACCACCTTTTAAACGAATTGTTTTTTATAAAACATTTCTTTTTCTTTAAAATTGTTCTTATTATTTTTATAATCAATATATAATCCTTGTGTTTATATTATACATGTGTAAACCATAAAATTTTCATCATTTATTTATAACCATTCATACTCTACAAATTAACAGCTTTTTTATAATGGTCATGTTTAAATAATAATATTATAATAGAGTATCTGGTTATTCTTAAACCCATCATTTTGTGCATCATAATATATTGAAGATGTTGAAATTAGATAAATATATCATAAAGTCTCATTGTGAAAAATTTTCTTTTAATCATTATTTTTTGTCATAAATACTATCAAACATGACGTTCCAATTTTAAAATATCAGGCAGTTACCCTCTACCCCTTTAAATAAATTATATCCTCACAATTTAATCTCGATCATAAAAATTAATTCTTAGAACTAAAATAATACTTATTTGGAAGACCAAGTCATAAAAGGGTTTAATAAAACAAACTATTGATAAGAGATAAATGGATGTAAAACTTTTAATAATAATAATGCATAACTGGGTTTCCATGTAGGAGTAAATTTTTGGAAAGTGAGTATATAGACATGAAAGAAAAGAATAAATAGTTATGGAATGATATAGAGAAGATTAATCACATGAAATTGAGTGATTAATAGGATTTAAAAGAACTCAAAACCATAAATTTGTGATTTTTTAAAAGTAAATTTGATTCATCAGATATGAAGATAATAAGATAACATTTTTATTTCAAAATCATTTTCCTAAAGTTGAAGAATTATTCTACTTTCATGACATATAATACTAGAAAATATAATTAATATATTTTTAATAATAATTTCAACAATTGGTTGTAATGAAATTCTTAAACCAACAAATGAATATCCAAAATGATTTTTTTACCTCAATCACTAAAATTAACCTT
This sequence comes from Viscum album, assembly GCA_963277665.1. NCBI lineage: Eukaryota > Viridiplantae > Streptophyta > Magnoliopsida > Santalales > Viscaceae > Viscum > Viscum album. The sequence continues at coordinate 110,118,602 of OY728121.1, forward strand.
TAACGGATTATAAAATCCATAAAAGAATAAAAATATATTCCTTCAATCTTTTGTAAAACAAAAATATTATCCAATATAATAAATTTATCTATAATTAAAAAATATTAAATATAAAAATTAAAGATAATACATTTCATAAATAGTTAACCTTATGACTCATCCAAAATATGTTTGGCCAAATTCAAGGTCTAAAAATTAAGAAAGTACATTAATTATATTCCCCATACAATATAATGTGTCTATTAATGTAACATTAAAAATATGTGAATACCTTAATCTCTATAAAACATTAATAAAAACATTAATTCTTCCAAATATGAAATCTTATATTGTTTAATATATTTCATAAATCCATTATTGTAGTAATATATAAAAAAGATAACATAAACATAAAATCACTAACCAATTTCAATGTCACCAATACTATCCCATAAACATATATTTATCAATGTTATCTCAAAATAGATAACATATTAATGGTTATGTTCCCTTAATCATTTTTTCCAAGAATTTCAACTTTCCACTGAATAACTATTCTTGGTTATGTAACTATTCAACATACGCTCTAAAATCCTTAAAGAAAAAGTATTACAGTACAATTTGTATACATGTCATAATTCTCATAAACATAATTCAATTGATAAAAATAGAAATATAATATAATTAATGAATCCAAATACCCATTAAATTTAATCATTCCACTTCAGTCACAACAAAAGCATAATCTTGACTTTGATCCCTTTCCTTATTCTGAGGTATATTCCCTTAACGCTTGGGAAATTTATTTTCATAGTGCCCCATCTCATTACAGTTTAAACTCTAAACATAAAATTGATCTTTATTATAATTTAATTAACACTCCATATTTCCTTCTTCACCCTTAAATCAAACTCCCATTCCATTCAAAAAAGTACCTTAATGTTTCCTTCCACAATTATCACTTGTGAGAAAACTATTTTCCCTTCTACCCTTTATCCAATTTTTATCAATTGTCATATTCGTCGTTATATTTACTTATAAAAAATAATACTTATAGAGTTATTTATAAATCTTTATATCATATTATTATATATCCTAATATGATTAAAATTATTGATACTAGTTCCATTCTAGAGATTGGCTTAAACCCGTCCAGGAAATGATCATTATTACTCTTTGGATTGCATGAATTGATATGATTCAAAATCCTTCTTCTATTTGAATTTTATAAAAAAATGAAATTCACTATATTATATAATAACATTATGTATAATAATTAGTAATCCAAAATATAGTTTAAAAATTAACATGAATATAAAATTTTATTAATTTATAATCTCATAATCTTAAACATGGTTTCCTTGGGAAAATTTCCAAATACTAAAAATATTTTCACATCTTTCATAATGGGTTGTAAAGAAAATTAATATTATCCTTAGAATATCCCTTGGGAGTGTCAAATTAATTATATATTTTGGATCACTTTCATTTACCTTGTATGGCTTCAGTTAATCCCCGCACACCTTTTTCAGAGTTATTACCCCAATATACATCTGTGTGACAACCACATAAATTTTTTGTATCTAGATATGGATGTATTACTAGGTAAAAAAAATATATTATTTATAAACACTATATGATGTTATTTCATATTTATCCTCAATTTTTATCATAGGGTTACATTTCTAAATCAATGTTTTCCAAAGTTTAATCCCAAAGGATTCAACTAAACATCCTTTGATACTAGTTGTAAAGACCCTGAGACTAGAACATCGCTGCATGTTCCTTTATTTGAAGAAAATTAGATCACATAATAAAGGACCAAATAGTTTATTAGCCTTGGAAAATAGATAAATACTAGAAATTCACATTAAAATTGAAAACAGGGAATAAAAAAATTGTTTTCTATAATAATGTTATAATTTCACATTGCATATCCCTGCATATCAATCACAAAACACATCTGATATCCTAAAAAAATAAAACATAAGAAGGGGGTGAGATCATATGATATATAAGAGAATAATATAGTGGAAACAATCATGAATAATTATTAATAATTAATGTGTAAAGGAAAATAACTAAAACACATACCATTTAAACAATAACTTCATCATAATGTGGTAGAAATAAATGATGATCAAATAAATCCATATAAATAATATTATCAGCTTGAAACTTATCCATGTATAATATAACTAATCGGATAATCACATGGAAATCAATAAATTATATCATAATTATGTAATTCATAATGTTGGACATCTAAACAATATTTTCATGACCTTTCACAAGACAGTTTAAATAAGTGGGTAAAACCCTTTCTAATTTAGCCCAAAAATATGTCTGAGGAGACCTATCGATGCATCAATGGGATGAATATAACTAGACCACACCAATTAAATACTAATTTAAATTCATTCCTCCTATGTAATGGTTGAAACAAAATCAGAATAAAAATTCATATTGAAAAACTAACAAAATAAACTTTAATACCTACCCCAATCAAATAAACAAAATCATAAACTATCTTGAGTAATATGGAGAATCATAATAAAATTCTACATCATAAGTCAACTAATCATAAACCATCCAAATATTGAATTAATACAATATATAGACATCATATCCCCAGTGGAGCATAAGAAAAATAAAGGGTTTATGTCATTGATGAATAGAAAAACCATTATAATGTTAGTAGATTTTTTTTTGGAATATGGCCTTTTGACTATGACAATATCTTTTTTTATAACTAAAAGTTCAACAATTATTATGAAAACAAATTTCATTCAAAATAATATATTAAATGTATAATTGAATATTTAAAATATTTTTATGGTCATGACATTATGAAATTTTGTTCATGCATTACACGTTAAAACAAAGATTCTATTCACATTTTCATTAAAAGAAAAATGTGCCTTGTTTTGAAAATAAAATCAATATTTCATTAAAAAAATTGTGAAAATGTAAAAATTCATAAAATATACATTAATAAATAATTTTTAAACAGATAAAAACATTTTTAAAAATATTAATAGAATCCATGGGTTTTGATGAAAATTTATTTTCCACTGAAGAGAAAAATAAATTCATATTTTATTAAAAACATTCTCTAGAACATTTTAAGAACCAAAGAGTGAAAAAATGGTAGTATTACAAGAAAATTTCATTAATAACTATAGGATAAGTAAATATATAGGCATTATGATATAAATAAAAAATAATTCCTCCAAGGTAGACTTAAACAAAAACATTCCCGAATAATGCTGAGGTTGTGAAATGAACCCTTACCCATTTGGGGACTTTTAAATCATAATCCCCATGTAAAGAATAAAGTATAATGTAAATATAAATACAATTAATATAAATAGGTTCATTATATATCACATCAATATGGTCAGTAAATACACCACAAAAACTAATAAGTGGGGAATATGGCGTATGTATCATGAAAGTAAAAGTGAGACAAGAAACTCTTACCTCTTGTTCCGCATCCTCTATATGTGACCAAAAATACGTTATAATAAATATCGGATTATTATAAATATTTTATATATCCATATTAATATATATTATACCATATATTATTTACTTATTGTCCTTTATCTCCCTTTTATTAATAATTTATTGTCAAAGTCTCTTTTTTGGGTGATAATTGCTTTGTTTTTTGTTTATGTTTTTATCTGGTAATTTGGGTCCTTTAAATTTGATCATGGTTACATAATATCTATAGTTTTAAACTTGATATTCATATCTTATATATTAATTATATATTTATTTATAGTCATATATTAAATTTAGAGATAGAAAAAGGATTACATTGTTCATGCATATAGTAGGTCATATGTCTTCTTGAAAGTTATTTCCATTTTCTCAAGGGATCTAAGGAATGGGAAATAAATATTAATTAATATTTTAAAACATATTATTATATCCCATATTTAATTTATATTAATAAAATATAGACTCATTAACATCCATGTAAAAATAAAATGGAAATCATTTCACATCATTATACGGAGACGGTTGTCCATACGTATGCACAAGCCACGTAATTGTTTTCCAAAGTATTGGAATGTAAGAAATTATATGTGGTAGTCTTCCATACACACGAGCAACGTTATCGCATACTCCACAGAATGGAAAGTAAGAAGGTATATATGATATATTAATTATATAATAATAATAATTTCATTAATATCATATAAATATTTTAAATAAATCATTATACCCATCCTTTAAAGGTGGGGATGGAAAATGAATTACATTGGTTCATGAGGCTGCAGTCTGCCATACACACGATTGACTGTTTTGTTTCCCATTTGATGAGAGTGTAGATGGATATGGGTTATTCCATTAACATAATAACATGTAAGTATATTGGATATAATATTTAATTATATTATCTTAGTTTAGTAATGTTTTACCTAGGTTAATCAAAAAATAAAACAAATACTCTCGTTTAGGAATATTACTTCTTCCTCAAAGAGACACTTTAGGTTTATTATTAAAGTCTTATTTGGAGGGGTTCATAATAAAAATAATGAATCCAAAAAGTTTGGACATATTTAAGGAAGTTATTGGTTAGGTATTGTCCAAACTGAATGGTTTTTTAATAGTTAATAAGGGTGGATAGTGGGTGTCCTTTTAAAAGTTTAGGAGAAGACACACATGGAATTTTTCAAAAACTAAAGTGAAGCTCATGTTTTTATCATGGAAAATGCCTAAATATTGGTAAATATAAATCATTAGATATTATATGGTCAAATTATGTCTATAAAATTATTTTTTAACAAGTTTTAGGTCATTTTTAACCTTTTGTTCTTAGTTTGACCCCCAGTAAACCCATTTTTACCTTTACTGTAGTAATTATTTTTTACTTTTTCACTAGTCGTTATAGTAAAAAATTATGTTCAACAGATCAAATAATATAAATTATTATCATTCATAATATTTAATCCATTTTTCTAAATTAAATTCATATAATTTTTACAAATTAATTTAAAATTAAACTGCAAATACAACAATAGTTGTTTTCAAAATGAAAAATTATCATAAGTATAGAACATTTTAATATCAAAATTGCAAAATAAATAGTTTAAAATGGGATAAATTAGTCAAATTGTAAGATAATTGACCTAAATTTACTTTAAAACCAATTTGAAAAATATTATATCTTTGTACATAATTTAAATGAAAAGGTAGTTCTCAATAAAAATCACTATTTTCACTATTCATAAAAAAACTAATGTATTCAGAAAATTATTAATAATTCACCGAAATATAATTTAAAATTTTATATTTTAAAAAATAAATTATATTTTCTTCAAAAAAATATAAAAGGGTTAAATATAAATTTTAAATTATGTGTGCAATGTGGGAATAAACCACCTGTTATAACATTAACATTTTCTCAGATTACATTTATTTTTCTTTCAAATGATTGTAATTTTATTTTTAATCAATAGATAACTATTTAAATTTCTTATACATGCATAAATTGTATAATTTTAAACATTTAGTTATTCCTATATATACCTACTAACATGAAAGTTATTTCATAATAGTCATGTTTAAAAAATAATATTTTAATAGAGTGTTGTGTTTTGTTAAAACCTGGAATTGTGTGATTCATAAGATATCGAATAGATTGAATTCAAATAAATATATCATAATGTATAAAGGTATTATATTCTATTATAATCTTGGTGTTGTGTGTTTTATGATATCGAACATGATGTTATTCTTTTAAAATCTTAGGGTGTTACATTATTTTTATTTTGTGATTACTATTTACATATAGGGTGGATATTTTATAAAATCTAGGATATATTATGAATGAATGGATATATTTATATAAGAAATATATCCTCATCGATGAGAAGAGTACCAGTTCGATCTATGAAATCATGGTAGCCCTCTATTTGGACAATGTATAGGGGTTGAATTTGATTATTCTTATATATAAATAACTATCAGAATAATATACAGACATATGTGAAAAAAAAATCGGGTTATCATCATTAAAGTGAGATATGGATAGATTTATAAGTATTGATCATTAATATCACTGTTATTTATGATGGTGTGTTTATATTTAATTTTTTTAACACAATGATTATTAACAATATATATAAACACCAGTTTTTCATGTGGTTGACTCATAATTTGGGACAACCATACAGATTCTTATTACTAAAACCTTCATAGACGATCATGCATTAATTTATCTTATATTCATAAAACTAAAAAAAAATATAGATTCTGGATGATCAATGAGGTTGTATATAGATGATTGATATAGTATCTTATAGTGTATTATCTTCATTGTTATAGTTACGTTATTTTCTTATGTAACTAGACAAACATTTTCATGCACCTATTCAGGATTGGTATTATATATAGCATTTTATTTATTTTAAATTAAATTTTATTATAAATATATTATTATTTTCTATAATTTATATTACATGTTTTATGATTCATTTATATTTTAGTGGATGATGTTGCATGATAATAGGAAATAGGATATATTTATAGTTAATGTCTCCCAATTGTCTAGTGGATACCTTAGCATTCTTCACTTGCCCTAATTTTATTTAAGGTGTTCTTGTAAAGTTAATTGATCAGTATTATAATGACCCAACCATAAAACATTAAATAGTATTTAGTTTTTAGAAAAGAATTAACTTTCATACATTTCTATGATCTTTACAGTTTAGTGTTATACATAAATAAGTCATAAATATTACATAAAATATATAAATATTAAAAAGTCGACACTTAGACTAAGAATCAATTTTTCCATAAATATAAAACATTCAAAAGGAATATTTTTTTTTGTGTTCTAAAAAATCTTCAGGATTTTTTATCATGAATTTTTCATTGTTCCTAGTCATCTTTAAATCATCGTAAAAACATTTGAAAATTTGGTATGAGCACAAATATCTGGAGAAAGGGATATAAAATAAATAAATTTGTTAGTAAGGTCAATAACATGAAAACCTATAAAACATTTACCATTTACCCATTATTATTTGAGTTTATAATATATATCATATACTTGTGAGGAAAAATATTTCTATCAAGGAAATCCACTATAAACTCATATCAAGAAAATTGAAACCCTTATAGGCATTTTAGAGATTTATATTCATAACCCATGTTAACTCATGTCATAAATAACTAGATCCTAGTCAAATCATTGGTATAAACCTCTTTGGTTAACTCCCTCTTTCCAGATTTTGAAGAAATGAAACATTACTGAATACATTGGAGAGTTCTATCAGGCACGCCCATCATATAAGTTATATGAGGATCACCCTTCATATTATTTGTTTCAAGGTCCCCTATTATCATATATAATCCTCAAGTAATATATCATAAAAAATTAAATCCTATGCATTTTCATCATAAATCCCTTGGAAGAAAAATATTATGAACCCTATAGAAAAACATTTCTATTTATCTCATAAAAATGAGAAAAATTATTTGTTTTGTTACGAAAAACATTTTAAAATAAAAAATTCCCAAAATATATAAAAATATATTTTTTTAGAAAATAATATTAGAAAATATAAAAGGGATATTGAAAATTAATAATTATTATGAAAAAGGGAAGAATCGGTCAAGACATATCTATTAAAAACCATTATTTTTTTACTTTTCTAAAAAAAAGTCTTAAATAATATAAATGGAAACTATTAAAAGGATTCCCTTTGAAAAATTTCAAATAAATTAAAATATATCTAAAAATTATCTATAACAACATTTTAATCATACATAATAACATTCTTGAAGAATTTAAAAGATCATGTATATATAGGAGAAAGAGTTTAAAACATTTTGAATAATGTTTTAAAAGAAAATTTATTAACACTAGTCTTGTCTATATTTTTTCATTTTATAACTCTTGAATAATAATATTTTATTAGTTTTATACTTTATTAAAAATAGTTTCAGTTTCATTTCATTATTATTATTCCTTTTATTTCATTTATTAGCATGTTTTTTTTTGTTACTAAAATGGTTAAGTTCACGTTGGGCATTTTGGGGTCATTTGGTTTATAACCTCAAACCACATCAATTTGTAAACCATGGTCATGTGGAATATGTTTCCAATATATATAGAATGTTTCTTAAAAATATTTACCATATTTTTACATTATATACACTTTTAAAACTAACCACGTAAGGTGGTTATAAAAAATTAACCATGTTGTTTCATTGAGACATTACTCTGTAAGTACATATGAATAACATTTTCACTTTTCAAATGGGTGGAAAAGAAAAAAAATTTGATAATATTTAAATTTTCTATAAAAATAAATATTTCTTGAATTTCATATTTAGTCATTAGTTTTTTCGTAGTTATTATCTTTATATGTTTAAAATGAAAAATGAATCACATCCCATCATGGAGGTGGTATTCCACACATATACACAAACAGCGTTATCATTTTTCAATGGATGTAAAGATAAGAAAATAGATGATATATTATAATTATAGAATAATAATTATGAATATATTATATATACATTAGATCCATTATTTAACCAGCCATATGATCGGGTGATGAAAAACAAAACAAATCACTTCATGGAGGTGGTATGCCATAGGGGTTTTAAGGTGGTAAAATAAGAAATAAACAGAAAAAACTTTATAAAGAACTATATATCCTCATGGGATAACCTCCATAGTTTTATAATTAAATCATTATTTTAATGGAATCACAATCAAACCAAGACATATAGAACATTTATAATGATGTTAGGAAGTCATTGGAGCTAGAATTTTCTATGTTATGTGGCTCTAAAATGACTCGTATTAAAATAAGAGATGATATAGGATCTAGACATGAGAATTAGTTTGTATTTAGAATTTTTTTTATGTTATCCCTTATAATTTTATTTTTTCCCCTTTTAACTTGTTTTAACGATTACCACGGTTATTTAATTTTTTACCATTGTTATGATTCATAATGAAAAAACCTGAAAGTGTCCCCATTAAAAAAATTTAAAATGATGAATAAAAATACTTATTTCATTTAAATTTCATTTAATTAACTATAATACATTACATTTAAAATTAAAACGCGAAATTTGATAAAAACCATTATCCATAATGATGATTTTTTTGTTTAAAAAATTTTTATACAAAAATAATTAGTAATTTTGATTATATTGACGTTTATTGGATTATTTTAAATAAAAATGAATAAACATAAATTTTAAAACCAATATAAAATATAATTTTACATTTTAAATTCATAAAAATAAAAGGTATTTTTCATTAAAAAATTGCAGTTTTTTTCTCTTCACTCTAAAATAATCATTTTCTGAAAATTCCCAAAAAAACTCTTAAATAGTTTTGAGTTTTCGATATAAAAAATTAAATACTTTTTATAAAATTAAAATTATATAAATTAAAAACAAATTCTATAAATTGAACCATATAGTAAATATAGCCAAAAAAATATGTGAATAAAACTATTTCCTTTTAGAATGATGTATCCGGACCACATTCTTCTCCAATCCCAATAGATGTAGAGGCTTTTCCACAGGTTCCTCTTAAAATATTTTTCCCTCTAGATGATAGTGGTGTACCCAACCCCCTGGAGGATATTCAAGAAGGTAACATTACTTTGGCAGAACTAGTCTCCTTGAGTGACACAGAGCTTGAAGTGAAGGTTCCCTTTAAGAAAGATATCTCGGACTCAGGAAACAAAGAATTGGAAGGACCTAGGCAGCAAACAAAATCTTTGAAATGAGGTATTCATCCTCGAAATTTTGTTCAAGGATGTGAACATACAGATTGGTCTACTCAAAAAGAGGCTTATCAACCATCAATTGAATATTATTATGAAGACCGGGACATTGAAAGCCACCTTCAACAGGAGAAGAAAATTGAAGAGATTTATTCTAGAGGTCAGGGTTATGGTCATGGATGATGTTTAAACTAGAATGAATTATGGAAATAAGATATTAAAATTGGATCTATGATTAGGAAAAAGCTTGGTCTTTTATTTCTTTCATGAGGGCATATATATTCTATTTGACCGATTTCCCCTCTCCTTTGTATTTTTTATCTTTTCTATTTTAGGGTCTTTGACCCTACCTTTAAAAAATATATAACTCTAGAAAATATAATTCATGAAATTTATTTAATATTAATAATTATTAGTTTTTTTCATTTCCCCCCTCTTTGAAATTCCATCCTCAAAATTTTATTCATTACATAAACAAGTGGGGATATTTTCCATCCATATCACTTTTCATATTCCCGTGTTGTTTATTCAACCATATGGTTTTTCTAAAAAAATATTAGATTTGTAAATCTCTTTATTTCTGAACAACAGCTCTCTACGATCAAGAATCTGAACATATTATTCCCCATGTGAATTATTCTTTTCCAATTGTAGTAATTTTGGGATCAAAACATGATATACATCCTTCACAAGTTTCCTTAATAATGAAACATTAAACACTTCATATACCCAGGTTGAACTCATTGGGAAATCCACATGTTATGAATTTGGTCTAAATTTATTCCTAATTTCATATGGTCTAATAGACCATGGACATGACATTCCCTTTTAACACAAAATATATAAAAATTTTCCATGCCAATAGTTAAAGAAACATGATCACCTACCCCTAATGAAAAATATTTCTACCAGTTATCTTAATAATTTTTTTTTCTATTTTGATATTATCTCATTTAAGTCTAAATAATATTTAACTTCCCAGACGTATCCTTTTTCAAATCTATTCCTAAAAACTAAATTTCTCCTAATTCATCCCAACAAGATGGTGTTCAACACCGATTTCCATATAATTTCTAAAATCCTTTCATTTGTATACTAGAATGAAAATAATTTAAAACACAACTAATTAAAGATTTTTTTCCAAATTCCTACAAATAAATTAAACAAGATCAAATCATGCCTTCAAAAGTTTAAATTTATCTCTGATTGTCCTCCAATTTTAGGATGAAAAGTTGTAATAAAATTTATTTTAGTGCCCATTGACTACTGAAGGTCTTTCAAAAAATGGACTAAACCCAAGATCATTTTCAGTTATAATGAATTGGGTAACTCAATCTAACCTCACTGTCTATTTTAGATAGAAAAATGATAATCGATCTAAATACATGGTATCTCAAATATGAACTAATGGTATAGATTTAGTCAATCAATAAAAAATAACCAAAATTACATTATTACCCCAATATTTAAATGGAAATATCACCAAAATATCCATAGATATATTTTCCCATTTCCACAGCAACATTGGAAAAGGATGAATTATCCCTTTCAATAATTTACATTCATCATTAACCATTTATAATCCAAACATTTCATAGTAAACTATACAATATCATTCTTCATTCCATCCCACCAGTAATACTCTGGAAGGTCTCTGTACATCTTAGTACTACCAAGATAAGAAGAAAAGGGATAGCTATGACATTCACTCAATAATTATCCTTTTATCTAGGATATAGTTAGCTCACACTACCTTTTTCAAAATCTAAAAACACCTTCCTTGTCAATGTTAAATTCAATAAACTTAACTTTCTTTACCAGTTCAGCATTTTCTTGAAAATCATTATCTTTATTTAGAGCTTTCTTAATTCTCACTAAAAATTATGACTGTACTAACATCTAGAAAAAAACATAGGAAATTCATTCATCCAAAATTTCTAGGACAAAATTCATCAAATAATTTATGAAAGTATTGTGTTTCAAACATATCATGGTTAATGATGCATTGATTTTTTGGACTCAAATAAAAAACTATTTGCTTTTACTTTACTAGTGGCTATTGAATCAAGAAATCATAATCCTTAATTTGTTCAATCCATCCTTTCTTCTTCAGGTTCAACTTTTTCTAATTGAATATTTACTCACTGTTTTTTGATTAGTATAAATCTCAAACTTTAGTCTATATAAATGATATCTCCAAATTTTTAAAGTAAAACGTTATTGGAGTTGGTTCCATGAAAAAAACTTATGTGTACTTCATGATAGCCAATATTTATTATTTTTAGTATTAATAACCTTTTTAATACAACATGATTTTTCTTATTCATAACATAGTATTTGGTAATGATATAAGATTAGTTATCACACTCAAATGTCACTACAGTTCCATATTATTTTAAGAACATAGAAGTTCCATGATAGTATTATTAAATATATGTTATAATGTCACGACCCGTCCTCGGGGCCCGTGCCGTGACTACCCTACGCCCACCTTCCATAGGCCAAGGGCTGGCAACTAGCACCAAAGGCGTAAATCCCAATAACTGAGAAGGCATTGCCTTTATAAAAGTAAACAAAACAGCACAGAGTACTAGCGGAAGTAATACACTAAGTATAAAAGAAATTGTTGAAGGTAAAAAGGGCCATAATACAAACCCAACTGAAAAGTACAACTAAAAATGAAAGGAAGTAAAACAGATAATACAAACAGCTGGAAGAACAGAAGCAGCTCCTGGGTCGTCCATCTCGGATCCTACCTGAAGGGTAGGTACAGATAGCGCAGCTCCTAGATCGTCCACCACGGATCCTAACTAAAGGGTAGGTACAGATAGCGTAGCTCCTGGATCATCCACCACGGATCCTACCTGAAGGGTAGGTACAGATAGCGCAGCTCCTGGATCGTCCACCACGGATCCTACCTGAAGGGTAGGTACAGATAGCCTCCACAACGTTCTCGCCCGTCAACCTCCTCTGAGTATTGTCTCATCATGAAGTTCACCACCGGGTACCATCCAGCCCTCAAACACTCGGCCTCCGTCAGCGCTTCCCGTCGCCTGCAACTAACACAACGAGGTGCGAGCATAGCCCGTGGAGGGCTGAGTATAGGATACACATTAGGGACCCCAAGACCCTCAAGGTCTCACTAAATCCAACAAGGATAACCACAAAGAAGGATCTCAACAGATAACCCTTACTTAGGTATAAGCCCATACTTATACCTAAGTTATCAAGTAACCCATCTCAATCACGAGGAAACACAAAGGTTTTGAAATCAACAGATAACCACTACTTAGGTATATGCTCATACATATACCTAAGTTATCAAGTGACCCATCTCAATCATGAGGAAACACAAAGATTATGAAATCAACGGATAACCACTACTTAGGTATATTCCCATACATATACATAAGTTATCAAGTGACCCATCTCAATCATGAGGTAAACACAGAGGTCATTGACTCAGCTCAAACCAGGATTTTCATTATCGAAACCATAACTGCTGAAGAGCCCCATCTCTGGAGAGTACAGGGATCCTGTCATGACTCCGAGGTACTACTCACTAACCTAGGAATGCTGAGGTACTCCTCCCGTCAAGTACCGCGGGTCAGCCACCCAAACACAATAGTGCTTCCCGCAGGGGTCTGCCACCCAAACACAGTAGTGCATCCCCCCTAATAGCCTGCAGAGGTAGTATCCGGACGAGTACCATGGGTCTGCACCCAAACTCAGTAGTGCTTCGTTTTCCATGGTTCTTCACCCAAACAATTTAGTGCTTCGTCCACTGGGCTAGTCGACTCACTCCAAGTCGAGTTGGTCAAGCAGTCATCAGGCCTCAGCCGGCTACATGGTCTCCTTACTCCGTACGCTCGTCTCCGGGAGGGTCCGCTCCACGAGCTACTGGTCGATACTCCAAGTATCACAAAGTCCCACTAAGAAGTATCTCAAAGTACCTCCCCGTCATAGGGGTCTCAACGCAACAGACGGCGCGTCAATCGGACGCCCGGTCTATGAGTTATCAGCTTTTCTGTTCTAGGGGCCATGTTGGATTTCGGGTACAATCCAACCTTTCCACTATCAAACTGCATCCAAAACTCAGGCTAAGTATGCCAAATGTTCCTTCTAATCAAGAGGAAACCAACAAAGTTGACGGCACGTCGATCGGACGTCCGGAGCTCAAGTTATAAGCGTTTCCGCTCCGAGGGCCCGGTTGGTTTTGGGTTCGAACCAACCCAGCTATACCCAAAGTTCTCCAAAACCATTAGTGTAATATACCAAAACGACCATCTGGATCCAAGGATCACATCACAACTGACGGTGCATTGATCGGAGGTCCGTATCCCAAGATATGGGTGTTTCAACAGAAACTTCCCGAAAATAGGGGGTTCGGGCCCGGTCCGACCCGGCCCAAGACCCCCTGGGTCAGCCCAAACCGGGTCGACCCGACCCAGGTCTAGGTCCGGCTTAACAGGGCGCAGCCCGACCCGGCCTGGTGCGCTTGCGCGGCCGCGTGGCTTGCTCGGCGATCCAAGCTGAGCGGACAGGGGGGAGGCGAACGCCCCCCTGATTGATGAGTCGGGGCCCCCACGTGGGCGGGGGGGGGGCACTACTTTGGCCAGCGGACGCGGCCCGGTGCCGCGTCCCCCCCCCCCCCCTCGGTCCCGCGCGGCCGCAGGACTGCTGCCTGCTGTCGCCGTTTCAGCCGCAGCGGACCTTCCTGGCGGTGCGCCGGGCGCCGCCGCCTCTTGGTGGCCGGCAGGCCCTTCCGCGCACCGCCGGACATGCTCCGGAGGTCCGTTTTGTTTTCCGTCTTCGCCAACGGTCCTCCCAGGACCCGACCTTCACTACAGAGGCTTCAAGTTGACTTTGCGGCCCTGTTTGTCATCGCTCGTCATTCGGTACACAATGATCAACCAGCGGAGTCTTCGAATAGCCTCTGTGGCCTCGACTCCAGTCGTGGTTATGTTCGGCCTCAACGGCACGACGCGATGGCGTCGTGCTTCTTCGTCACATTCTTTCATGGTTCCACGCAGTGTCGTTGCAGCGCGCTGCCTTTGATCATTCCGCAATGAACAAAACAAAAAAGGGGGAGGAGAGTCGGTCGTTTTCGTGCGGTCCGACCTCCTCCCGTTAAGTTGATAACAAACGGCCCAATAGATGAAGAACAACAAAGGATTTTTCACGAACAAAAGTAATCAACCCCAACAGTTTTCCCCGCAATCAAGAATTCCCAACACGCAAACATATTCTCCACGAATAAACTTAATATTTAGTTGATCCTGGTTCTTTGGTTTAGAAGGAAGTAAACATGGGTTCATTAACATTCAAAAATTAATTCCTTACCTCGAAAAAGACGTCGCACGTCGTCGAGTCGCGGAAGTCGAACAACGTGGAAAAGAGAATCGTCGGCGTCGCGTCATCGATATCCGAGGATGGCGTCTCTCACTGGCTGCGGAGAGGGAAGAATATGGTACGACTAACTGCCCTTTGCAGTGACAGAGTTCTTCGTCGAAGGCTCGGTGTTCTTCGCGGCGACAGTGTGTTCTTAGCGTTCTTCAAGGAGGAAGAACGTTCTTCGTAACATAGAGCTTTCCTCTCCAAATCCCCTCACACAACAAACTAACCTCCCACGAAATAAGACTTTGTCTTATTTAATTAACCCACAAGTCAACGTTTCATTTGAAATTCAAATGAATCTAACAATTAATTACTTTCAAAAATTTAATCAATTAATGAGTTGACTTTTCAATTAAAGGGGGGTGCGGGTGGATTACCTAATTAAAAGAGCGGGTTTTTCATTGAGAGTTACAAAATTAAGAGGGAAAAAGGTTATGAATGTTAGGGGAAGGTGAGGGTTTGGAATCTTGTAAGACCCACCCCACCTTAATCCTCACACAGGTAGTTAACTATAAGTGGGTCCCACCTCTAACTCCCTTACTTAGGTTATAACCACATAAGAGAGGGGAAAAGTGTTGTGACACAATACTTAATCCATTTAACAAGAAATGAAAATATAATTGTAAAACAATTATTTTTTTATTCCTCACTTTTTTTAAACAACTCATCCTGAGAAAATGCAACTCCAGAAAGGGTCTTCTTTAACAATTATTGGTGTTGCGAGTTCATCGGTGCCCTCAGATATCAATTCCGAGCACCGGTTCAAAAGTTAGAAAAACCCGCTCATTCGTCCACAGAACGTACCCGAGTCTAACATCGGAAAATGATTTCGGGCACACTGGGCCTCAGAATCAGGAGCCGTCAGAAACTGCGTTCTTGTAAAATCCCAAATAAAATTAAGAAAAAAATTTCCTTGAATTTTACGGGTCTTTAAAATACTCCCACCTCTGGGCTTTACATCCTTGTAAATCTTTAACACAAACTAGGGATACAATAGCGGTACTGAGCATGCATCTGAGCCTTCCGCTCTGATGTGCTCACCTGGAGGTTCTTGTGATGCCAATGAAAGCGCACAAGAGGAATGGACCGTCCTCGTAGGACCACCCCTCTTGATTCTAAACTCCTACTGGAACCCAACAAAAGTCACCCCAACGCCAAATTCCAGCTCCCCATGGTCGATGATATGCATCGGGTCAAGCACGTATCTTCCCAGTCGAGATACGTGGATGTCGTCATGCACCTGGTGAAACTAAGGTGAATGCTTCAAGATATAAGCCACCTCTCCTACCCTAATGAGGACTTGAAATGTTATGCTAAACCTCGGAGGCTACTTGCCGCCATGGCCACAACTCCATGGACCTCGTCGAGGTGAGACCCGTAAGAAAACGTGGTCACCATCCTCAAATTCTAGAGGTCTCCAATTCCTGTTAAGAACTGAAACTCGAAACTCCTGCTGTCACGAGGGTAAGGTTGACCAACTCAAGAGTGATCGGCCATACCCTCCTATGCAAGAGTTTATCCGGTGCTGCCTGGGGTTTCCTTTTCGCCGACCAAGGAAAACCCATCCCGACGTTGTAGTTAGACCACAACCTTTTTTCTTAATACAGTCAATCTGAACATGAATTGTGAATCCAATCCATACTCAGACCAACATCATAAGGCATCAACACTGCCACCAAGAGATTCGAACCAAAATGATCGCCTCGAGGGTCTGACTACACTATCGGTGTATGTGTGATTATCGAGTCTCCTCCCAAGGTATCTCCAGACGTGAGGGTCAATTCTACGACTTACCGAAATCTCTAGGACTGGAACAAGTTTCGTGGAAGGAAGGAATAATTCATATCAACGTCTGTTACTACGGAATATAGTAGTGGACAAAGACTATCCCTTGAATCATTTTTTAAGAGCCATTGGGTCACACTCCTTGACCGCATGCAGCCGCACTCCTCCCCCACCCTCCAGCTCCCTGAGCCTGGCAGGGACAACTACGGCAGGTGGTTGTAGCATGTTAAAATGTACACCACCTCATGCTTCCCTCCTCGCTCTGCCTCCACGTCTCCTACATCGCAGACTCTTCTCTCCTTAAAGCTTCCTCTTCATGAAACATTTAACACGCACGAGTCTCTAAGACTGGCGCCAGTTTCCTATTTCTTACTACACTGTGTAGTCTTCATCCGCTCCTGGATGATCTGCACCTTCTTTGCCTACAATCTGTAAGAGCTGCTAAGACTTCTCCATTTCCGAAAAGAGAAACTCGGTATTATCCACCGGATGAACCATGCTCATTGCCTAATACAGTCAATCCTGACATGAATGATGCATTCATGCCATGGATGACCTCATAAGGCCTCGACACTACTACCAAGAGATCCAACCATCACTCTCGCCTCCAAGGGTCGAGTCATACTGTCGGCATCAGTGTGAGGCCACTAGGTCTCCTCTAGTAGAAATCTCGAAAGTGAGGGTCAAGTCAACAGTATAAACAGGGACCTCTCAGTATCAACCAAACAAAAGGACAGGAAAGCAAGTGTCACTAGGATAAGTTTCTTTTATTATTGTAGCTCGTAGTACAAGACACAAATACAACAGCAACATGGAACTAGAAGTACCAAGAACAAAAGGAATCCACTAGTTTCGCTCCTGTCCACCTGCTCCCAGAGCTCTACTTCCTTGTCCACCGCTTGGCTACTGCTCAAGCACCCGCCGCTGCTTCTGCCTCAGTGGCTCCTCCAATGCCTGAGGATCAACTTTGCGGGGAGTCGGACAGTCACGTTCCAGGTGACCTTTCCTACCACATTCATAACACTTCTTGCTCCTCATACGGCTGGCTCTGGTCCCCGTGGACCTCCGCATCATCTGTTTACTACCCACAGATGACTCGGCTACTGATCGAAAATCCTACAGCAAAGGCATTCGCTCCTGAACATGATCGGGGTGCAGAGCTACTGGTATAAACTCCACCCTAAAAAATGTCTTGAAGTCTTCCCATGTTAAGGTCATCTCATCGCAAAACTGGAATAAGTGGCTCCACCACCTGCCAGCTACTGCCTGAAGGAGGCTGGCAGCAAAGATCACTATGAAGTCTGTTGGCGTCCCTACTAGCCTGAAGACTCTCACCACAGCATCCAGCCAATCCTCAGCCGCCTGTGGGTCTGTCTCTCCCCGGATCCTGGGTGGCCTCTAGCGCTAGAACTCATGCAGCGCGCTCAAGTGGCGTGCATCGCCTGCAGCTGGGGCTGGTGGCATTGGTGGCCCAACGTATGGTAGTACCGCTTGTGCCTCCGCTGGTGCCTCAACTGTAAGAGGTCCTTGTACCGAAGCCTCGTCGCTCGGCAGGCTGTCCGTACACACATCCCTATGGGCTCTAGCTGGTCATCCTAAGAAAGGCATCCTGAAAGAAACAACGTGACATGGTCAAACGATTATACCTGGTGAGCTGACCTGGTTTGAGCTGACTTTTAAAAACTTCTAGAAACACACACGCAACCAGTGTTTTCGTGCAAAAAGTCAGAAATCAGTAATCAGGGTCCTGGTGTATGGATACGTCGGCCGCCCGGACCAAAACTAGACTCCCTGAACTAAAAACCACAATTGGTACTCTTAACATTGTCGCTTCACAGGAAAAAAATATCAGAGTTATAAGTTCTGCGGTATAACCGACTCCTTTGATACCAATTTGTCACGACCGGTCCTCAGGTCCTGCGCCGTGACTACCCCAAGCTCGCCTTCCATAGTCCAGGGGCTGGCGACTAGCACCAAAGGCGTAAATCCTGATAACATGGAAGGCATTGCCTTTATAAAAGTAAAAAAAACACCACAGAGTACAAGAGGAAGTAATACACTAAGTACAAAAGAATGTATTGAAGGTAAAAAGGGCCCAAATACAAACCCAACAGAAAAGTACAGCTATAACTGAAAGGAAGTTCAACAGAAAAGACAAATAGCTAGAAGAACAGAATAAGCTTCTGGGTCGTCCATCTCGGATCCTACTTGAAGGGTAGGTTCTGATAGCGCAGCTCCTGGATCATCCACCATAGATCCTACCTGAAGGATATATAGGTATAGATAGCGCAGCTCCTGGATCGCCCACCACAGATCCTACCTGAAGGGTAGGTACAGATAGTGCATCCCCTGGATTGTCCACCACGGATCCTACCTGAAGGGTAGGTACAGATAGCGCAGCTCCTGGATCGTCCGCCATGAATACTACCTGAAGGGTAGGTACAGATAGCCTCCACAACGATCTCGCCCATCAACCTCCTCCGATTATTTTCTCGTCGTTAAGTTCACCACCGGGTACCGTCCAGTCGTCGAACACTCGGCCTCCGTCAGCGCTGCCCGTCGTCTGCAACCAACACAACAAGGTGCGGGCATAGCCCGTGCATGGGTGAGTATACGATACTTAGTAGGGACCCCGAGACCCTCAAGATCTCACTAAATCCAACAAGGATAACCACAAAGAAGGATCTCAACATATAACCCTTACTTAGGTATAAGCCCATACTTATACCTAAGTTATCAAGTAACTCATCTCAAACACGTGGAAACACAAAGGTTGTGAAGTCAACGGATAACCACTACTTAGGTATATGCCCATACATATACCTAAGTTATCAAGTGACCCATCTCAATCATGAGGAAACACAAATATTATGAAATAAATGGATAACCACTACTTATGTATATGCCCATACATATACCTAAGTTATCAAGTGACCCATCCCAATCATGAGGTAAACACAAAGGTCATAGACTCAGCTCAAACCCAGATTTTCATTATCGAAACCATAACTACTGAAGAGCCCCATCTCTACAGAGTACAGTGATCCTATCATGACTCCGAGGTACTGCTCACTAACCTAGGACTGCTGAGGTACTCCTCCTGTTGAGTACCGCGGGTCAGCCACCCAAACACAGTAGTGCTTCCCGCCGGGGTCTGCCACCCAAACATAGTAGTGCATCCCCCCTAATAGCCTGCAGAGGTACTCTCCGGACGAGTACCATGGGTCTGCACCCAAACCCAGTAGTGCTTCATCCGCCATGGGTCTGTACCCAAACAAAGTAGTGCCTCGTCCACTAGGCTAGTCGACTCACTCCAAGTCGAGTCGGTCAAGCAGTCATCAGGTCTCAGCAGGCTACACGGTCTCTGTACTTCGTACCCTCGTCTCCGGGAGGGTCCACTCCATGAGCTACTGGTCGATACTCCAAGTATCACAAAGCCCCTCGAAGAAGTATCTCAAATGACTGCCCCATCATAGGGGTCTCAACATAATAGACGGCGCGTCAATCGGATGCCCGGTCTGTGAGTTATCAGCTTTTCCGTTCCAGGGGCCCGGTTGGATTTTGGGTACAATCCAACCCGAACACTATCAAACTGCATCCAAAACTCAAGAAAATTATTCCAAAATTTCCGTCTCATCAAGAGGAATCCAACAAAGTGGACGGCACATCGATCGGACGTCCGGAGCTCATGTTATAAGCGTTTCCGCTCCAAGGGCCCCGTTTGTTTCGGGTACGAACCAACCCGGCCGTACACAAAGTTCTCTGAAACCTTGAATGTAATATACCTAAATGACCGTCTCGATCCAAGGATCGCATCGCAACTAACGGTGTGTCGATTGGAGTTTTGTAGCCAAGATATGGGCGTTTGAACGGAAACTGCCCGGAAATAGGGGGTTCGAGCCCGGTCCGACCCGGCCCGACACCCCCTCGGTCGGCCCGAACCGGGTCGAACAGACCCGAGTCTGGTTCCGGCCCAACAAGGCGCGGCCCGGCCCGGCCTGGCGCGCTCGCACGGCCGCATGGCCTACTCGGCGAGCCGAGCTGAGCGGACAGGGGGGAGGCGCACGCCCCCCTGATTGATGAGTCATGGCCCCCACGTGGGGGGGCACTCCTTCGGCCAACGAACGCGGCCCGGTGCCGTGTCACACCCCCCCCCCCCCCCTCGGTCCCGTGCGGCCACGGGACCGCTGCTTTCCAGCGCAGCTTCAGCCGCGGAGGACATTTCTGGCGGTGCGCCGGGCGCCGCCGCCTCCTAGCGGCCGCCGTGCCGGCGTGGGGCGCCGGTAGGCCCTTCCGTGGACCACCGGACATGCTCCGGGGGTCCGTTTTGCTTTCTATCTTTGCCAACGGTCCTCCCAGGACCCGACCTTCACTACGGAGGCTTCAAGTTGACTTTGCGGCCCCGTTTTTCATCGCTCGTCATTCCGCGCACAACGATCAACCAGCGGAGTCTTCGAATCGCCTCTACGGCCCCGACTCCGGCCGCGGTTTCATTCGGCCTCAACGGCGCGGCGCGACAGCACCGTGCTTCTTCGTCACATTCTTTTCTTGTTTTCATGTGGTGTTGTTGCACCGCGTTTCCTTTTTTCTTTCCACAATGAAGAAAACTACAAAGGGGGAGGAGAGTCAGCCATTTTCGTACGGTCCGACCTCCTTCCGTTAAGTTGGTAACAAGCGACCCAAGAGACGAAGAACGACAAAGGATTTTTCACGAACAAAAGTAATCAACCCCAACATTTTTCCCCGCAATCAAGAATTACCAACACGCAAACATATTCTCCGCGGATCAAATTAATATTTAGTTGATCTGCATTCATTGGTTTAGAAGGAAGTAAACATGGATTCATTAACATTCAAAAATTAATTCCCTACCTCAAAAAAGATGTTGCACGTCGTCGAGTCGCGGAAGTCGAATGTCGTGGAAAAGAGAATCGTCGGCGTCGCGTTGTCGATCTCCGAGGATGGCGTCTCTCACCGGCTATAGAGAGGGAAGACGATGGTACGATGAACTACCCTTTGCGGTGACAGAGTTCTTCATCGAAGGCTCGGTGTTCTTCACGGCGACGGTGCATTTTTCGTGTTCTTCAAGGAGAAAGAATGTTATTCGTAACTTAGAGCTTTCCACTTCAAATCCCCTCGCACAATGAACTAACCTCCCATGAAATAAGACTTTTTATTATTTAATTAACCCACAAGCCAACGTTTCATTTTAAATTCAAATTAATCTAATAATTAATTACTTTGAAAAAGTTAGGCAATTAATTAGTTGACTTTTCAATTGAAGGGGCGTGCAGGTGCGTTACCTAATTAAAAGAGGGGGGTTTTCTTTGAGTGTTACAAAATTAAGAGGGAAAAGGTTATGGACATTAGGGGAAGGTGAGGGGTTGGGATCGTGTGGGCCCCACACCACCTTAATCCTCACACAGGTAGTTAACTACAAGTGGGTCCCACCCCCAACTCCCTTACTTAGGTTATAACCACATAAGAGAGGGGAAAAGTGTTGTGACACAACACTTAATCCATTTAACAAGAAATGAAAATATAATTGTAAAACAATTATATTTTTATTCCTCACTTTTTTTTAAACAACTCCTCCTGAAAAAAAAACAACTTTAGAAAGGGTCTTCTTAAGCAATTATCAGCGCTGCGAGTTCATCGGTGCCCTCATATTTCAATTCTGAGCACCGGTTCAAAAGTTAGAAAAACCAGCTCGTTCGTCCACTAAACGTACTCGAGCCTAACTTCGGAAATTGATTCCGGGAAAACCGGGCCTTAGAATCAGGTGTCTTCAGAAACTCCATTCTTGAAAAATCCCAAAGAAAATTAAGAAAAAAAAATTCCTTGAATTTTATGGGTCTTTACATATAAATCTGGATGAAATCATTCTAGGGACACAAATGATATATACTAAAAGGATTAGAGACACACACACATTGAGTAAGCTTCTCATGGTGTACTCCCTTATTAATATCCAACGTAGGATATTATGAGAATGATACTCACCAGTTTTCAATCCACATTCATATGCGTCATTAGATGTTCATGTCAGTGGATGTGTATATCAATCCATATACAATAATATTATTATTAATTAGTGTTATAAGTTATGTATTCTTATGTGTTGATGAAAACGGTGATAATATAAGTTCACTAAGGGTTAGGATATTCTTGGTACATCATGAGTAATATTTCATTAACGAATAATGGGAGAATGGATTTTCCCCTTATGATATTTAATGAAAGTTGCAATCTCAAGATCATTGATGGAAGTGATTAAGAAAAAATAAATCCAAGTCCTTGGTTTTTTATAGGAAAGTCCAATTATTAAAATGTCAGAGAAAGAGATTTCGATCACATAGGTTGATGGCACTATAATGCAACATGATTGATTATAGATATCATGATATAGGGATTATGTTACACATTAAGCATTTATATGTTGTATTATTTCATTAGGCATTAACTTCTTTCTCTATGGGTGTATGGGTGTGTTTCTAGATGCTAACCATGGAATTTACAATCCTCCACCTAATTCCACTGGGAAAAAGGACTAGAGTGTCACACACTAAGTGTATTCATAATATGAGTTCAATAATGTATTATATTTTACTATTTAAAAATATGAGTAAATATTATTCCTAGAAATAGTTTAATAGTTATTCATGATTTCTTGATCGCATATTTTCCATCACCAGTTGTTCGAGAGAATATTATGTGAGTGGAATATTTAATAAATATTTTTTTATAATTTAGTGAATATAATCTTAATTTAATTTATTGAAGAATAATGGGGTGATTTTTAATTTTAAAATAAATATTCATTATTCAAGGACCGATAAATATTTTGGAGGAATGGGGGCCATGTTTGATATTATGGTGAGAAATAATATATATTAAATATTATTTGAATAAAAAATATTTAATTTATTTCTTGATTTTAGTGCATGTAAATAAAAAATATTATTATTATTATTATTATTATAGGAATAAGGTTCCACATGGATTATATAAATCAATAAGGGGAACTTGTGGAAATATTTATTCTAACCCTAACGATATATAAACCTAATTATATTATATTTCTAAGAGAGATAATTCATTTTTTGTTGTGAAAAATAAGATCTAGAGGGAATACTCTCAATCCCTAGATAGACCACTCTCCTAGAATGCTCCAAATAACAGAGAGAGATATTCCTCCACCATTCATTCAAGATTATAGAGAGATCAAGGAGAATCCTATAGAAGTGATTCTAATGGTGATCAAAGGAAAATGGTGGAAGCAATAGGATCTACCATGTTAGAACCTAAAGATTCCAATAGTGACATTCAATGATTCATGGAAAAAGTGTGGATCACCTCTAGAGGGAATCTATTATTTATTCCAAAAACATATTGATGGTAAAACGTATATCCATTTTTAGATCCATCAAGAAAGAAATAATTTCTCACAATGTAATTCTTTAATTACATAAATTAATTATAAATAATATGTAGTAATCTTATCCTTCTTTTTTGTGTGTATCAATTTTCAATATTATTTGATTTGATTTTGTTTATGAAAACAGTTATTTTCATGAAAAACTTGGATTAATTATTGATCATGACAAAAATAAAAGTTGGGAATGACCCATTCGATGCTTCTGTTGCACTCGAAACCATCAAGTGGTATAAAAGTAATCGAAAAATTATTTATAATTATTTAAAGATCATTGATTTATTTATGCATTTATAATTGGTTTTTGATTCCAATTTAGTAATTCTATAATTAAAATATTGAGTTATATTTTTTCCTCTTAATTTCCCATAAATATTATCAAATCTATTAATTTTATATATGGGATAAATTAAAATATTTCATCTATATGTTCCCAAGAGTATGGCTGGACAAGACTAGAGTACATACTGTGTAACCTAGAGGTAAAAAATGTTTACAGTGTTTAATGAATCAAGAATTAATTTGTAATTAATTCAATCTATATACATTTATTACACATATTGAATTTGATTATACACCTCAGGTTGACTATGTAACCCTGGAGCATGGTCAGTAAGAGTACACATTGTGTAACTACAAGACATGATGTGTAGTCCAATAATCATATATGGGCTATGTATTTTCTCACATAGCCTACAATATTTGTGGTCATGTTCTCAAATATTTTCCCTAGCATGGTTACACCTCGAGTCCTGATGCATGTGTCATGGATAGATGCTGACAAAAGATACATGTTGTGTTGCTCCAATGTACTTGTTGTGTACTTTTACTAAATTATACAGAATTAGAAATAAATAAAATATGTTTAGAAAACCTTATCTGCATGTGTCCTATGTGGTCATTATGTTTATATTATATTCCCTATGGTGGGTTTTATATTTATAAATTTAAAATTAATTTTTTTGTAATGTTCAGATCTACATATCATGGAAAATTCCTCTTATAGTTTTTACTCTACAAGCAATAAATAGCTTCCTGCTACGCAAATACCACGTGTTCTTTGTGGTCATTAATTTCATAGTAAACATCGTGAAATTACCTGATAATATGTGTATTCAAAATGTCACAATATTAAATAGTTTAAATGTATAAAACACATTGCGTAGTTCAGACAAGTACTCACCTTGTTTCCCCCAAGGTAAATTTTTTATTATACATAGATGATTTTAAATAATTTTATTTAATTTTTTTAAAATTGTGATGGTTAATAATCTTAGGGAAATTCAGATGAGAATAAATATAAAATAATTTATTAATTATAGAATATAATTAATTGATTTGAGTGTGATTTACCATACATAAGGAAAATAAAAATTGAATAATTATTTCATTAAATCTGTAATTCATTTTATTCATGTGGATGATCATGATCCTAGACCTAACTTATGTATGTGATTGGTTATTAAATTAAATTATTTTCCCAGTGTAACCTCACTTATTTTGTTAGAACCAACATGCCCATGGTTTATTTTATGTAAACCCCTTAACCAACATTTGGTTCCCTCACTAGTTTGTGAGTAAAATCCTATGTAATGGATAGAACTCATGAGCTAGTAGTGGAGGTTAAAGATTGGATTTGAGGTGAAAGAAATCCCAGAGAGACACATAGTTGAACAGTTGGAAAGCTACAACATAAAACACAAATGGTTCAAGGTGTTTTTCTCCTAGGTTGATAGTTAGTTTATCTTCTTCTAGATAAACTAACACTTTGTAAATGTCCATGATCATACCACTTTATTATTTTATTTCTATCATGTTTCATGGTTATTTCATAATGAATGATTTATAAAAATCACATTAATTAATTAATTAATAAGTATGTAAGATAAAACAAAAATAAATTTTTATTATGTGTCAAAAATATCTTAAATAAGGATATTCAATTATGTAAATATACATAATATTAAAAAACATGTAATAAAGATAAAAATAGGAAATTTATGCGTAAAATATAAAATCAATAAATTATGTATATTAATTCATTATATCCTTCCACTGATTTAGTTAAAATCAAACCAAAGTTCATAGTTCTTGACCATCTAATATTGGGGTGCTTTCAATTATCGGGAAATTCTAACTTGATGTTTTGGGTTGAATTAACATATTTCACATCAAGGGTTGACTTCCAAAGTAGAAATTAATGTAACTAAGAATAAATGGTTGATGAAATCCAATTTAATGATTTCATTATTGTGTAATCCACTCAAAAAATCATGGAACAATGAGTTAATGTAGTTTGAATTTATAATGTATATATAAAACCCTTACAACTGCTTGACCAACCAAATTCAGGGTGATGATAAGGGGAATATATATCCTTTCCACTTGAATATACAAGAAACAATATATTCTGAAGCTAATGGGTAGGGTTATTTTGTTTTGAAAAAATAGAGGGAGATTAATAAAAATCTAATTTATTTATTTACATAAATTTTATCATATAAATTATTAGAACTCTACTCATCTTAATTGTAGAAACATAAATTAAAATGGCTACAAAAATATCACTACAATCCATAATTGAGAAAGATAAACATATCACCATCATAATTTCCTAATAATGGAAAAAATTACTAACATGATATCCTACCTAGTGAAATTAAATTGTATGAGCTGGAATAACCTATTCCTGATGCTCCTGGAAATAAAGCCAGTGAGGAAGAGTTTTCTCTCTCTATGAAACATTTGAATAATGATAAATATGTTAAGTGTTTCAAGGTATCATCCATGACCAATGATAATTTGAATAAACCTGAGGACATTGATAAATATAACATGATATCTCACCTTCAATATCTCTATCAAATGAAAGTGATACAACAGAGATACAGGATCTCCAAACCCCTATTAAAAACTAATCTTGGAGAGTATACAGCAACTGGACCACATGCAGTCAACTTTATTGGCTATAATGAATGAATATACATATTAGGGTTTAAATTATAACTTTATTTTCACTAAGATCTCATAATTTCCTCAATACTCAAGTCCTTTTCTAGTCTTATTATTAATTATAACACGAGAAATAATAAGAAAATTATTTCAGAACATCTTACTCTAATTATCAATGTGGAGAAGGACATGGGGAATTGTAATAAATGTTCAGTGTTTCAAGCTATCATCCATGACAAGATATATTTTGAAAAAACATGATAAAATGGATAGATGTAGCATGATATATCACCTTCAAGACCTCTATCAAGAGAATGTGATACAAGAGAGATATGAGATCTCTAAAGCACTATTTAAAACTAACCTTAGAGAGTCTACAACAACTGGGCCACATGTAGTCAAGTTTTATTCTACAATTAATGCTTATACATATTTCGGTTTAAATTCCAATATATGTTGTAGAAAGATCTCATACATTTCTCAATACTCAAGACCTACTCTGGAATTTTTATTAATTACAACATGAGAACTAATAAAGATATTTTTTCATAAATTTTTACTCTAATTCTCTTAGTGGAGAAGGTTATGGGGCATTGTAACAAATGGGCCCAACTGAAAACACAGAAACCCCACCATAACATCGTTATTGGGTCCTTACCTTCCAGGTACCACCAGTTGGGCCGCAGACACATGGTCCCTACCTTGAGGCCCACCCACATGCCTGAATGGGTTGTCCTCAATACTCAAGACCTTCTATAATATTATTATTAATTATAACATGAGATATAATAAGAAGAGTTTGTCATAAAATCTTACTCTAATTCTAAATGTGGAGAGGGATATAGGGCATTGTAACAAATGGGCCCTACTAATAGCACAAACACCCCACATTAACATCGTTGTCGGGTCCTGAGCCTCCAGGTACCACCAGTTGTCCCACAGACACATGGTCCCAACCCTAAGGCCAACCCATGTCCCTAAACGGGTCATCAAACTAACAATAGTCCTCACTGGCCAATACATGTCCTTTCTAGTGTTATTTCACACACACATTCGGAAACTTCCCTGAAGGAAACCCATCCTGATCACTACTCCAGGCCAAGGACACTTAACTCAAGAGTTCTAGTCACGAATGCTCCCAAAAAGGAAGGTGAACCTTGTTGACATGAGTCTTATTATTTAGTTATTTGACCCTTAATAATTCTTGGTTGTTCCCTCCCCCCCCAAAGCACAACATCCTCATTGTGGGTACCACATCTCAACCCAAGCAGCACACCACACTTAAGAATGGATTCCTCCTATAATACCGAATCTAAAAATTGGGCACTGCTGAAATCACAAACACCCCTTCTTAACATGGTCTTCCGGTCCTGGCCCACCAGTTACCCTCAGGTTTCGCTCACACACATGGTCCCCACCCGCCTGAATGGGTCATCTAAATAAAAACAGTCCCCACATGCCAACATAAGTCCTCTCTAGTGTGCTTTTTTCCTCACTCACACACACCCCGGAAAACATCGCAAAAGGTCACCCATCCTGACCACTACTCTAATAAAAGCATGCATGACTTGGAGTACTGATCAGATAGGCCCTTGAAATGGAAGGTTCACCTTGTTGACATGAGTCTTATCATTTAATCATTTAAACATGTATCATTTTGGGGTGTTACATGTATGACATACCCACGACCATTATGGTGAATATGAAAATGAAGAGCAAGGAAAATGGGTCAAAGACCCATAAAAAATCTAAATATGCCAAGAATTATCCTTCTAAGAAGAGTTATATCTAGAGGTAGGGAACGGAAAAGGACGTAGTATGTTTTGCATATGGTTATCAAGGATGCTGGAAGAAGAACTGGAACCGAATGTAAGGGGAAGCTAAAGGTGGGTTCATTATTGATTATAATATTTCAATATCGATACATTGGCTATAATATATATATCTTCTGGTTCTCACATATGTATCTAAATATAGAAATCGTGTATATTCCAAAAGATTTCTAGAGGGGAGGTGGATTTTCGAGCTACCAATGGTGCAAGTCTGGTTTCTCTAACCATTGGATACTATCGCATTTCAATTCGACAACAATTATAGAGGTTTTAAGGGATTATTTTTACAAACCAACTATTACTTGGAACATAATTTTTTTATCATTCCTAGATTCATATGGTTTTATTTTCTAGTATCCAAATAAATTTTTTTTTGTTTTATAAATACAACATATGTTATGATCTAGAACTTTTAAATAACTCTATTTGTGTAGTAAATTAAAAAAAACAAGTATTTGAAATAGATAATGAATCATGTTCACACAAATCATATAACACACTATTATGGCATCACAATATTATCCCCATAAAAGAGACGGGTCTGAAAATCTCTATCAAGATGGTTATTTACACTCTTTTGAGCTGAAACCACTTTAAATATGTCATGTTAATTTACAAGTAGAAATGACATAACCACCATTTGGTGGATAGGGTAAAAGGTCTATAGAGATTTTATGATTGGTACACAATATTGTGTGTGGACCATTTCTAGAAAAAGATAGAGGGGAATATTCTTACTTCATAACTTTTATTGATGACTTGAGTAGATATGGATGTGTCTACCTGATGAAGTAAAATCTTGAGCCCTTTAAGAGATTCTAAGAATTAACGAATGAATTATAGAATGAACTAGGAAAGAAGATAAAGAATCTTTGATTGGATTGAGGTGACAAATATCTTATCCAAGAGTTCGTTGACATTCAATAGATGTTTGGGATTCTATCTCAACTCACTGAACCTTACACACCATAGTGGAATGGTGTTATGGAAATGAGTAACAAAACCATGTTAGACATGGTAAGGTAAATTATGTGTCATAAAGATCATCTATTATCCCTTTGGGTATATGAATTATAAACTGTGGAATACACACTAAATCGAGTAACAAATAATGTGGAAAATGGAATTCCCTTCGAGTTATGGAGTTGAAAGAACCCTATTTTTTTGTATACACGTGTAAAAGTATATGAGGAATTTTTTTAGCCCTTATCAGGAAACAAAATAGCACCCTAAGGAACATAGTGTATCTTTATAGGGTATCCTAATTAAATATATGGATATCACCTATAAAAACCCTTAGATAAGAAATTAAATGTCACTAGGAAAGCCAACTTTATTGAGAGGGAGCACATCCTCATAAAGTATAGTTGGGGAAAGATTGATTCTGATGAAGTTAATGCTCAAGAAATATAAGAGTTGGAATTTGAATAGATTCCATAGGTCCCCATTTATTTTGATGAAATTGATGCTCAAGATATAAAATAATTTTGATTCATAAATAATTAATGTGACTTATATATTTACCTGATGTTTAATGGGAATGTTGTTATTATCCTAGTTGAATATATTGAAGATATATTACTTATTGGAAATGATATACCAGTCTTATTTTCTATGAAGGAATGGTTAAACAAGTGTTTCTATATAAAGGAATTAGGTGAAGTAGCATATATTCTAGGGATCAAGATTATCCATGATATATCTAAGAGGCTACATGGACAAATTCAATGTACATACATTGACAAGATAATAAATTTATTTAGTATGGAATAATCTAAGAGGGGATTAGTTCTAGTGTCACATCGTATAAATATTTCAAATAAAATATTTCCTTAAACACAATAGGATAAAAATAGATTGAATAATATCCCATACGCTTTAGTGATAGGATCAATCATGGTTTTTGTGTTATATACTAGACTTGATGTTGCCTATGCATTAATCATGGTAGGAAAATATTAAGCTGATCTAGGTGAATAACATTGGTCTATTTTAAAGTTATCCTTAAGTATTTGAGAATAACTAAGGATATATTAAAAGTGTATGGAGAAGATGAGGAGCTAGTCATCAAGGGTTATACTAATTATATTTTTCTAGTAGAATAGAATTATCTAAAGTTACAATCAATATATTTTTTCAATTTCAATGGAGGTACTATGAGATTGAATAGTTCAAAATAGCTAGTTTTCGCTAATTATATAGTAGAGTCTGAGTATATAATGAATTTTAATATATATAAGGATTTCATTTGGATAACAATCTTATCTAGGGGCTTGATTTGGTACTTATCAGTAAAGATTCTATCACATTGTATTGTGTTAATACTACAGTAGTGGCTCTTACAAAAGAGTCAAGGTCCCACCAAATTACAAAGCACATACTCTAAAAGTATCAACTATAGAGATATTTTCTTCATAGGGGTAAATTTATAGTAAAAAATATTTCTCATGGAATAAAATGTTAAAAAACCTTTGACTAAAGTAATATCCCAACAAAAAATGAGTATTATGTGTGAGATAGAAGACTGAGGGTTGTTAGTGGTTGGCTCTAGTGAAAGTGAGAGTTTGTCAAATTTGGTTCTCTATAACCAAATTATATGTACTATCTTGTAACATGTACTAATTTTTTTTAATATTAATAAACTCAATATCACATCATGATTTCTTAACTACATAACAAAGTATGTGGTCATTTCCTAAGAGTAGTTGTAATATTGAATAGACATAGTAGTTCCCTACTATGATGAAAACCCAGAAGTGTCACGAAAGTATTCTTAAATATATTTTCTATAACCAAATGAAATATTTATATGGATATGATTGATATAGGTTATCAGGTTTTGAGACTCATAGGACATTTAGGAACCTTCTCCTAGTGTATGCCCTTCGAAATATCTAGTGTTGGATATTAGGAGAATGAGACCCACCAGTAGAAAATAAAAATTTATATATTCTATTGGATGTTCCTAAATACATGCTTGTGAATTGGTCGTTATAATTTAATAATATTATTAGTGAGTGTTATAAGTAACTTACATAGATATATTGACGAAAACCATGGAGACATATGTTTTTGACATAGTAGGATATGTTGAGTATATCATGAGTAATATTTTATTAATGAATATTGTGAGAACAGATTTATCACTTCTATTATTCATCATAATTTGATATCACATACCCTTTTATGGAAATGATATAGCATAAATAAATCCATATAATAGTATTCTAAAGGCCAGTTCAATTTTCAAAAAGTCAAAGAAAGTGACATGAATCACAGGGGCTAATGGAACTAGTATGGAGCCTGCTTGATTAGATATATCATGATAAAGGAATTGTTTTACACAATAAGCATTCATATGATGTATTATGTCATTATGTCATTAAATTATTTCCATGTGGGGGTCTTAGTGAGTTTCTACGTTCTAACCTTGGACTTTATGCTACTTTGTCTAATCACATTGAGAAAGCGTCCAAGAGGATAACACACAAAGTGTATCCATAATATCAATTAAATAATATATTATTATTTATTTTTTAAAAAGTTGAATAAATATTATTCTCTATTATGGTTTAATAATAATTCATGTTTTCTTGATCTCATATATTTCTTCACTGGTTTTTCAAGAGAATATTTTTTGTGCATAACATTTAAAAAATATTTATTTTCTATTTGTTGAATATAATATTTATTTAATTTATTAGTGAATAATAAAATGATATTTATTTATTACGTAAATATACATTTTTTAAGGACTAATAAATATTGTGGAGAAATGGAGGACTAAGTTTAATGGTCCAGTGTGAAATAATGAATATGGATTATTATTTGAAAAAAGATTATTTAATTGATTTTGTGAACTTAGAGCAAGTCAAGAAATAACAATATTATTATTATAGACATGGGGTTCTACGGGGATTAAATAAATTATAAAGGGGAAATTTATCATTTATCTTTTGTAACAAAATCTATATATAAACCGAATTGTTTTATTTTATTAAGAGATCTAATTAATTTTGGGTTGTGCATAATGAGATCTACAGAAACTCCTCTCAATCTCTAGAGAACTCCCTCTCACAAAATTATCCCAATAATATAGAGTTACTTCCTCCACCTTCCACTCTCAAGTTTATATAGATCATGGAGAATCCATTTAATGTAATTCACATGGTGATCAAAGGAAAACTATGCAAGTAAGAGGATCTACCGTGCTAGCACCTGGATATTATTATGGTTATGTATGGATATTTTTGGAAGATATGTGGATCATTTCTAGAGTTGAAATATTCTGGATTCCTAAAATGAAACGATATTACAACGTTGTTCCATTTTTTTATCCATCAATGAAAAAATAATTTCTTGTAATGTAATTCTTCAATTTCTTAAAATAACTATAAATAGCATGTGATGATCTTGTTCTTTGGTTCTAGAATTTATCCACTTTCTATATTATTTGATTAAACTTTTTTTATCTTAGATTTTATCATCATGTAAATCTTCGATTAATCATAAATCATTCCAAATTGAAAATTTGGGCATGATCCATCTGACACATCAACCTCACCCGGATCCCTTAAAAACCACGGTAGCTAGTTATATATCAAGTGTATAATAATTTAGCTCATGATGCTTCAATTAAAATAAATCATAATAAATTTCATGATCATTAGGCATCATAATGAAACCAAGTCCCTTCAAAAAAATTAATTATTGATGAAAAATTCAACATTTATAGAGGGTGAGATAAAACTGCAACATTATCCATTATTCTTTTATGTTTTTATAAACATTCATCACACTCTTTCATTTATATGAATTTAAATCCTTTTCAATTTGACATTCTTAGTGGGTTAGATAACTGAGTAATTTTTACAACAAATCTCTGGTAAAAACCCAATAATCCTAGAAAATTAAGAATTTTGATGACATTTATAGGTCTTATTCATTCTTCATTCACTTTACATTTAATATTTTCAAAAGATTGTCGTATTCATAAGCAATATGCACAAGGAGTAAAATATATTACAACCAAAATTCATAGTTAATAAATTTTTTAAATAACTTATTTTATTTCAAATATTGAAAAACAATGTTTAGGTGTCATTTATTATACTAATGATTTTTTGAATATACCAAGATATCATCAATAAACAAAACTGAAAACTTATTGAGATAGTCATAAAAAAACTTTATTCACTATATCCACGAATATGGATGCTACATTATAAAACACACAAAAAATAACTAAAAATCATAATGACCGAATCTAGTATAAAATTACATGTTTAGATAATATTCCCCTTTCACCATCAAAAGATTGTATCCTGACCAGAGATCAATATTTTAATATAACCATGCTCTGTGGAGAAAATCAAATAAATCATATCTATGAGGCAAAGGACACTTTTTCCTAAAATTGTTCACATTTAAGGATCTATAATCAATAAAAATCCTCATCAAATCATCTTTCATTGTGACAAATGAAATAGAATCCCCCCATGGTGATGTGATGGGATGAATGAAACCATTATCCACAAATTATTAAAACTACTTTTTTCATTTCCATAATTTCTACATGAGCCATTTGATAAGGGTTTTTTTAAATTGAATTAGAATTATGCACTAATTCAATAATAAATTCAAGTTCCCAGATAGTAATAACACTAGTAAAATCATCACAATATACATCCATATATTCATTCACTATAAACACACCACTAATCTAGATAATTTCCTTTTATCAATAATATAATCTGGGTAACATTCACTACCACGTTTAATCAATTTCTTAGATTTATGATATGTTATAAAAGGTTTGAAATCATTGCATATAACATTATTAGCTCTGTAATATTCTTTAGCATGACAATCTAAAATCCAATCCATACCCAAAATAACATTAGAACTAGTATTGGTAGTTTGACTAGATTTGTAGGAAATGACCTCAAACTAATAAAAATAAGAATACTCCTTTAAATATTTATTGAGTTAATACTTCCACCAGGATATTTCACCATAAGATATATATTATTTTCATGAGGTTATATTTACATTTGACAAGAGTTTTTTTGATAAATTATGGATTTTGAAGATCCATATGAAAATAATGGATTTTCATAATTTGAATAAACATGTAACATACCAATACCCACTTCAACAAATGATATAACATCATGAAAAGTATTAGAAAATGATTTTTACACACCTTTTTTCTTTTGATCTAGATGACTTCCACCCAGGTTTATTGACATGAATAAAACATTATCATAATGACCCATATCATTATAATTAAATAAAATCATTGTAATATAACTATCTGTTACGCCATTCTTGGATTTATCATGACTATTTTCATTGCAATCACAAGAAATGTGGCTGAAACTAAAAAAATATTTAACACATTATAGATCATGTAAAACATTTCTTTTAACATAGTTAGAGAATATAGGGGGGTTACATCTAGATTTCTTATTTGAATGTTTCACAATTTCCAACCACCTTAACCACTTCTTTCCCTTGTCATAATGAAGAAAATAGAGTCATCAAACTCCATATCAACTTTCTTAAAACAAAAAAACATTCTTATAAATTTTAAATTTCCATCAGGTCAATTATCTTTATTAAAAATGTTTTACTCCTAAGTAAAGTATTTTAATTTTACTATTAACTTCCTCAATACAATTTGTTGTGTGGCTAGAAAGTATTGTACAAATTTCGTCAAATGCTACTACAGAATCCCCTTCCTATTATCATATTGCGAAAAATTGTTGCACCATTATAATTTGAATAGTTGTAAGGAAATATTTATAAAGGATAATATTATTAAAATTATCATATTCTAGGATATCAATATCTTATTTCTCTATGGTATTATTATCCAATGAAAACCACTGATCAAATTCACCATAAAAATGGAAAATAGAAAGGGTTATATTTTGACAATATAAACATCCCATGAAATTAAATATATTTTCTATACCCTTGATCTATACTTTAACTACCACTAGATCTTAGGTACTACCAAAATATGTAGGGATTTTTTTCATGAAATCCTCTATTATTGACATATTAATCTATAGTAAATGTGGTTTATCTCTAACATCTATGTAACCCCAATTTATATCCTACATTAATTGATCCATAAATACAAAAAAAAATATACTAAATACCAATTAAAGTCATTCTAGGTTTCATATTTGGAAGGATATTGTAATCTTGATACAATCCTAGTTTATCTTATATGTTTACTCCAAAGAAAACCA
Source organism: Viscum album (assembly GCA_963277665.1). Classification (NCBI taxonomy): domain Eukaryota; kingdom Viridiplantae; phylum Streptophyta; class Magnoliopsida; order Santalales; family Viscaceae; genus Viscum; species Viscum album. The sequence continues at coordinate 110,155,014 of OY728121.1, forward strand.
TTGTGAACCAGCCTAGACTAAATGAACCAACATAGTAATCTTAAATTTCAATATCATGTTCACATAACCATAAATTATAACCTCTAAAGTGTATTTTTTTAATATTATCTTAACCTATAATGTTATTTAAACCACCCCTTTGATACAAACATTAAGGAATTGACCATAAAAATTACATAATCTTGTGTTTTTAGACAATATTTTAATTTATTACAATTGTATGATCTTTTAAGTTTAGTGTTTTATAGAATTTATTTATAACTATTAGATAACAAACACATATATTAAAAAATGAACACATATAATTAGTGTCTTTTTTCACTCAATATAAAACATTTAAAAGGAAACATGTTTTATAGTCATGAAAAATCTTCCTGACTTTATACTTGAAATCTTGTTTTTCTTAATCATCATTAAACAGTATAAAAAATGTTTGAAAATATGGGATGATGACAGAAAGGATCAGCAAGAGACATAAAAGAAATGAATTAGTCAACCCAGTGAAAAAAATGAAAACCGATTATATGTTTTTCCTTTATATATTATTCTTTGAGCATATAAAATAAATCATATCCATATGGTGAAAACAACTTTTAATCAGAACAATTTTTGAAACCCACAGTAATTAAATTGAATCCCTTAAAGGAATTTTAGAGCATCATGTTCATAACCCATGGTCAATCATGTCTAAGATAAATAGATTCTAGTTAAATCTATTGGGGAAACCTCCTTATTGAACTCCCTCTTTCATACGTTTAAAAATAGGGAACATTACCTAATGTATTAGAGAGCTATATTGGGATCTCCCATCATATAACCTATATTTGGATCACCCATCATATGATATGTATCGGGATCACCCATCCAAATTTATAATTCTCATTTACCAAATCATGAACAAAACATTTTATTCTTAAACATTTCAATAAAAAATCCCATGAAAAACACTTTTTAACCCAAATCAAAACACTTTTAGTTATCTCATTATGATGAGAAATGTATCTCTTTCCATAGAGATATATTTTAAAATTAAAATTAAAAAGTTACGGAGAAAATATTTTCAATAAAAATAAACATGGAATATTGTAAATGAAGATTGATGACAGATATTGGTTATGATTGTGGGAAAATTGTTCAATCCTTATAGATTAAAAACATTCTTTTTTACGGTTTTGTAAAAAATTCCAATATTAACCCTTATGCAAAATCATAAAACTTTTATTCTATATAAAATTTTGAATAAATTTAAATACAGTATAAAATGTCCTATAAATACTATTAATGATAAAAAATAATATTCTTAAATCATTAATAATAAAATCGATATAGTGCATAAAGAGTTGAAAAAATTTTAAACATTGTTTTAAAAGAAAATCACTTACCTTAAAAATCATCAATATTCGCACATTCTCTAACTCCAAAATAATAAATTAAAATTATTTTTATAGTTTCTTAATAAAACTTTTCATGTTAATTTAAAAAAATATTCCTTTTGTTTCATTTATTTCTATGTTTTATTTAGTTACTAAAATATTTAAGCTCAAGGTGGATGTTTTTGGGCTGTTTGGTTTATAACATAAAACCCATATTGATGTATTGACCATGGTAAAAGAGTTTGTGTTTACATTATCAAAATAATCATAAAAAATTTAATAGTTGTCATATTTTTACATTATATATACTATCAAATTCAATCATATATGGAATTCAAGATAAATTAACCATATTGTTTCATAGAGATTGTAGTACATACGTCTGCGTGAATGAAATTTTAATTTTTATAATGGGTGAAAAAAAATTAGATAATATTTGAAATTTAAATAATCATAAATATGTTACGAAGGAAAGATATATATATATATATATATATATATATATATATATTGATTAATTTTATCTGTATGACTATCCTAATAAGTTAAAATGAAAAATTAATCACATTATTTCATGGATGTGGTATTCAACATGTACATATAAACGACGTTGTCATATTTCAATTGAAGGAAAGGTCATAAAAATATATGATATATTATATTTAAAAATAATAATTATAAATTTAATATATATATATATATAATCTAGATACATCATTATAACGAACTACTTGATATGAGGATAAAAAATGAAACATGTCACTTCAGGGAGGTGGTAGTGCACACGTATGAACAAGTGATGTTTTAATTTCGGAAAAGATATAAAAGCTGATAAAAAATGGTTATAACATAAGAAAAATAAAATTTAATTATATTTTAGATACCATGGTTATCATATAAAAATTATTAAGATATTTTTTAAATAGATAAAATAATATATGAAAGAAAACACTTGGTTAAGAACCGTATCTCCTCTTCAGACAACCTTCTTATGATTATACTTAAATCCTTCTTAGGATGGTATTTTGACCAAACCATGACAACTAGGATGTGCGGAGGGATGTTCAGAATATAATTTTTAAGATATTTTGAAGATATAAGATTATATTTATGTTTTTAGAATAAAGGAGAGGGGTTCAATTAATAAGTGAAGGAGAGGAAACGCATTGAATCATTCAAGAGATTAAAATAGATTTATGTCCTATTCAAAAAAAAATGGATCCAAAATGATTCTTATTAAAATAATAGAATATAAATGGTATAAATATAACCAAAAAATTATTTTGAAAGTAATAAGTTACTTTTACCCGTATCATTCTAGTTGTACGCCTTTAACCAATTTGAACTCTAACACTAATAATTGACTTTTTTTACCAAAGTTTCTATCAATACTGACCAAAAATTAAAGTGACTAAATTTTATAAAAAAATTGATTATTAGAATTAAAAATTAAATTCTATGTGATAAATTAAATAATTTTATGAAATTAAGTTTAAAATAAACTTAAAAAATACAATAAAAATCTGTTTTTGCAAAAAACTAGTCCAATTTTCTGTATAAAGAAGTTATCATATAAAAATAAAGTGTAATATAGATTCTTATTATGTCAATAGGATTATTTTTAATCAAAAGTAACTAATTAAATTTTAAATCCATTTGGAAAATTAATTTTAACTTTTAAATGCATTAAAAAATTACTACTTTCATGAAAATAATCTGTATTTACAATTATTCCTTAAAAAAACATCTTTTTGGAAAAATTCCTAGACACTCACTCAAAGATAATTTTTTTTAATATAATAAATTATGAATTTTTCAAATAAAAACTCAAACATCTATAAATTTATCTTTTATTTGAAACCATATGATACATATAAACAGATTTACTAAGAATAAAACTATTTACATTTTAATTGAAAAATTGATTAATATTCTCATAATAAATATGAATCTGTATAATATAATTCATGAATATTAATAAGGAATGCATTTTATCTTTAATAAACATTACATGGGTTTTTATGGGTATACCAAGATGTGATAGATCGGTATCAAAGAATTATGTTAGAGTGTTGAGTAAAGTTATGTGGGGAATGTTTGGGATTTTTGGAATTAATTTTACTAAGAGAATATAGTTTTTAACACCATAAAAATTATTTTGAAAATTTTATGGTTATATAACATATTTATAAGAATGTATCGTATTTTTTGTTCATTATTGGTAACTTGTTATATTTATTTTAAATAATAAATGGTTAGATAAATAATATGGATTCGGTTTTTGATTGTGCGATATTACATTAGATGGGGTTGATTGAATTTGTTGATAGTTTCACTAAACAAAACTAGTAGAATATATACTGTTATCCATGTCATAACCAATTATCTTGAGATCAATTTGTTTTTATTGATATATTATATGATGTTTTTTTATATTAGGACACTTCTTTGTACATCAATAGTTGTGACAGTGATCTGAGATAGAGATAGTTGATGATATATTGTATTATAGATTGAGATAAATATTTTCAAAATATCGTGGTAGAATCAAGTTGTATTATTCTATGTTGTGGAAATAATTTTTATGGGATGATAGAGAAATAAAATTTTGTATTATGAATTTCAATATTAATTATATAATGATTTAATTAAAAAATTTATTTATTTCATACATTATATAAGAAAATTATACGTAATTATTTTAGATGTTGAAAGTTTATACAACCAAGTTCACATAAATCATTGTATCTCATATTGTTGATTAGAAAATGATGAATACTTTTTGATTAGAGTGACATATAGGTAACATATTGAAAAATAATTTTAGTATATACTAATGGTATGTGGTGAAATTTAAATACATAATTTTATCATAATTGAATTACATTTGGTTGTTATACATGTAAATTTTTTTGGATGGGAATAAAGTAATGTATTTATTCATAGTTTCCATGTGATGGGATACCACTTGAGATATATTATGATTATTCACATTTAGTATGTGACTATATATTGATATTTCATTGTGTAGTAAATAGGAAGGTACCCTGAAGAATTATTTCAGGATTGTAAGAATATGAGTATCCAGCCATTTGTAATATTGTTACCATCACTCTACTGTTATATGATGTTATTCTAGGTTCTTGGAAAAAATTATCATATTAACATATATTTGGATTAGATTTTCCACTTCATAAATGTGGATATAGGTCTTGATAAACTATTGATCATCTTATATAAATTTTGTTGGAGGTATGGTAAATATATGAGACCTCTGTGTCAATGGAATCTTATTTAGAGTGGTAACAATTAGAATGATACATTTTCAACGATGAGGACCTAGTGGATTATAAAAGATAACTGAAATTAATATTTCCATGGAGATATAATAGATGGGATTTTGGTTTGATCACTATTATCAATTGTCAGAAGTATTATGATGGGATAATGGTGTGGTTTTTGGGCTTAGTGGAATATTGAAAATAACAATGGGATATAATGGTATAATATGTGGCTGTTTAAATCAATATGGAAGGAAAATTATAATTCACAATGTAATGAAATTATGTTAATGACATGATTCGTTATCATATAAAGGTACTGGTTATTAGTGGGATGATAGATTAAATTTTTTGAGTTTTTTATGTTTACTTTATATATTTATTATTGAAATAATTAAATTTTGGTAGTTATTTCTACCAATTTAAGAAATAGTCCATTTTAAGAAGTTCGTTACATGAAGTAGAAGTGGAAATGATGAAAGAGTGTATGTGTTTGTTTAGGATAGTTTTATTAGTCATCATAACCTTGGATTGATATATTATGTAATTATTCCACGTATAAATTAATAAAAAGATAGAGTGATCCCCCTACTTTCTTATCAATCCCTATTCGTTGGTTTCATTAAAAAATTTATTGATTTCTCTTATATATCTAAATATGATGTTCTTTTATGAGGGAACTAAAAAATGGGATGACGGTTTTAACTGATTCTTAAAATGTAAATGGATATAGTGTTGAACTATCATTAAGATCTTTTGGAATATTAATCATTGTCTAATTTACTCAAATATAAGGTCATGTTATTGAGTTGACCAAGTGAGTTATTGTATGTAATATATAATATGATTACATTAAGCTTTTCCACATTGACATTGAATTTTTTGACATTATTAAATTATTTATGAAGAGATTCATTAGGATCAGTGTTATTTAGGTGAAAACCATGGTCATTCACTTTCAAGTCCGGTAATAAAGTTTCAAGAAATTTTTTAACTTTCATATAGTGGTATTATGGATGTGATAAAGATGTAAATAATAAATTTAAATTATTGAGAAAGTAAGAATTTATGTTGTCTTCATGTTAATTTCATGAGAGTACCGACATGAATTAATATTTTTGTGGATACACATTTAGTTAAGTTCATAATTTATGAAATCATGTATTATTATTTAAAATTAATATTCATAAATTAATTTTCTCTTGAATGTATTCTTTTTGAATATTAGATCTATTTTTGAAAAAATATTTTAAATATTTTTTCTTGAGGATACAGAAATTTTTATGTAAGATTATAACCCCTGACACTACTCGTTACTATTTTTTTTTGTAGTAGGTTAATGAAAGATGACATCTTTTTAGAATGAGTTTTTTGGATAGAGGGATGTATTGATTAATCTTTCTATGGTATATTTTAAATTTTATTAAAAAAATTATAATGGAAGATAGAATGCAATAGTATAGGATTTCAAATGAAAATAGATTTTCCTATAAAGATAATTTGACACCCATTCCAATTTTAGAGGATTTATTAGTACTAATTTTAACTAATTGAGTTCCTTTAGTGGTTTAGTTAAACCCCATTAAAGGTTTTTTGAAAAATAATAATTTTTAGATAAAAGGGGAAAGAAATTATTTCCTAATTAAAAGAGTATTCAATTGAAAAATAGTAATTGATTCTAGATTAGGAATTTTATTTTCAATAATATTTTGGGAATATTATATCATTATAAAAAAATTGGGTTTTAATCATTATATTTTATAATGAATAATATTTATTAAAAATTATCATCTTTATGTAAATACCACATATAAATTGAACCATTAGATGAAGTGAGATGAGATATATCTTTTGGAATGACTCTTAATATAGAATATTTCCCTAGAGATAAAGTGTTAAATAGATGATTTATTATAGATGATGAGAATATATGGTTCTTTGATTCTAATAATTTTATACAATAATTAAATTAATTCTTGTAAAATTCTCCTTTTCATTATCTATTTTATGAATTTGGATATGAAATTAATGGATATTGAATATTAAGTAAGGAATAATAACTTGAAATTAGAATGAAATTAAACATCCTTTGGGATTATTTGTAACATAATTTCAATTTTCATTGTCATAAATTATTCTAAATGATTTCATATGTTAGTTAAGAAATATTTATTAAATATGTTATGAAATTATTGTTGTGATGTGTTAGATGAGGATAGTAAAGTTTATTTAAACACTATAGGAATCATTCTTTGATTTAGAAGATGTTGTGTCAGTGTTCAAGTTCTTAAAATTATAGAGTAACTACTGATCCGATATGAGTGTCTATAAAATATGATAATTGAAAATGTTACTAGATAGAACAGGGAAGATTTTACCAGAAGGGAAGTTGTAAGAAGTCTATGTTGCTGATTTTGTAAAAAATTTATAAAATGCAAGAAGTATAGGTTCATGAAATTTTATAATGGTCAAGATGATGTTCTGAACGAATGGGGTTCAAAAAGCTAAAGGTCTATGTTTAAAGAAGTTTAATACGCACACTGTAAAAATTCAAAGACATTAAATCATAGAGGACATTGTTGAATGAAGGTTATGAAATCAAATTCATTGGATGAAGATCAATATGATAGATTTTATTATATATGGTTTTCTACAACATGTGAAGAAGATTTTTTTACATATCTTTATGACCATAAAAAATAGAATCATAGTTTCATTGGACTATTATTTTTAAAGACCAATAGTCTAAGTCTACCAGACTTATTCAAATGAAGAGAAATGTGATGAATTTTTGTTATATTTTTTACTTTTTTCAATATCATAAATTCATGAAGGTTTTGTGGTGTGAATGCTATCAGATCAAATTCATCAGTTTATGTTCCATTGGTCAAAAAGGTTTATCTGTTTGACATTGTACAAAAAATAATTTGACTGGATAACATCAAAAAAATAAAGAAGGTTTCATCATATAGATGATATAATAATGTTATTCCAATCGCTACTTTGTGTATCATGTATACAGTTTGAGATAACGTAGGGTGACCAGATAGATACACCACTATTCATTAATCAAAGGAAACATGTGAAGAGAACCAGGTGGAGTGAGTATGATTTTTCCAAACCAAGTCAGTCGATCAAATCTGATTGAGCGAAGAGGATTTAAATAGAGTATCTAACTCATCAAATAAATATTAGATTCATATTGGATAGATAAACATTGAACCAAAAAATGTTCATATAAATTCATGATACACGTAATTAATAGTCTTGGTTTTGATAAGATTTACTAATATTTTCAAATAACTTTTCAATGATGTTATTAAAGATATACATTCAATGATTTTTAACATTCCATGTATAAAGTGGTTTAAATAATTTATTTAACTCTATGTTTAATGTAGTTTGAATATATGTGTATGGTCTTGAGTTTGTAAGAATAATCAAGAAGGTTATATTAAATTATAGATTCACCCAAAGAAGTTAATATGAGTGGGAGATATAAGATTTTATTTTTTCTTGAGCAGGTAAACACATTTGAGTTCCCACGATTTTAACTCTGGTGTGTTCCTATAAAAGGGATATACATAAAACTAGTATATACACTATTTATACATGAAAAATGAAAGGTAATTAATAATTATAATAAGGATGTGTTTATGACTAAGAAAAACATGGTTAGAGTATAAGTATAATAGTTATAGGTGTATTAAGAGTTGTTTCCAGATAGAGGTGTTGATCAAAGACACGGGTCTAGGGAATCTGTAAGATATGCTGGATAGAATTTGTACCAGACAGAGATTCTAAATAGTTTGTGAGGCACAGTTATTTTTTTCATCATGTAGTTTTTAGATTATATTAGAATTATCAGGAGGTTTATTGGACTGACTATACTAAAAAAACGAAAAAGGAACACTATATAAAGTTTCTAGATGGAGATACTGGATGGATATTTTCTGTGATTATTTTAGTGAGATGACAATAAAATTTCTAATTTTTGTGGATAATTTTGTTAAGAAAACATTGTAACTAATAGTATTCATTATATTTTCCTATTATAAGATATAAGTAGTCAAATATGAGTAGGAAAAATTTAACCTAACTTTATATTATAGTGGATTTCCATAGACTGATGAGATTCTCCATGGAAATTATGTATTCACCCATATTGTGGTGAACTATGTAAATATTGTGTGCTCTAATCCAATTTCCTAAACAATTATACAATTTGTGGTTGAGTTTTTTAAAGATGAAAAAGGAAAGGAAACTATATCAAGATTCAGTGGTTAATTTCATAGAGGGATGAAATTCTAAGAAATTACCATGGATTTAACCACCTGCCTTTCTCAGTGGTTCTTATGATTTAAAGGAACTCCAAGTGGTATCAGTGGTCTTTTCCCCTATATGATCATTATCACGGATAATTTAAACTCTTTTAATAACAAAGTTATTCCTAACATCGATGGAAAAAATTATCATGGATGAAAAAATAGAATGAAACCCTATATTCTATCTCTTGGCTAAATGTTAATTATTGTATCTATACTTGGGTTTCCACCCAATGAGAAATATCCACCAATGATATTCAATGAAAAAATAACTCTTATGGTAGATTGGAAAGAGAGTAGTAATACTATATTTTATTTTACAAAAAAAAATTCTATAATGGTGATGGATCTCAAGGAAGGTATGAAAACATGGGAAAAACTCAAATCTATCTTTGATATAAATATCAAGGTTATGGAAGAAAGGATACAAATCTAGTGAAAGAAGTTAAAAAATATCTGAATAACAGATGATGATACTATTTATGAGTACTTCACTTGTGTTAATTAAACTTTTTATAACATCATAGGATTCAGATATGTCTTGTAATATTCTACCACTACTAGGAATCTCATGAGAAACTTTTTAGATGGGTTTAATACTAAAATTTATACTTTTAGAAAATAAGTATGCTTTTTCTATTGAATAATTTGAGAACAATGTTATTTCATATGGTTTGAGAAAATATATGGTGTTCAAAAAGAGGATCTAGTAATAAATGGATTGTAAAGCTATAATAAATCTGAAATTTCATGAACCATATCATAATTAGGTAGACATTATTGAATAACAAGATAAGGATGTTGATATTGAAGAAAATGACAAAATCAAGTCTCTAATCTCTATAAATTTCCAGAAAGTTATAGGAAATTATAAATGAAAACTCCAAATTAAATGTTTAGTGTGCAGATGAATTGGTAATTATGCTATGAATATTCCCATTAATAATTTTAGAGATTGGGAAGATGATTGTAAAGAAAATCCACAGTTGAATAATTAGATAAAAATTGCCAAGGAAGATATTAAATCCATTGGAATAAGAAAATTTTCATTAGAAAGAACGGAATAAGTATGTTGAGTAAGAAATTTTAATACAAATATACAAACAATAATTCTTTAGAAAATGAAAATATAGAGAAGATCATAACTTTTGTGTTTTAATGTTGAGATAAAGTAAGATTCCACAAATAACGAACAAGAAGATGTAGAACGAACAAAAAAATAATGTATGATGAGATCATAACATTTATGTCAGGAGAAAAAACAAATAGAGAAATAAATTATAATATTATTGTAATAAGTTGTGAAAAAGAATGTAGGAAATGAATATATCCTTAAAAAAGGAATATGTGTACATTAAAGAGGTTAAGAACCTCCAACTAAAAGTTTTAGAATAAGGAAATATGGTGGAATATCCTATTTGGATAAGGTTTGTAAAACCTAATTTATATTTCTCTATGTTTAAAGTACATTAAATAATATGGGAAATTTTTTTAACAAGGCACCATAGGTAAAGTATTAATCATCTCAATCTATTCAGAAAATTCATTCAAAGAAGTAGGTGAAAGTTATATACAATAAATATAAAAATTTATATGATTATGTTAACCATGAAGGGGTTATAAAAATTATGGTAAAAGGTGAATTGACAAGGAATATGATAAATAAATCACATTCAAAGAATTTGGAAATAACATCAATGAAAATGGTTCCCTATATTGGGGGAAAATAGATTTGGAAAATTCTGTTGAATCAAAATAAACTCATTGTAATACAAGATCATAATTCTATAAAACATAAAGTTTTAGTGGATATTATTGGGTTTTTTTTTATATTGGAACAAGGAATAATATTTTTGGAACAACATGTCATGCCCTAAAAATAGGTATGATCTGGAAGAGAAACAATGGATAAAAAGATAGTATCATTATAAAGTTTCATGAATAATGAAAAGAAAATTCATCAAATGCTATAAATTTCAAAAACAACTGATTTGATTTCTAAGAGGATGTATGTGGAATATTTGAAAAACTAGGTATCTGTACTAATGAATTTACGATAACATATATAGGGGAAGTTTTATATGAAATAAAACGAACAAATCTATAAAGAATAAAACCAATGTAATAGATTTTGTTGTTGGCACTTGTCTAAAATCTCAAAAAATGAAAAAAAAATAATTTGATTATTGATAGTGATTTTTCCTAACATATGGAAGATAATTTAAAGATCTTAAAATATTTTGAAAAACATTAAATAGAAGTAGTTAATTTTGGAAATTATAGTTCTTTAAAATCATAGGAATAAGAATGGATATGATTGAAGCCCATAAACTAAAATAAAATCAAGTTAAATTTTTTGTTGGTATTAAGTGAAACAATTTAATTTTTATACAAATTCGAGATAATATTAATAAAGTTATCTTCATAAAATTTTATTATATCTTCCTAATATTTAGAGATGGAAAAAAATTTACTAAGGTATAAAGAACAACCCGAAAGCTATTAAATATTGTAGATATTTGTAACACATGTTAATTTAGGACTGAGGTTTAAACTAGGGGATGAAAATGAAAACTTGGGAATCATTGAAAGAAAATTATGAGCAAACATTGTAAGCGAGATTCTATAAGAAAATTTTTAAACCAAAAAATGAAACATGATATGGTTTTTATAAAATTTCTAAAAGGAATGATTGTTAATGACATACTTAAAACTGTCAAAATTAAAAACACTAGACATATTGTGATCATTATCTCTGATCTCCATTTGTTGTGGATACAACAATAAAAAAATGTGATTTTTATTTTATTACACTCAATGTTTTATAAGGGATATTTAGAAAAATATGTGTGTTTACATACTAAAATTCATAATTAAAATGGAAATGAGTATACAGGTAATGATTTAAATTCGAATTTTAGAAAGCATAAAAAACCCCAATATAGTTATCCTTTTACTCCGCAAAAAATTGAAGTTGAATGAAAGAATTGAATTTTTGTTGAAGTGGGAGTAGTATACTAATAAAATATAAACAATTTTAATAATACATTAAAGAAGATGTAACTACATCTATTCATGTTCAAAATATTTTTTTTTCTAGAATAAAATATTATTCCTTATGAGATGTGGTATAATAAAAGTCAAATGGTAAATTGTGTCAAACTTCTTTGGTTTCCTTTCTTAATGAAGATTAAAAATATGGATCTTCGAATATTTAATGACAAGGAAGAGGAAGGAATTTCCATGGGTTACTCACCATATTGAAGAATTTACCAATTTTGGAATAAGTAAATTTAAAATTTAGTTGATTCATATGATATAAAAATTTTATAGAATCTAACTTCCATAAAAAAGTTTTTGAATATGTCACGGAAGATAGGTTAATGACATTAAATGAAGATAATAAAATCAAAGATGAATGTTATCTGAAATTTGTACAAAATTACATAGAATTATCTTGTGAATAAAAAATCAAAACCTAAAGAAAATATATTAAATTTAATAATTTACAAAAACATGTTAATTATGAAACAAATCCGAGGAAATCATAAATATCTATGTCAACCCATTAGTAAAATAATATTAGATAGTGATACATTACTTCTTTCATAGGTGGAACCATAATTAATCTAATAGGTAGTTGAACATAAAGGGTTTTTAAATTATATAAATGAAGAGTTACATCAAACTACGAAAAATTGTACCTACAAATATCATCCAAGGCAAGCATTAAATAAAGTTTTTGGAATAAATTGGTTGTTAAAAAACAAGATAAAGGAACATGTATAATTTTTTAGAAGAAAAGATTAAAAAAATTCAAAGGTAACTCATATGTGTAGGGCTTTCAACTCAAAGAAATATTTTCCCTTATTATGAGAATTAAAACTATAATAATGTTCCAAGATGTTCCCTAACATAACTATTATAATGTATATCAGATGGTTGTTAAGTAAGCTTTCTTAAATATATAATTTGAAGAATATTTTTATAGTGAGAAACTTAGTGGTTTTCAACATAATAAAGATTTAATTATGGTGTGTAAGATGAAGAAAACAATGTATGGGTTGAAACGGTCTCCTTATACATGGTACTCTAAACATTAAATTTTCCTATAGTAATTTAATATTTCCAAAGGAAAGTTCATAAAATTTATATGTTAAGGATATTATCATAGTCACATAAATATTAATTATTTTCATTCATTATATAATTTGGGTATGTGATAGGGATAAAAATTATGAATAATTTTCTAATAAAATAGAGAAGAACTTTTAAGGTTCAATTCATGGAGAATTAGTATTTTTTTATAGGCTTACAAGTTCAAAAAATGGAGAAAAATTGCTCTATTGTAACAAATTTATTCCAGGTTTTTATTACAAAAGTTTTGAATGACATATTCCAAGGATCATTCCACCCATATCTCTGTTGGCATGAAGTTGAGTAAACAGAAATCTAAAAAATTGGGAATGCGAAAGACTTATAAAATATGATACTAATATTACTCTCTCTTACTAATTCATGAGAAAACATATTATATGTTGGTACATTATGTGTAAGATATCCAAGTTATCCAAAGGAATCACACATTTTCATATTTAAAATTACTATCATGTATTTTAAAGGAATATAAAACTATGGGATGGTGTGTAAAAGAATAAATTAAATGAAATTTCTTGGCTTTACTAATATTGATTCGGTTTGACATTGTAATCATAGAAAATAAATATTCCTAGGAAATTTTTTCCTGGTTGAATGTTGTGTGATTTGGAATGGTCAGAAAATTTTTTCTATAAATTTGAGTAAAGTGGAAGAATAATATTTTTTTCCCCATCCAATATTTTAAAAAAATATTTTGAATGGAGGTTCATCTGGAATATTTAAGGGTGAATATTTGTAAACCATTAAGTGTTCTTTATGATAATCAACATGTTGTTGATCTTTTAAAAAACCATCTAAAGTATTATAGATCAATGAAAATTGATATTAAATATCATTTTATCAAAGATAAAGTTACTAGTGAACATGTTATACTTGATTATAATTCAATAAATTAATCAATATTTTATGGCTTCACAAAAACCACTCCCAGGGAATGTTTTGAGTCATTAAGGCCACAACAATAAGTTCATCCTCCATCAATGAATTTATAAATTATGTAAGTAAATGATCCCCCACCTTTATCTGGATTATGTGGTCATGGGGAGTGGGAAATTAAAACATTGTAAGAATTATTATAATTATTTATTTTATAACTGAAAATTTACTTTTATTATAGAAGGGTGGAAAGAAAAACAATGAGGGGGCGTTTATCTTATCATGGATACAAAATTTCCTGTTATAGAGGGATGGAATATCTTCCAAAAACATTTCTTTATCTAGATTTGTGATTTTAGGACATACTCTATAAGATCGGTTGTGCTTTGATAAAAATTTGAAAAAATAGTTGTTAAAAAAGTGTAAATGTTGTTGCTAATATAGCCAAAAAAATCCAATGGGGATATTGAATAACATTTTGGATGTTTTTTAAATGTTTTTATCATTTTTTTCAAAAAAAACTTATTTTTAATGATTTATATCTAAGGTAATAAATAGTTATTTATGTTGATAAGAATATTTTTTTATGTTGTGGTAAAGAAGGATAATAAAGTTTCCTTAATCACATTTGAAAAATTTATTTAAATGATGTTGTGTTGATCTACATGTTCCTAACATCATAAAGTGACTCATAATCAAAGATAAGTTAATAAAAAAGATGTGAATGTGCAATGTTAATAGATAGAGAAGGGATGATGTTATTGAATAAATATTTGTAAGAAGTATGTGTTAAAGAGTTTTAATACATTTTTATAATGTGTGGGAAATTGAATTTTAGGTGGTAGTAAAAATATCAAGATGAAGTTTCAGATAGATAGGGTGAACAAATTTAAAGGAGTAAGTGTTAGGAAGTTGAATCTGCATTTTGTCCAAAGATATAAGTTATGAAATTGAAGATCATGTTTATTAATGGAGGATATAAAATCATGTCCATCCGAATAATATCCGTATAACAGTGTTTTGTTTGATATAGGTTTTCTGCTCCAAATATTTTGTACATGTCTTTATGAAGATAATTAGATAAAAAGATACATAATTGCCTCAGATTATTATGTATGCAGACCAAAGGTATGATTTTGTAGATGAAAAGTAGAAAAATTGAAATGTAACATATTTTTGTTACAGGATATACTTAATTCAATATCATAAATTCATAAAGTCTATATCAGAATGAATGTTATCAAATTGAATCCATCAATCAGAGTTCCATTGGTCCAGAAGGTGTATCAGTCATACATTATAAAAATATTCATAGGAATAAGAAATATCATTTAGATTAAGAAAATACAATCGGATGGACCATCCTATGATGTTGTATCTTCAAGTGATTTCAGTATCATTAATTTAGTTTGATCATAAATAGGGTGACTAGGTGGAGACATAAAAATTCATTGATGATAGGAAATACTTGATGATAACCAAATGGAGTGCATCTGAGTTTACCAAACTGAATAATACAATCAATGCTAACTGGTTAGAGAGGAGTTAAACAGAGTAGTTTACCATTAAAAGAAATAGCATATTTACACCAGACATTTAAATAGTGCACCAAAATAAATTTTCATACGATATCATCAGATAGACATTTATCAGTATGAGTTTTAATAATATTTACACATATTTGTAAATCCCATTTCAACGATTTTATTGATGATACTATTACAATATTTATGTAGAATTCAATGATTATGGAGGATTGAATATGTTCCTTAATGATAAGTTTATGGTATTTCAGAGAGACAGAATTGGAGTTGAGTTTGTACAATGATTCAAGAATGTTATGTAATATTGTAGAGGAATCCATTGAAGCTTTGTTTAGTGGTAGATTTTAAATTTGAGTTTTGGTTGAGTGGTAAAACACATTTGATTCCCCCCCCCCTGCGCTTTTCTTCAAGTAATAACCTATATAAATAGGTATTTATACAATGAGTATATACACTTTTTGTACATTAAAAAAGGCGAAGTGTTGAATAATTATGAGTATGAAGAGATTCCAACCAAGGAAGCATAGTATTGAATTAGAAATATAGCAGACATAGGTGTAGTGAGAATTGGTACCAGACAGAGGCTAAAATAAGAGACACTGGTCAGAGGCATTAGTCAGACATATTAGAGAAAGGTTGTACCAGACAGAGATTCCTAACAATATTTGAGGTGTAATTTATATGTCCAATGGATAGAGCACAGATGACAGGCATAATATCATGAGGCACACCAAATGGAGTATACCCAACAAAGACAGAAGGTGAACCTGCTTGATACACTGGAAGTATATATCATATTGAAAATTTATATATGAATTTTAGTAATCTAGTAATAAAAGATTATAATTTTATTTGATCTATTTAAAAAAAATGTAACTTATGGAAGTTAGTATAATTTTCTATTGGGAGATGGAAGGAGACTAACAGGATTTAGATCAGATTGTATTCACTTCATATTACAGTGCATTTCAACGGCCTAATTGGACTCTCCATAGCTAGGATGTAGTCACCCATAATAGGGGTCATCCTTGTAAATCTTATGTGCTCTAATTTACATTCCTAACCAAGTATACAAAGTGTGGTTGAATTTTGAAAAATTCAAAAGGATAAAAAACTCTAACATGTTGCAGGGTTTAATTTAAAATGGGGAATAAATTGTTAAATATTAGCAATGATTCACCACCACCTCTTCCTAGTGGTCCTTGTGATCTAAAGTAACATTATTTATTAATCTAAATTATTTGTTGATATTAATCTTAATGATAATTTTGATTATACAAAACATATTTATAATATTTTACAGTCAAAAGAAAAAATTCATCAGTAAAGGATAATATATCTTCATTTTATTCCATCAAATGATTCTATTTAAATAAGGTATGTGAAATTTGGATTTATACATTTATAGATATTTGGGAGATACGTTAAGATGTATTTTCAAATAATTTTGACAAATAAATAAACAAACGGATAATGTTAATTAAATTCATACACCATTGTTTAGTTTACTTTAAAATGAAACTAAAAATCCCAAGAACATGGTAATTCAACATATACATAAAATTTAATCGAATAACTAAGTTTCATTAATGTTAATATTATCTATAACGTTTTATGGCATATTTTTTTGATTCAAATATTGAAACTTTGATTTTTCAAATCTTCATGTTCATTAAAAGTTATGAAAATTTAGAGGCGAATAGTAAATTTTCCTCTCTAGATTCTAGGTAATTGGAGAAAATATGTTATAGTGGTGTTGATTTTATATAAAAAATTATTTAAGTTTTTAGACATATCTAATGTTTCCTTGGATTGATTATGGGAGGTCATATAGCCTCACCTTGGTTTGGGTGAGGTTTTTGGTCAAGGTAGTATTCAATAATCCAGTACTTGGATCAGGAAATGATTTTTGTGAACACGAAGAGAAATGGAGGAGCTTGCAACACTATAATGAGTTGTACACATTATGTTCATCCATTCATATGATAAAATGGTTGGTGTATAATAGATATGATGTTGTGAGAGGGATAAAAGTGATTTAACCAGATATGTTCCATCAATTTTTCAAATGGTTGAGTGAGATCTAAGGGTTGGTGGAATTGGGATTGTGCATAGAAATGAGTGGGGGTTCCATGTGTAACTCCATCGTTTTATAGCCCATTGGGCTATGTGGGGTTCATGATAATCCTATATTATGCATTAAATCATCTATTGGACTTGTATCGACACCCCATCATGAATGGATTTATGAATTGTGATGTTAAAATTAATTATAAATTAGAATAAATTAAATAGAATAGAAAATATTTAATAATTATTTACTTTGAAATACTTCCACAACATCAAAAGTGCTTATTAATTCGTTATGTTGAAATTATTTTTTTGAGATGGTGTTTAATCCCTGAAAAGGATATAAATATTATATAAACCTTAAAGAAAATATATTTAATAATTAATAAATATATTGGTATATTATAATAATAATTATGATATGATTAAAATCATATGAAAAATGTGAGTTAATAACATAAGTAATTATTTAATAAAAACTAGAGATTATTAATTGGACTTTCAAGGATAAAAACTATTAGAGTTTTATTCATTGAAATGAATATATATTTATCTCAATTATTACTCTAAAATAAATTTTTTTAGAAGATGTATTATTTGAAAACTGGTATTAAATAATAATATTGTGAATTATAAATTTTTAAGGATGATCTCAACAATGATGAAGAAATATCATAATAATCATAACTATCTCCTTTATGGAGTTATGTTTATGAAAAAGTTTATTTGTAATTATTTTAATGATGGAAAATAATAATGATATGAACATTATAAATAAAAGTAGTGTAATCCTTTTAGAAGTGGTTTAGGTTGATGATGGGAAGGATATCAATATTTTATTGATAATTTAGAAACACTTATGGTAGATAATATTATGAGGTTGTGAATAATCCAAATATCTAAAATATAATAGCGATCAGATTTTATTTGTAAAGAATCTTCAATTTCAAGGAGAGTGATATGGTAGTATTGTGATATAATATATGGGAACCATCACATGACTGATAGAGGGACTTTTTTTGGTTTGTGTGGTTACAATTCTTCGCTCATCGATGTTAGTGTCTGTTACAATCTAGTGACTAGTGGATATTTATAAATAAATATTACAATAATAATTTACCATTACACTCTCCCACTAACTCAGTTTAGAGTGAGATAATTACCTTTAACCTTATCAACCAAAAATCTCGATTAAAGTTGATGATGGCCTCTAGGTATATTTATTCTTATTCACTGATAGTACTAGGTTATGGATATTGATGATAAATGGGATTCTGATATATAATTATTTTTCTAAGCGATTAAACTATTTATCTTCAATGGATCCAGAATTTTGTTGGAAAATGATGTACTGAGTAATTACTCCATTAAATCCATTACACTGGGCTAGAGGAATTTTGATATTATTCTATATCTATGGTTGGAGATCAATGGATGTGTGAATTCTTCCAACATATCTAGTATGAAATTTTTAAAGAAGTTTATTCTTAAAGTATCTCAAGATTGTGATTTTGGGGAAAATTATTAGAAGGATAAAAAAATGGATGTGATATGTTACAATAATTTATGAGGTGTTATTACTATTTCAATAAATTCATTCATATATATATATATATTGTATCACTCCCAACATTCAGGATATGGTAGAAATGGATGGAATTTTTGTTGCAACTATGATCACTTTGCCTATGAGAGGGTAATAGGTCAGACCTATGAGTACCTAGTGGCTCTCCACTAGGACATAGTTCATGGGGTCCATTTCTTATTCTAATATATAAAGAAGTGTGGGTATATTAAACATATATATCTAAAAACTATTATCTAGTGAGTGTAATAAAAGTGAGTTATTTGTATATAGATTTTAATTGGTCATGAATATAGTTAAGATAGATGATGAAGTACTAAGGTGTTATTTTTTTCAACAATGTAATTATTAACAATACACATAGATAATAGTTGGTCATGGGGTTAATTCACTACTTCGGATGACCATATTGAGTATTATCACTCACCCATATATGAGAACTTATATATTTTTATGCTTCTATCCATGTATATTAGAAGATTTACATGTTTTGTGACCATGGAGTCTGGATATGGATAGTGGATATGGTGGCGGGTCACATTAATTCATCATCAGAAAATCTACATTAATGAAATTTCTATTTATATATAAATTTCAATATTTCTATTTTATATGTGTTATATTTCTATTAAATTTTATTTCTTTTGATTTAATTTATATTTTAGAGAATTTTTTTAATGCATGAGCTATAATTTAAGGTAAATAATCATTATATTATGATGGTTTATATTTTGTGATATCTAGTAACATATTATATTTATAGGTAATGCCTCGCATAATTTGAGTGGGTACTTGAATGTCGATCACTATCCCCCAACTTATTCATGGATATATTAGGGGGTCAACTTACAAGTATACTACGATGTGATAATGATAAATATAAAAAACATAGTTTCACATAATAATTCATTTTTTTAAATAAAAATTTTAAATTTATTTCTAATGTATGATGGATTTTTTGAATAATTCAGTCTTAACATCCACATTCATTTATGAAATTTATAATTAAAATTTATATTGTAATGTTTTGAAACCCATTAAGACATATATTAAGATTTTTATCCAAACATGATGTGTTAATGAGATTATGATTTTCACTATAACCTTGAGGAAATGAAATAAATTATTTGATATGGGTGGTATTCAGGGTAAAAATACATTATATAATTAATTCATCCCTCATTGCTAATTATAATTGGCAACTTATATCATGTACCTATGATTATAATCTATTCTTGAGATCAAGATTCATTAAATCGATACAATGTGGTAACCATTTCTATATTTTATCAAAAAAATTCATCCATTAGAAATACATATGTTAATATAAATTAACATGTAAAATAAATCACCTTAAAAATTTTTCACTTGAATTTTTGCTAAAATCAGTTTCTTGATAAAAAAGAAAGTTGATTATTATATTATACCAAATAAAAAAGTTATTTTCTATTAGAAATACTATGGAATATAGAAAAAAATATTTCTTTCATTTTATGTTTCATACTATATTAGAGGAATTAATTCATATTTACTTATCGTGAAGTGATATTTAAGAAGATAACCAAATTTGGAACGATTTATAGAAAACAAATATTTTTTGTTTTTGTACGGTATGCCTTCTTATGATCGTATATATCTTTGTAAATTTTAAATTAAATGTTTCATTGGAGATATATTTCATTTATTATAGAATATCATATTCAACAAGTTATAGATGAATGATAACATTCAAGATAAATTTTTGAAAACTATATCTACGTGTTGTTTTTATAAAAAAAATTACTTAAATATAAAAAAACATATAATTCACAATTGTAAAGAAAATATAGAAATATATAGGATTTATTTTTAATAAAAAGTTCCTTTTGGATTATGTTTTAATTTTTTTTGATATATTTTTTTATTGATATGAGTGACAAGATCCATAATTTGTTTCTTTTAGTCATTGATAACATTTTTTTACCACATTTGGAACACTATAAATAATTATAAATGGGATAAAATTCTTTTTAAAGGATGAATTTGTTTTATGTACATAAATATTTGATATAATTACTCTATTAAATAATGTAATATAAATAATAGTATATAATACATCATAATCACCCAAATTATTAGAATATGTGGCAGAAACCAAAGATTAACCATGTTTAGAAATAGAGATGTTATATACACCCTTACTTTTTATCAATGTAAATTTATATTGAGAAAGGATTGGAACTGTAGGTGTATCCACTTATGAAGGAATTGTTTTATAATTAAATTTTATGTCTATGTTCTTTTTATCAATTTATTAGAAATTTTACCCCTTAATAGGTTGAAATATGGATAGTTAATTATTCTATAAGGCATTTTAAATTACATGGTTAGAAAAATATTACAATTAAAATTGGTTCACTTTCAGACGTTTGTGTGATTTTAAGGGAATCATACATTTTTTCATTGGAATATTTACCGTAACTGGTATGAGTTTCAAAATTATATTTGGAATATACAGGCATTAGTTTCTCATATTTTTAAGGAATATAATTTAGAGGTGGACTCACTGTCTAAAAGATTTGTATCTTTGATAGCTTCTAAATTGTATTTCCATATTTAGAATAGTTTTATATATTTTCTTATTTCAAATGTAAAGGGTGATATATAAACTATAAGATCTCATATATTTTCTGGTATGTCCCGCTTTGAGTTTTTCATTTTTTCCTTGGTGGGTGAGACTTATTTAGAAACGGATGGGCTTCGTTGGGGAAATGACCTAAAGATTGGGGATATAAGATTTTTTTACGAATTAATGGATTATAGGTTTGAACTTTTTAATAGTTTTTTTGAGGGTATTAAATGTTTTGGAAGTCTTTATAGGTGGTATTAGTCCTTTTATAGAAATATAGTTGAAATTTATCAGTAGGGGATTTAAACATCATGTAAATCTATTACAAGACTTTTAAATTTAAAATACATGTATCATGAAACCATTACCGGGAGTGAGGTAGTTATACCTAGTGAAAACCATTCATGTCATGTAAAATTCATTTAATGCTAAATATTTATTTGATATGATGTGTTTTTCGGTGTTTCCCTTTATAAAGAAATACACAATGTGTAAAATGATTTCACACCATGTATTTATCACGAGCAGCGGATTTAAGTTCACAAAATGGATGATTTATTTTTTATTTCTTCCTTGAATCCCCTCTCAACTAGTATGAATTCAACAAGATTATGGAAGCCTTTACTCCTTTCCAAACATCTCATTTGAGTGATCAATCCATGGTAACATGTTCTCTTTAGGTTTTCCATTATCTCCCTTTATTCTCCAGCCATTGCGGTATGATCTCTTGAATGTGGTCATTTTTTGTTTTTATCTTGATTGTTTATGATATAAGTTCCTTCTTGTGATCATTTATACCTTTGTTCGGATTAGAGAATCCTTTCGGAATTATTGATTGATCATCAGTTAATGTTAAGGGATCTAAACCTTACCCCTATGGTCTATTTAATTGCAAGTATGTGCCATATTGAAATTGTTTCAACATAACATTTTTCTAAATTAATTAATGGATGAATTGGATTATTCCTTGGAATTTATTTGGATTTTATTTTTATTGAGTTGTCTTATGGATTCGATTTGAGTGAGAAGCCCCTTGATTATAAATGAACTAATTAATGGATTTTGGTGTGTTTAGTATGGAATGGGATTTGGGTGATTGTTTGATATAGATTCACCTTGGCTTGTATTAATTATAGAAATTACAAGTTCTTTATTGCTTTATGAAAAAATGATAAGGTAAATGTGTAATTTAAATATAAATGTTAATTTTCATAATTAGCTATATAGCCTTATGATGTGATATATGATATCCTTATTATTGGGACATGTGTTGGGATCTATATGCTTTAATGCTTATATGGGTAATTGGCCCAGTTGAGATGAAAAAATTATTATATACCAGGATATTCCCTAAGACATGCTAAAATTAATTTATAGAGGTCGATGCCCACTGACACATGTTAAAAATCTTATATGCCGGTCTTGTCCCTAATAAATGTTATAATGACTATATAAAAGGGTTTGTCACTAATAAATGATGTAATGATTTTGTACTGGGATCAAACCTGATTGATCGGTTAAATGATTATATAGAAAGTTTAACCCATATTTGTATGATTTATAAAATGGTTATATAGATATAGTTATATTGGAAGAATTGTGAGACATTCTTAGAGACATTCCAACATGGCATCAAGGAAGGTTATGGTATAACATTGTTATATGGTTATGGTTAGAATGGTTGTAATAAATGCTTAGATATATTCCATCACGGTTCCAAAGAAATTTTCTGTCATATTATTTTAATTGTTTAATTAAGTAAATAAGCTTTTTTAACAAATTATTGCATGTACGTTTTATCAAACTTGTAATGTCTAGACACAGTGATATCAACCTACTGATTTATACTCACACCCTATTTGGTGCGTCACTTTTTAACTGATTAAATTACATTTATTCAGGATTGGACTAGGAAAATATACCTTATTACTGGTTTTTTCTTTGCTGGATGGGTTGATGTGTGGAGGCAGGGCCAACATGGGGTTTTGGACAAGGGGTTTTTTAGAGTTTATTTTAGTCTGCATGTATTTTAATTATATTAATTATAGGATAAAATTTTGTTACATTCCATCACATCATTACGTTATTCCATAATTATTGATTAGATTTTTTAATTAGATTTTATTATTGGTTTTATGTAGTATGGTTTTGTTTCCATTTTTTCTTCACTCTGTTATTTATTTTATATGATTATTTTATTATCTATAACTCTATAACTAGGGTGTATATTCTCTCCACCAAACATATCACACCCCTTCTTCTAGTCAACATCATTTGGAATATGGGTAGGAATTCTTGAGGTCACTTAATCAATCAGATTCATCCATGTGAGAGAGTACTAGATCAAGGGACATTAAAAAGTGGTCTCAGAGCACATCAGGTTCCTTTTCTGTTTCTATAATATTTCGGAAAGGTAGAAAGGATACTTTGATTTTTTGGGACATGGTAATGATCGTTTACTTGGGAGTAGCTAACCCATGAATGGGGGGAAATCCAATTTCCTTGGGATGGATTGTTGTTCATGTGTTTTTCTTGTTACATTTGATGTAATTTCACCCTGGGTGATTTATATGTTGTGTGTGATTATTATTTCATGATTTTATTGGTTCTTGATATTTCTTCTCATGGCCTAGTATGGAGAAAGGTGAGTATTCATGCATCATGATTGGAATATAGGGATATATATTGAATTTCATTTTTCATGATAAGGACATATTTATTTCTTGTGATATGTACTACAATATATTAACTATAATATAAGATACTTGTTATATCTTCTAATTCAAATAAATTAAATGAATGGTTATGTCTTGTTAAAACACTTGTAAGCCATGTTTAGTGGGACCAGGAGTACTGGTTGTCTATTTTTTTCACCTATTGATGTTGACGTCATTCTTATTTCTAATGTTCTAATGAGTTTGTTTGTCTTGTATAGAAAATGTATCCTCGTCATCTTTGACGTTGAGTGTTAGGATAGTGGAAATCAGTAAGCTTGTAACATATATGAACATGGGATTCCTATATCTTTTGGGGATTAGACGGATGCTTAGCTTTACGATAGATTCTTGAGGCCCATGTGATCCATGGAAAGAGAGACTATTAACTCAATGATGTGGATGTCTAAGAAAACAAGAGAGTTCCAAATATAGTTTCCACCTACATTCACTAGGGAGGGATTCCCCCAGGAATCTGAGTTCAGGATAGAGTTAGACCAGATGATCTTTAAGCATATTGATACATCTTTATATAAGAGAGTGAATCTTACTTTATATATGTATCATGGGCCTCCTATGAATTGTTGGGATATTCAAAAGAATTATGGTAATTATGATGAGCTTTATTGGAAGTAATTATAGATTAAGATCCTAATACATTTATATCCCGAGGAATTGGGTCATGAGAAGGCTCATGGGTTCATACACCTGACACATGTGGGCTTGTAAGTGCTGGAATACACTGAAGGTTTCACAAAACTAAAGTGTTTTGGAACATATTTAGAAACTAATGAGATCACTATGGTGGTACATTTCCAAGATTGTCTTTGATAAGATATCAGTTTTCTAGTATACAGGTTCCATCTGATAAATTTTTATAATTTTATGAATTATGCACTCATCACAGAGGTAAATCTAAGAGAGGCATCAGGAAGTGTCTAGGATGTTTCAGTATGGAAAACATGGATCTCTTCAATTACTAGAAAGAAACATTGTTTTGGGAGATTTATCCAAGGAAACATCAATTAGAGTAGTTAGGGTAGTGTGTATCTATCTCACGATCATGTTATGTTGTAGTGATATCACTCTGGAAATATTGGACACAAAAGAACTCAGTGTTTGTACCATGATTTGCAGTGTCATGCTTATAGCAGGATTTGACACCTATAGAGGCTTTGTAGAGGAATATATATTTACATTAGTTGAAGGAGATTAGGACAAGTACTAGATTCCAGTAAGAAGATGGCTACTCCTTAGCAGACAGGTAGCTATAGTTCCGTAGTACATTGAGGTCGAGGTACAGGATGTGGTTCCCTAGTGATAAAATGGATGTACCAGGCAGAGGGAATATCTTAGGTGAGTTTTTCTAGAACCCAGGGTAGAAGTTTTGGTCAATTTCATGTTAGGTAGACTACTCTGGCTATTGTGGATACAAGACCATCTACTGTTAGAGGTATGATTCCTATATCATCTATACATTCTTATATTTTGTTTGATGCATTATCATTAATTCCCATTTTGACTATTATTTTTTGTAAATGGTTTGGGAATGGATGTGGAAATATTATATTGTGTTATTAATATTGACACACCACTGGGAGTACGGTCAGAGAATATCAAACATTGGAATGCATATTCTCTACAGATTGGTGGTTATAAATACTTTTGGGAAGATTTTGTACATGAAATGATATGTTTTAATTTGATTCTTGGTATGGATTGGATAGTTCTATACCATTTTCATATCGATTGTTACGAGAGTATAGTTTCCATGATACCTCTAGAAGGAGATAGTTTTTCTCACAAAAGTGAGTGGGATCTTCAGGTTGGTTGTTCATGACCAATTTAGTGCAGATTGGATTGTCTCACATCTCAAATAGTCATTCTATCTCTAGATTACGGTGGAATTTAGTAGGATTATTTTCTTCTATTGGTAGAGAATCTTCAGGATGTCTTTACTGTTGAGTTCTATAACTTACCACCAGAGAGAGATTGATTTTATGATCAATTGTTTTCCAGGAGCATATCCAGTTTATATCCTGCCATATATAACGGCACTAGAAAATCCTTAAGAGTTGAGATTTCAGTTGGAAGATCTAGAAGATAATGGATTGATATGGTGAAGTACATATCCTTTGGGTTCTCCAGTTCTCTTATCCAAGAAGGATTATGGGACTTTGTGCTTTTGTGTGGATTATTAAAGATTGAACTAGATGATATTCAAGAACTGATATCCTCTTCTATACATAAATTATCTTTTCGATCATCTAAGAGGAACTGAGATATTATCTAAGATCAATTTGATA
This sequence comes from Viscum album, assembly GCA_963277665.1. Classification (NCBI taxonomy): domain Eukaryota; kingdom Viridiplantae; phylum Streptophyta; class Magnoliopsida; order Santalales; family Viscaceae; genus Viscum; species Viscum album. The sequence goes on from OY728121.1 coordinate 110,181,854, forward strand.
TCAAGATACCATCATTTGAGGGTGATACAAATGGACATACCTCAAATTTATTTTAGGATAGGTATGGCCTATATGATTTTATAGTGATACCGTTTAGTGTAACTAAAGAACTTATGGTATTCATGGCCTTGAGGTATAATATCTTTCATCCCATTATAGATTGTTTTGTGGTGTTTTTTGTCGATGATATCTTAGTTTACTCCTAGTCAATAGACAATCATTCCCAACATAGTGACATCATTCTAATTAAATTGATAGAGAATCATCTTTATGCCAAGATAACCAAATGTGGTTTTGGGAATGATAAAGCGCACTTCTTGGGAAATGTCATCATATAAGCTATAGTGTCAATGGACCTCGAGAAATTTGTAGTCGTGATACCCTGTGAGAATCCCAAGAACGAATTTGAAAATCAAGTTTCTTAATTTTAGAAGGTTATTATATGTTCATTATCCAAGATTTTTACCATTTGGTATCACTGATGTTTGGGAGGACAAAGAAAGTGGTGATGTTTGTTTGGTATTATTCATTAGAGATATATTTTTGGGAGATGAAAGTTAGGTTGACTTTATCACCAATCCTCACTTTAAATATTTCATGTAATTTATATACCATGTATTGTGACACATCCAAAGTTGTATTTGGAGAAGTTCCAATACAGGAGGATAGAGTTGTTTCTTATGTCTCTAGATAGATGATACTGCATGAGATAAATTAACCTACCCATTATTTAGAGTTAGTATGAATGGAACATTCCCCAAGATGGTTGAGGTATTATCTCAAGGGTGAAATTTTTGTAATATTTATGGACCAAAATATCCTTAGGTGTATATTATCTAAATGGGTTTGGAATATTCACTAAAGGATGTGGGATGACTACCTATAGTATTTTAATATCATGTTATTGTATACACAGGTTAGGGGAAACATCATTGTCGATGATTTGAGATAAAAGATACAAACGTAGGAAGTGCCTATTTCTGAAGTGAGTGGAATATGATGAAACACTTTTCAAAAATGATTTTAGATATTCGAGAGTCCTTGGGATGAGTAGATCTAACGTAGACATCTATTATAACTATTATTTTGGACCAGATCAAGTATGAGTAGTTATATAATCCAGAGGCATTAGTTCTGATATGTAGCTGATATAGTGGGAAGACACCATCAAGATGGTCTTTTAGTGGTGGAGATTCTCTTATTTTATGTATCTAAGTATGGGTTCTTACATCCTTGTATGAGGAGATGATGAGAGGGATTCATTATTCTAGATGAGTGGTACATTATGGTTTGAAAAATATGTATCGTGATATCCATACACAATAATTTCGGTCATGAAAGAAGATGTAGGTAGAAGTATTTGTGGTGAGATTTTTCACTTGTGAGTTAGTGAAAGTCGATCATCAAAGCCCACATGGGCTTTTGAATCCTTTTCCCATGCTTGAGTGCAAATTGGATGATGTAACTATAGATTTAATGACAATATTACCCTGGAAATATAGTAAGAATTATGTTATATGGGTGATTTTGGATTGACTAACAATGTCATACCACTTCTTTCATATCAGGGAGACCTTCACAGTTGGTGATATAGGTAGTATTAATGTGTGTGTGGTAGTTTAGTTGCATGGTATATTGAGGAGTATCGTTTCATATAGAGATCATCATTACACAACACATTTATAGATAGTCATTCAGAAGGATCTAGGATCACAGGATCTTTTGAGTATAGCCTATCTTCCTCGTACAAATGGTAAATCTGAGAAGGAAAATATTTTTTGGGATCCTTTGGATCTTGGTAGGAGAATAAGGAACTCATGGAGTTTCTATATAATAAAAACTTCTAGGAATTTATCCATATAGGAATTTTCAAGGTATTATATAGTAGGATGTTCCATTCACCTATATATTTGTCGGAGGTAGGTGAGTTTGTGCTTGTTGGGCTTCGTGTCATAATGAATATCTCTAAATATATTCATTTAATCAAGCTGTAATTGGTGACCATCTATAGTAGGAAGATATCATATATTGACCATTAGATATTACCTCTAGAGTTCGATGTTGATCATCGTGTTTTCTTTCATCTGTTTCCCAATTTGGGGAAACATTGTAACAGGAAATAGGGAAAGTTAGTACCCAGGTTTGTCAGACTATTTGTGATAATGGTTAGGGTCTATTCAGTGGCCTACTGATTATCCCTTTCATAGTGCTATAGTTACATGCATGAAATCATCCACATGTCACAACTTCAGATATATTATCAAAAACCTTCTCATGAGATAAAGATATAAGATATAGAGATTAGTGATGATATGTTCTTTTTGTAGAATCTGATACAGATTATGGATCATATTGAGATATATCTCTATGGTATGGAGATTCCTTTGGTTTGAGTATAGTGGTGGAATGGGGGATTTTATAAGGATACCTTGGAGAGAGAGTATGATATTCATGTGTAGCATCCAAACTTGTTCTTAGAGACCCCTAGGTGATACTTGGAGTAGCTAAGGGACAAGCTGTTATATGGTTGGGAGTTTGTAGGATTCCTTATTTTTCCGGGTATAGACCACTTTGAGTTTTTTCATTTGAGACTTGGTGGCCAAGTCCTATTTAGAGATGGAGATCGTTTTTAGGGGAAAATTACTTAACATTTGGGGATTTTTTTTTTGAATTAATGTATTATAAGTATAAATATATTAAAGTTTATATGAGTGTTTTCCATGTTTTCAATGGCTTTGGAGGTGGTTCATGTCATTTTGCAGAAACAAGGCCATAAGATGTCTACAGGGACCACATGTAAATTCTAACAAACATATGTCGTGAAACCAATATAGGGTTTAAAGTAGTTAAAACCATTCTAAACCATAAATGTCATGTAAAATTCAATCAAGGTTAAATATTTAGCTGAGATGATGGGTTTTTTGGTGTATCTCTTTTAAAATAAATAAATAAAATGTAAATTGATTACACATAATGTATTTATTATGAGTAGCAGGTTTAAGTTGGCATATTGGATGATTTAATTTTCCTTCCTTCAGTGTAACCCCTACTCTAGACCTAGGACGAATTCCAAGTGGTTTTGGAAGCCCTACCTTCATTCAGGATGTCTCATTTGTGCGATCAATATAACAGCTCATACTTTACATACATAGATATTAATTCGAATTTGAAAAAATTTAATTACTAAACATAAAAAATCATGTTATGATCATATAGGTTTAGTGTATTTAGAGAGAGAGAAACATGAACAATAGGCTCATAAATCATCTATATTGTCTCCTACTTATTTATTCATAATTGGACCCATTTTTTAAATATCTTTATTAATACCCTTCTTCATGACTTGGGGAGAAACATAATAAGGGGTGAGATCATATAATCGGTATGGTTAAACAAGGGATATATCAATCATATCATAGTCATAAGAACTAAGAACCTAATATTTGAAAATCTTATCCTGCATATAAAAGTTCATGATATCATGTCATGGGATAAATCATAAAATTTTATAAGAATCAATGAATGTAATACCAGAATTCATAACATAAGACATTAATTTTTTTTCATACACATAAGAATAGAAAATAATTTTATATTAGTAAATTTTCATTTCCAAGGCCATCATATCATAAAAATTCCATTACTGAACCAATATCACTCCTCGTTCTAGCCTTATATTACTGAATCGAGATCATTTCCCATTATATCCATGTCTATCTCATGATATATAAATCCTTATCCAATTCATTGAAGGGAGATATAGGTACCACCCATCCCCTAGTGAAATTATTCTTATGTGTGCCCAAAAAACAAAAAAAACATTAATCATAACTAAAGGAATAAAATGGGTTTCAATAAACATCATTCCACCATAACATAATTCAGGTAAACAAATGGATTTCATAAATAGAATTCCATCATAATCCCAATCAAAAAATAGAAAAAATTTGGATAGTATACTTGAAAATTAACCCTTTAAAATAATTCCAACTTAGATGGAAAATAAATTTTATGGAACACATGAAATTAATTCTTGAGGAAAATATTCTATTTTCTTCAAAAAAAACATTCTTGTCTCAAAATGCATCACAATTTTAAAAGAAAAGAATTTATTTAAAAATAAACATTAATTATCTTAAATAAATCTCCATGGTAATAAGTTTTAATGAAAACATGAAAAAAATCATTTCATATAAGGGAAAAAAGAAAACATTCTTCTTGTACCTTTTTCGAAGAGTCAAAAGAACCTCCTATCGAAAATGACAAAAGATTCATTTCATACCATTTATTATAAATTAACCAGTAGGAAAATTTGTCTTTGAAAAAATTTATAAGTATAGAAATAATATTTTGGAATATATATTTATGAAACATGGACATGGATGACAAATATACCCCAGTATATACTTACATATAAATAATCTCGGATAATAATGAGATAGTATAATTATCGCTTAATTTAGGTCCAATATCTTTTTATTGTATCCAAACCTCCACTATAATGATTTAAATAGTTTTATTGACTTATTCCAGAATCATAGTCAGTTTTATGATATAATATATTATTATATTTTCATCTTTTTCTTAATAACATTTCATTATTACTCGTTATTCGTGTATTAAGGGCCTCATTTTCTTATACATGTTTGGTCGAATAAGTTCTAATTATTCTTATTAGGTGATATTTATATCATTATAAAAATCTATTAAAATAATATATACCATATTATATCATTATATACATTTATAGTTTCATTCTATAGTGGATATCATGTAGAATGAACCGCATCGCATCGTGGAGTTGGTAGGTCGTACGTACGCATTAGCAGTAAAATCGTTCCTATAATTCTAAAATGTTATGGAAGTGAATGGTATATATATTATTCCAAAATACATATCATGTTATATTAATCACATATAGTTATTATTTTCATCATTATACCCATCCAATTAAGTTTGTGGTGAAAAACAGATGACACCACGATGTGGAGACGGTTTGTCATACAAATGCATGCGTAGTGATTTCAATTTTCATAGGATGAATAGATAGTTGAATATGGTTATTCCATAAATGTAATAACATATCAGTATATAATTTATACTTTATTTATTACTTTAAAATATAAAAAACTCATTAAGATGATATTGAAGAAGAAAGAAATTTGAAAGAATCGGTAGAGGAAATTACTTCTTCATTAATGTGATCCCTCGAGATCTCCTTTAAAAGCCACTAGAGATGGTGTTTTGAGAACACAAGTCCCTATTAAATTTTACTATTGAATTTAATAATGGAAATATTCATGGGATGGAAAATTATTAAGGATCCATATGAAGTGAAGAAGTGAGGGAGGATATTCCCTTTTATAATTGAGGTGAAGGGAACTTTTGGAAACTCCAAAAATATTAATTTATAATAGAAACAAAACCCCATAAAAACATCCAAAATGTACAAATTTATAATATGATAAGATTTAGGATTTTAATCTCCACAAATTATAAATTTCACACAATTTTTCCAATCAATTCAAACCCAATCATTTTAATTTACACTTAGTTATTCTATTTAATTTTTATCTAAGGTAAAAAAACTATTTCAATATTAAAAGGTTAAAACATTTACACATTTGATGTCAATTAGACAATAAATTAATAATTTAGAGTTTTTACGAACGCATAATAATTATTAGAAATTTTTTAAAATGTATTGTGATTTTTAATTAATTTTATAAAATGTTATTTTGATAAACAAACAATAGTTTCAATTTTGACACTATTAAATTCATTGATTTTTAGAAATATTAATATTAGAAGTTGACTTCTAAAAAAATATTTTTTTATATTCCTAAGAGGACAAGGTAATCTATAAAATTAATTGGATAAATTAACTATCACAAGTTATATTTATTTTAATATTATTAATCACATTTATTTTTTATCTCAGTTAATAAAATAATTACAACATCAAAATTGTGCAATTATTTAATATAATTATTTTTTTTATAAAATTTAAAAATAAAATACAATTACTAAGAAAAATTCTATATATTTCATAGTAACTATTGTAGTAGTATATATATTCTAGGAAATCCATCATTAAAAATTTTATATTTATTAAAACATGAATGTGACAACTTTAATATCACTTTACGTAAAATATTATATGTGTAATAATCTTTTATATATGCCTAAAAATGGACAAAAAAATCGACCCAAGGATGATTATGGTCACTATATACTTGAAAAATAATAGTTTTACATGTATTTTTGTCATTTAATGGAAATTATCATTTTTAAAAAAATATTTGTTTGATTTCATGTCAATTTAATAATTTCTACTTCATCAATGTATAATCCTTTAAGGTAATTATTTAATTACTAAAAATAAAAAATAAATAAATATGATAAATAAAAAATATATACTTCAAAATAGTATTTATAATTTATTTTATCTTCTGTTTATCCTTATGTTAAAAATGATATAGTTATTAATATTTGAGTAAGACATATTTATCTTTTCTTTAAAAAAAACTTAAATGTCATAATCTAATCCAAGTGGCCTCCAAAGGATACCATTTAGAACCATAGATGATTTAGGTTGGAAAACCATAAACCAATAATTTTAGGAAAAGTTTTGTGATAAATTTATAATATTATGTTTACACTTAATTACTTGATCTATGTTTTAACTGTATTAATAAAAATTAATGATGTTACTATTAATAATGAAAAAAAATAAAAGAAATCTATTTAAATAATTTTGACCAACTTATTCAAAATATGAAATCCATTTTTCAAAATTCAAAAGAATGAATTTTTGGTAATTAATTTAAAATTAATCTCTTTATCATGATGAGAAAATGGTAATTAAAAGATAAAACATTGAAAAATAATGAAATATTATTATATATAAATTAAATGTAAAATTAATGAAAAAGGTACAAATTAGATTAAATAATAAAAATATATTCTATTTCTAATTTCAAAACATTAATCAATATAATTTATCCATATAAATTATTTTGATGAAAAAATATGTTTTTAATAAAAAATTAGTTTATTTAAATTATTCATCAAAACGTGAAAGTTATTAGAAAAATATAAAAACTTCATCCAAAGTAAATTTTTATATCATGATTCAAAATAATATTTATATTCTTCCAAGTAAAAATTATTAAGCTGTCACAATGTAAATTTTAAAATTTTTCTCCATTAAAAGGCGGTATAACGTCCCTTTTGTTAAAAAATAGGTTTTTATACAAAAAATAGGGTTTATTAATTCCCTATGACTAAAATATCTATTGGATGAAAATAATAAATATTTTTTAAATATATAATATATATATTTAAATAATTTAATTGACTAATTGTGCTTCACATAATTTATTAATACAAAATAAAAACATTTTCTTTACATTTAATTGGTTTATATTTTTAAAAAATAATGAGTTGATAAATAATTCACCATAAATTTTCAAATTTTAGTTATATTTATTCCCTATAACATAACTGCTTGGTTATAATTTTAATTTTATACCAACGACATCTCATGATTCGTTTATACTCATGATTGTTTTCAATGTAAGCTATTAAAGAATTATAATTATTTTAAGAAATTATTTTCATAAAAATATCTGGGTCTATCATTCTACCCCCCTAAAACTAAATTTGACCTTCAAAATTCATGACATTGACACATACATATGAGGATACTTCTTATTCATCACATCCACTTGTCCCCACATAGCTACCTCAAATTGGTGGTTCTACTAAAAAACATTAAACAAGTATGTGGTCTTGTTTCATAGAACTTTTTCGCTACGATCCATAATCTCTATCGGTTGTTCTTTATAAGAGATATCATACTCCAGTAGTATGACTTCAGATTTTAGTGTATGTGATGGATCAAGTATGTACTTTATGAGGATAGATACCTGTAACACATCATGAATTTTTTAGAGATTTGGTGGTAGCCCCAATCGATAAACTACCTTCCCAAAATGATCCAGAATTTTAAAATGAAAGATTTACCTAGGGATCAAAATTCCATTCCTTCCAAACCTTACTACTCTCTTCCAAGGAGTTATTAATAGAAAAACTTTATCACCCACCTCAAACTCTATATATTTATTTTATTGGACAGCATAACATTTTTTTCGACTCTGAGCTGCTCTTGTGGGTTTTTGAATAGATCTGATATTATATACCATTTAATTAATAAGATCATGTCCTAATAGCTTTCATTCCCCAACGTCATACCATCAAGTTAGTGTTCTACACATCTTTCTAGAGGTCATCATAAGGATCCATATGAATACTTTATTGGAAGAAATTGTTGTAAAAACTTCTACCAAAGGTAGATGTTGATCCCAACCACCATTGAAATCCATAGAGTAAGCTCTCAATAGGTCTTCTAGAGTTTGAATAGTCCTCTCAGACTGATTGTCTATCTGAGGATGATAAGTACAGCTAAAACTTACCTTTATATATAGATCCTACTAATGAATTCCCCAAAACTTTGAGATAAACTCCATATCCCAATCAGATATAATGTAAAGTGTTTCTCCATGAAATATTACCAAATCCATTATATATATCATGGAAAGATGATAGAGAGATAAATCTTCTATAATAGTAATAAACTGTTTGGAATTTATAAGGTGATCAACTATAACCTACATAGAATTGTGGCCTTTAGATTTTTGGGGACGTCCATTGAAGAATTCAATAGTGATGTTTTCCAACTTCCATTATGGTGTTGGTAATGGTAATAGCATCCCCTTTGACTTCTATCTATATTCCTTAACTTTCTAGAAAACTAAGCACATAGAGACATATTTAGTAACATCTCTTTTTAGGTCATCCAAATAGAAATACTCTCTCAATTCCATGTACCTCTTTGTTCTTCTAGGATGAATAGAGAATGAATAATTATGATCCTTATCAAACAACTCCTTCTTTAATTTTGGTATGGGATGAATACGAACACAATTCGTGAACCTTATTATTCCCTCACAAACAAGGTTGAATTTAGGAAAATTTCTCAACTTCTTTTGTAGCTCAACATCTTACTTTTTCACCTTCTTAATATTCACTTTTTTATATGAGTGAAAATTCATTTGAGAGTGATAATATTTCTTCAATTCCTTTAAAATTTAAAGATCCATCCTTCACAAATCCATAAATATTGGATCTTTTTTTATCCTCATCATAGATAGTCTAGCATGGTCTTTTCGACCCAAATCATCTACCACCTCATTTTGTTTCCCAGGGACGTAATGTATTGAATAGTCATAATCATTAATCAAATACAACGATATTCAATGGGGCATAATCATATCCTTTTGTGTGAAAATATACTTTAACATTTTATGATCAGTATAAATATTACATCTTTCACGATAAAGATAATACCCTTATATCTTTAATGCAATGATTTCTGAAGCTAACTCCAAATCATGAGTTGAGTAATTTTTCTCATAGATATTCAATTTTTGTGAAGCATAATATATCACCATATCATTTTTCATGAGAAGACATCTCAAACACATCTTTGATTCATCAAATTAGATAACAAACATTTATCCACTATAAAGAAGTGTGATAATAGGTGCACTGGATAACATTTTTTAGATCTTTGAAATTCCCTTCACATTCCTCCATCAACAAGAAATTAACACCTTTCTATGTCATCATGGGGATTGGATTAGAAAATCATGAAAAAATAGTTTAAAAACATTGACAATATCTAGAAAAACCATGAAAACATTGGATCTCTATTAACGTTGTCAGTCTAGGACAACTTTAAATAAATTTTGTTTTTTGTGGATCCATATATATTACCTCTCTTGAGATTATGTGACCCAAAAATGAAACTTTATGATGCCAAAATTCACACTTGGTAAATTTTTCATAAAGATTATCCTTTATGAGTGTCTTCATTACAATTCACAAGTGATCTCCATGTTCTTCCTTTATCATTGAATAAAACCAAATATCATCAATAAAGACTACAAAAACATGATCGATTTATTCTCTAAGGTCTCTATAAATTGTATCCATGTACATAGAGGGAGAATTATTAAGACTAAAAGGTATCACTATAAATGTATAGTGTCCATAAATTGTACAGAATTTTGTCTTTGGTATATCCTCCTTCTTAACTCTTAAATGATGATATCCTAAATGAATATCAATATTGGAAAAAATTTAAACTCCACTTAGTTGGTATAATAATTCATCAATGTGGGTAAGAGGATATTTTTCCTTGATATTGATCTTTTTATGTTATCGATAATCAATGAAGTGTCTAATTGATCCATCTTTCGTCTCAAAAAATAGAATAGGTGCACCCCAAGGTGATGCAATAGTGTGTAAGAATCTCTTTTCAAGATTCACTTACAGTTTCTTCTTCAATTACTTCAACTCAATTGGGGTCATTCAATAAGGTGTCTTTGAAATAGGCATATCACCACGAATGGGTTCTATTAAAAATTCAACATCACAATTCAGTGGAAGACCTAGAAACTCTTTAGGAAATGCATCAAAATACTCTCATACAATAGTTTTATTCTTAATATTGAGTTTCTTCCAAACCATTTGAGATATATAAGCTTCATTTATAGGAATAAAGACCTATAATATGGAATACATTTCCACTGGAATTTTATACTCAACCATGCATATATTGATGATCATAGACTAATCCGAAATATGAAATGTTACTTACCTTACATGGAAATTGTTTTTATATATTTATAGTGAAATTGAATCCATGCCAATAATCACATAAAATACAACTAATGGAAGGATCACAAGATTTTTAGGTAGCACATTCCCACATATCACAACTGAGGAAGAATTATAAACTTTTTTTGAAACTGTTGTTCTATTTAGAGTTGTAATAGCTAACTCAACATCTAATTGTTGATGTAATATGGAAATACCCTAAGACAATTCTTCAGAAATAAAGAAGTGGGTGGATCCAGATTCAAATAAAACATTTTATACTTTAGATTGGATGGTATGTGTACTTTTCACCACTTAATTATTGTACTCCACATTTCCATTGGTTATAACATGTTAATTTTCATTGTCTTTTCCCTTAATAGTTTTCTATCATTGATCATCATCGATAACCCTTGGATTAGGGAATTGGCTGGAGTAATTCCTCATTTATTTTCACTTATATAAATTATGCATAGGAGGACCATTCATTCTCAATTTTCATCATTAGTCAGATTTCTCCTATCACTTCAGCATTCAACATCCCAATGACCTTCTCTCCCACACTTAAAAAATTTTCTACTCCATTTAAAATAATTTACTCCATGTTTCTTTCCAAACTTTGAGAATAAGGGAAAACTCATCTTCTTATCAATGTGGTCTTTATATTTTCCCCTGGATTCCATTTTCTCTACTTATCAACCCTGTAGGATTGACGGGTTACTAAAATCTCTATATCAACCTTAAGATCACATCAAATGACTTCCTAATCACTTTTTAAGTCCCTTATGGATAATTATATTTGGAGACTTGGTTTTAGGCCACTAAATAATCGATCAGTTTTACACTTAGGATGTATAATAATTTTAGAAGTGTACCTTGCAAGTCTTGTAAAATTTTCTTCATAGTTTCCAATGGATTCGTCATCCTTTTTCTTTGGATCAAGGAAATCATTCTCCATAATTGTTCAAAGTATACGAGGAAAGTAATTATTGAAAAATATGTTCTTAAACTCATCCCATTCCATGGATTCAATTCAATCTCTTTTCCATGTATTCGTGATAAGGTTACACTATTGATCAGCTTCACATTCTCAACAATATACTACTCATATGACTTTATCATGTTATGAGAATTGGAGAACTGGAAATATATTTTCCGTGGAACTGATCCATTGTTTAGTGACTAATGGATCAGAATAATTGCTGAAAGAAGGTGGATGTTGCATCATGACTGAGTCAAAATAATGTTGTTCCCTCATTTTCTCATTAGTAATTCTTGCATGATTCATAGATCGAGAATGTTTTGTGAAAATAGAAACAATACTTTTCATTCCATATCCCATAACATTTGGTTTCTCAGGACAAAAATCATTACATTTCCCCTCACATTAAGCATACATAGGGTTCCTTTGGGTTCCAACAATTGACTAAAAGAAAGACTAATAATGTGAGTAACACGAATCACAATGGGAAAACCACATAATCAAGAATAAAATTTAAATTTAGTACACCTTAATTTTTATCCTAGGTTATTCATGATCATTTCTAAAACTATAGGATTATAAACTATACTTTTACATATCCTTAGGGTTATTACAAAGGTTTTATTATCCTGGATTCCAAAGGATAACTATATCTTTGCTCTGATACACACTATAAAAGACCATAATTTACATACATATATATTACTTCAATATTGAATAATATTCATTACAAAAAATAACAAAACCGCTCTAGGACCATATATGATTAGTGTATTTAGAAATCAGGAAACATGAACAACTGTTTCATAATACATCTACATTGTCTCCCTCTTATTTATTCATAAATAGACCCACTTTTGAAATATCTAGCTTAATACCCTTCTCCATGACCTACGGAAAAGAAACATAATAATGGGTGAGCTCAAATACTTAGTAAGGGTAAACAAGGGAGATATAAATCATATCATAATCAAAATATATAAGAACATAACTGTTGAAAATATCATCATCAATATGAAGGATTATCATATCATGTCATGGGATAAATCAAAAAAGTTCATAAGAATCAATGAATGTAATTCCAAAAGTTATCACATAGGACTTGAGATTTTTTGGAACATACATGTCGGAGTTGGTGACCTAGAAACCAACTTCTTTGTACTTTATGATAAACCCAGTATTCATTGGATGAATATTAATAAACACTTTATCATATAATGATGGTTCTTCTACAAGACAAAGTAAGTGATAATTTCCTGAGAATAGCTATCACACTAAATGGCCATAGAGGATCCCTGCTATGATGAGAACCCAAAAGTGCCATGACCCTATTATTGAATGTATGTCCTATGGGTGGATGATATCATTTAAAGGGACACAAATGATACAGTCTATCAAGGATTGGGACTCAAGAAACTTTGAGGCACCTTCTCATGGTGTGCGCCCTAGGTAATATCCAAGAGGATATTATGAGAACAAGACCTACAAGCAGGAAATCCATATTGATAAGTGTCATTGGATGTTTCTATATAAGTATGTGTGTATTGTTCTATAGACTTTAATATTATTATAAATGGGTATTATGAGTCACAAACTTAGATGTATTGATGAAAACCGTGATGATAGGTGTTCTCTGTGAGGTAAGTTGTTTTGGGTATGTCACGAGTAATATTACATTAATGAATAATATGAGAAATTATTTTTCACTTCTATGAAAGTAGATATCTCAATACCTTTGATGAAGATGATATATACTAACTAAATACATGACCATAGTGTTCTCTAGGATTGTTCAATTCTGAGTAGTCAAAAAATGAGAAATTGAGCACATGGGTTGATGATACTTCCATGCAACACACATGATTAGAGATATTGGAACAAAGGGATTAAATTACAAGGTAAAAATTCGTATGAGGTGACATTTTGTTATGACATAAACTTCTTTCTCCTAGGTTCCATGATCCATTGCAAGATAGTAATCTTGGACTTTAGGCAGGCCCACCTAATTCCAGTGAGAAAGAGTCTTAGAGGGTCACACACTAATTGTAGCCAGTATCTCAGTTAAATAATTTACTTATTTAAAAAGTTGAATAAATATTATTCCCATTTGTGGTTTAATAGTTATTCAATTATTCCTAATCATATTTATTTCATTCCTAGTTATTCGATAGAATATATTATGGATGGAATATTTATTTATCAGTAAATATGGAATTTATATTTATTTAATAAATAAATAGTGATTTTTTAAGACCCAATACATATTGAGGAGGATTGGAAGAAAATTTTTTGGGTCCACTACGAAATAATATTAAATATTATTTAGTTAAATAATATATAAACATAATGTGAGACTTAAGAAAATTTCTTGGAAATAATAGAATTTCTAATATTATTTGACATGGGGTTTCACATGGAATAGTAAATTAAGTAATGGAACTTGTTCTAATTAATTATTATTACTAGGTGAATTAAATTCCATGTTAGTTTATTATTCTATAAATTATCCAAGGGGTCAATCGACCGGCTAAAAAATTGTTATGTGCATAAGAACCTTGGAGAAAATATCTTGATACTAGAGAACTCTTCCCCCTCCCATAACGCTCTCAAGAAAGAGAGAGATCCTCCTCCACCAGATCAATGAGAATGATTTAGAAGAGATTCTCAAGGTGATCGAAGGAAGACATCGCTAGTGCATGCATCTTCCATGCTAGCACCTAGAGACTCCTTCGGCGATGTCCAAAGATACGTAGCGAACATGTGGATCACTATTATAGGATTCCTATCCTTGGATTCTACATCGCAACGAAGCTACACCTCAGACCCGTTGTTGGACGCATCAACGAATAAAGAATCTCCTTGTACATAATTATATAATTAAATTAAATTAATTATATACAAAATATATCAATCATCCCTTCTCGGTTCTGGGTTATATCCTTTTTATTTTATATTTGATTCAACTCCTTGGATATTGGTGTTCATCATCATAATGATCATGGATTAATCATCAATTATGGAAAATTGAAAAGTTGGGTACACACACCTCTTGCTCTTTCACTATGTCCAGAACCATAAATTGGTATCATAGGGGTCAAATTTCTATTTATAATTACTTAAATAATTTTTTGATGATTTACGCATTAATAGTTTAGTTTGTCAATTCATGTTCAATAATTCTTGTAATCTAAATTTCAATATGTGTTCCTCTCTAATCGTTTTTAGAATATCTAACAAAAATGAATAAATTTTTGATTAAAATTAAATCGAGGATCTCATCAGGAGGCACCGAAGGTTCTATCTAGATAATAAAATAGTACGTGTTGTGTAGTCAGATATATAAGCCTTGTAATTATGTTCAATGCTTTAGGAGTAATTCAGAAATTACTCATGTAGTGTGCATTAATAACATGAAGTATAGTTAATTCTTATATGACGTCTTGACTAGGAAAAATTGGCACATAGTCAGCTAGACTATATGTTGTGTGGCCCACTGGAAATGGCGTGTAGTCCCTTCGGATCAAGGTCAAGTCGTGTATACCATACACTGCTTTCCCAACAGATGACCATGTAACACAAAGTCTACATGAAGTGTGGAAGAATGTACATGTTGTGTACTTTGAAGATTTATTATGTACACCTCACACATTGTTTCCCCAGGAGTGTACTTTAGATGGAAGGTGTGTAGGGTACTTGCCATGTAGTCGGATCTACATGTCTTGTAATGTATCCAGATTAGGCAGATTTAAAAATTTATTATTTTATAAGGTAACCTTGGAGACATGTACCTTCGTGTGGGAATAAATCTGGGACACAACATGTGATAGGTGTTTGATATATATAAATGTTTATTTAACATCTGCAAAATGTTCAAAGATCTGCACATCATATATGAGTTGTATTACAATTATAATTCTTCATGCATGCTACATGTCACAAAGAATAAAGTGTATACAAATATAAATACATGATGGGAAGTTTTGGATGGTTATTCATAGGGTTTCTTCCAAGGTACAATTTACGTACACGATTATGGATGAGAATCTCAAGGAAATTCATAAGATTATTAAGATAAAACGAATTGATTAATTAAAGATAACGATTAATCAATTCGAGCATAATTTATCTTAATAAGAACGATTAAATAATTGAATTATAGTTTTATTAAATATATATTTCATTGCATGTATGTGGGTGATCATGACCTATACTAGACCTTTTTATGTGACTGGTTCCCTTTTAAATTATTTATTAAATTTAAATCATTGGCTTACGTGCCTTCTCCTCATTAATTTGTAGTGAATGTGTTCCCATGGATTCTTTTATGTAAACACTCTTTTACCCCACACCTACATGTGAGTTAAAAGTATATGAATTGGATGGATCCCCCTAGATAGTGGAGATGGTCCAAGTTATGAGTTAAGGCGAAACCAATCCAAGGAGATACAAAAGTGGACATGTGGAAAGCTGTAAACACGAACCTTAAACAGTTCAAGGTGTTTCTCCCCTATGTCAAGGTTAGTTTATAACCCGCTAGTTGAACTAACCAATGGTAAATTTTATAATCATACAATTTATTTTATTTCGGTATTTTGTATGGTTATTCATTATGGATTTTTGACGAGATCACATAATTAATGAACTAAAAAGCATGCAAGATGGAACTAAAATAAAATTGGCTTATTCGTAAACATTATCTATACATGGTAAATCACTTAAGTATATCCCAATTAACATTATCAATCATGTGAAAAGATAATAAGTTTCAATTGAAGCATAATGGATAAAATATATCTATTAAATATTATGTTGGTATAGCCTTCCATTACATCGGTTAAAATTGAACCATAGTTGAAAGTGCTTGACCAACCCTAGTTGCGGTGCTTTCTATTATAGGGGAATTTGAATTTGAATTTTTTGGTTAACAAAACTTGCTTGACATAAAGGATTGACTGTACTAGTAGGACTTACTTTAACTGAGAGGCAAATTTTAAGGAAATCCAAAATTTAGGTTTTCAAGATTGGGGATTCCAGTCAAAAGATCATGGAGCTGTTAGTTAATACATTTGGAATTTATAATTCCTACCTAAAACATTTCAATTTTCTTGACCAACCCTAGTTGGGGTAATGAGAATGGAAATAGGGATCATTTCTAGTAGAATTTCAAATAAATCGGATATTCTCATTCCAATTGTGAGGGCTATTGGGTTTTGACAAAAAGGTGGGAGACTAACAGATATTAATTTATTTATTTGTCTATATTTATCAATATAAACTGGTAAAACATTGTTCATCTCAATTTTTAGAAATAGAAATAAAAAGGACATCAAACATATCATTGTGATCCATACTCGAGAAGTAAAACCTTCTCACAGACACTAATTTTTAAGAGTGGCCAAGGCACCTTTGGGTTTTCCTTCTCCAAGAGAGGAAACATTATGTGCTAGAAGAGCCTTTATGAGTTGTTCCTAGAAATGAGGTGAGTGACGAGGAACAATCTATGAATGAGAAAAATCTGAATGATGCTATATATGATTAGTGCATCATGATATAATCCATGGATAGTGAGATCTTGAAGAACATGAGGAAATGGATTCTTATAGAATGATGTATCTCCTTTAGGATCTCTATCAAGATATGGTGAGATATGAGAGGTAAGAGATCTCAAATGCTTTGTTCACTACTAATCTTGGAGATACTATCCCAGTTGGACAACATGTAGTCAAGCTTATTGGATATATTGAGCTTCTGTACATCTTAGGGATTATGTTCCCAGATGAATTGAATTCATATCTCATACTATCATCACTACCCAAGACCATCTCTGGTTTTATTTTGAATTATAATATGAGAAATAATGATAATATTCTATCAGAGCTTCTTACCCTGATTCGCCAAGTGGATAATGACATGGGGCGTGAAAAATCTGCATTCCTTATGGTGAACAAGAATATGAATGAAAATTAAAAGGGGCCTAAGATTTATAAACATTCTAAAGCCTCTAAGCACCGTCCAACTAAGAAGAAGAAGATCTAAAAACAGGGCAAGGAATATGAAGCAATATAATTTTCATGTGGAAATTCAGGCCACTGGAAGAAGAATTTCACCCAAAGGTAAGAAGAATCCAATGGTGTGTTTGTTGCACAGTGAAATATTTCTATTTCAACACATTGGGTATTAGATAAATATTTTGGGGCTCACATCTATATTAAAATTAATGAACAAAGTATATTTCAAAAAATTATCAGAGGAGCGGTGGATCTGCAAGCTACCAATGGTACGAGGCTGGTTTCTATTTCCATTGGTGACTACCATATCACATGCTTATTGGAATGATTTTTTTAAATGGCTATTATTATGTACCTTGTGTAACCAAGAACATAATTTATGTATCATGTTTTGATACAGATTGATTTATTTCCATGTTCAAAAATAAATTTTGTTTCTTTTAAAAGGGTAACCTATGTTTTGATATGGAGCATTTAAATAATGGTATGTATGTATTAAATTACGAGAAAAAAGTGTTGAAAATTTGTAACGAACCAAGTTAAAATGACTCATACAATACCCAGTTGTGGCATCACCTCCTTGGACATGTAATGGAGAAGCACTTGAAATAGATATGTCAAGATGTTTATTTAGACTCTTCTGAGCTAAAACCACTTGATAGATTTCATTCTTGTTTACAAGGTAAATTGTCCAAACCACCATTTTATGGATAGGGGGAAAGGGCTACAGAGCATCTAGTATTTTTACACACTAATGTGTTTGGACCATTTCCATTAGAAGCTAGAGGTGGATATTTTTACTTCATTACTTTTACTAATGACTTGAGTAGATATGACTGTGTCTACTTAATGTGGTATAAGTCTGAGTCCCTTGAGAAATTCATGGAGTTCAAGAATTAAGTAGAGAATAATATTTGTAAGAAGATAAAAATATTTTATTTTATCAAGGTGTATAATATCTTAACCAAGAGTTCATAGACCTTTTATAAGAGTCTAGGATTATATCTCAACCCACTCCACCTTATACACCACAATGGAATGGTGTTAGTGAATGGAGGAATCGTACCTGGTTGGACATGGTAAGGTTGATAATGAGTCATCTAGATCTTTCATTATATTTTTGGGGATATTCATTCCATCACATGGAAAACACACTAAACCAAGTAATAAATAAGGAGGAAAATGGGATTCCCTTCGAGCTATGGAGTGGAAAGAAACCCACTTTGTCGTATACATGTGTATGGGGATGCGAGGAATTTGTTTAGGCTTTTTATGGTGACAAACTAGAACCCCAGGGCATGAAGTGTATCTTTATAAGGTATACCACCAAAACAAATGGATACTACCAATAAAAATACTCAAACAAGAAAGTGTATATTCTTATACAGGTCGTCTTTCTTGAGAGGGAGAATATCCTCAAAAAGTATAGTGGGGGAAATATTAACTTTGATGAAGTTAATGCTAAAGATATGTTGGAGTTGGTAAAGGAATGAGTTCCATAGGTCCCCATGGAAGAGGTAGTTCCTAAAACACAAGTACTGTGTAGAAGTACAAGAGAGGTTAGGGAACCAAAGAGATATGCTTTCCTTTCCACTATAGATGGGGACTCATTATTGTTGGACAATGATGATCCTATCTCATTAATGGAAGTAGTAGAGAGCTCAAAATATGCAAGATGGATAGAAATTATGAATTATTAGATGGATTCCATGTATCATATTCATGTCTGGGTTCTAGTAAATGCACAATTTTATGTAAAGTTAATTGTGTGTAAATGGGTATTCAAGAAGAAACTAGACATGGAAGATATGGTTAGTACCTATAAAGAAAAGATAGTGGCTAAAGGTTTTAAATAGTTTTTAGGAATTGAATATGAAGGAACCTATTCATAATTTTCCATGTTTACATTCATAAGAATCATACATTCCAAAAAAAAAATTCATGACTATAAGATTTCGCAGATGGATTTCAAAACTGCATTCCTTAACGGGAACCTTTAGGAAGTCATCTATATGACTCACCCAAAAGGGTTTGTGACACCAGATGATTCTAAAAGAGTATTTAGGGTGTATATATCCCTTTATGGATTAATGAAATCTTCCATGTCATGGAAAATTAGATTCCATGAACCCATAAGAGAATTTGGCTTCATTAATAAGGAATTTGATCCATCTATTTACAGGAAGTTTATTTGGAATGCGTTAATTTTTTTAGTAGTGTAAGTTGTTGACATATTTCTTATTGGAAATGACATACCAATCTTGTATTCAGTCAAGGAATTCTTGAACAAGTGCTTCCCCATGAAGGACATAGGCCAAGATGTCTGCATTCTAGGATCAATATCATTCGTGATAGATCCAAGTGGCTTCTTGGATTAAGTCAAAGTACATACATTCGATAGATACTAAAGAGATTTAGTATGGAATAATCCAAGATTGGATTATTTCTATTGTCACATGGTATACATCCTTCCATGAAAATGTTTCCCTATAAACAGAATGAGAAAGATAGGATGGCTAATATTCCATAGGCTTTCACGATAGTATCTATCATGTATGCCACGTCAGGTACCAGACTTGATGTTCCCTATGTACTGAGCATGGTAGAAGATATCAATAAAATCTAGGAGAGTAGAATTGCATAGTTATAAATACTATCCTTAAGTATCTAAGAAGAACTAAGTATATGTTTGTAGTTTATGGAGGATATGAGGAGCTTGTGATCAGGGGGTATGCTGATGGTGGATGTCAGACAGATCAGAATGATTTGAAGTCTCAATCAGGATATATTTTTTGTATCAACAGAGGAGTTGTGAGATGGAAGTGCTCAAATCAGTTAGTTCTCACTGATTCTATAGTGTAGTCTGAATATATTGAAGCTTATGATGCATCCATGGAATCCCTCTAGATTTGAAACATTTTTTAGGGGAATTATGTGGTGCATGTCAGTGAAGATCCCATTACATTTTAGTGTGATAATATTGCAGTGGTGGATTTTGAAAATGAACCAAGGTCACATCAACATACAAAGAATGTACTCTAGAGGTATCACATATTGAGGGATTTTTATCTAAAAATAAGTGAAGTGGCAGTGAGAAGAGTGTCTATCGAAGATAATTTGGTAGACCCTTTTACTAAAGTCTAATCTCAGTAGAAGCGTGAATATCTTGTGAGTACTAGTAGACTGAAGGTTATTAGCATTTTGATCTAGTTCAAGTGGGAATCTATTGGAGTTGGTTCCCTTGAAACAAACATCTTTGCACTTTATGATAAACCCAAGATTTATTGGAATATTAATAAAGTATTTATCACATCATTATTATTCTTCTACGTGACATAGTATGTGATAATTTTCTAAGAATAGTTGTCCCACTAAAAGGTTATAGTGGATCCCAGCTATGATGAGAACCCGGAAGTGCAATGAAACTACTCTTGAATATATGTTCTATGGCTAGATGACATCATTTTAAGGGACACAATGGATACATACTATCAGGTGTGGGGACTCATTAAACTTTGAGTCACCTTCTCATGGTGTGTGCCCTTGGTAATATCTGGGAGGATATTATGAGAACAAGACCTGCTAGTTGGAAATCCACATTCATAAGTGTCACTGAATGTTTAAATCTACATATGTGTGTATTGGTCCTTAGATTTAAGATTATTATTAATGGGTATTTTGACACATCCAATTAGATATATTGATAAAAACCATGATGACAGATGTTCACAGTGAGGTAGGATGTGTTGGGTGAGTCACAACTTGTACTCCATTATTGAATAATGAGATAAAGTATTTTTCACTTCTAAGGAAGTAGATAACATAAGTCTTTTATGGAAATGATAAATCCTAACTAAATCCATGGCCATGGTGTTATCTAAGAATGTTCTATTTTGGGAAGTCAAAGAACGAGAAATTGTGCACATGGATTGATGACACTTGCATGCAACTCGATTTGTTAGAGATATCGGTACAAATGGATTATATTATACGGTAAACATTCGTTTGAGGTTAAATGTCATTGTAACACCATCTTCTTAATCTAGGGTCCCTTGACCCATTACTAGACATAAATCTTGGACTTTAGGCAAGTCCGCCTAATGCTAATGAGAAAGAGGCATATAGGGTCACACACTAATTGTATCAAGAATCTCAGTTTAATAATTTATTAATTTGACAAGTTGAATAAATATTATTCTCAATTGTTGTTTAATAATTATTCAAGTATTTCTGATCTCATTTATTTCATCACTATTTATTTGAAATAATATATTGTGGACGAAATATTTATTTACCAAGGAATTATGTAATATATTTCTTTAATAAATAAATAGTCTTTATTCAAGACCCAATAAATACTAAGGAGGATTGGTGTCCAAGTTATGTGTCTGTTGATAAATAATATTAAATATTATTGGGTTAAATAATATTTAAATATAGCATACAAGTTAAGCAGATGTCATGGAAATAATAGCATTGATATTGTTATTTGACATGGGGTTCAACATGGAATAATAAATTAATTAAAGGAACTTGTACTAATTATTTATTATTACATGGTGAATTAAATTCTTCATTATGTTATTATTCTCTAAATTATCCAATGGTTCATTCAACTAGCTAACCAATCGTTGTGTGCACAACATCATTGGAGAAAATATCTCGAGCCTAGAGAACTCTTCCCTCTCCAAGAATTCTCTCAAGAACGAGAGAGATCCTCCTCCCTCGAATCAAGGAGAACTCTTTGGAAGTGATTCTCAAGGAGTTCAAAGGAGGACATCACAAGCGCAAGGATCTTCTGCACTAGAAGCTTGAGACTCCTTCGTCGATGTCCGGAGATACGTGTATCATGTGTGGATCACAACTATAGGATTCTTATCCTTTGATTATACATCGCAAGGAAGCCGCACCTCATACTTGTGGTCATATACATCAATGCAGAATGAATCACCTTGGTGGTAACTCGATAATTTGATTTAATTAATTATAAACAAAATATGTCAATCTTCACTTATTTGTTCTTGGTTCTCTCTTTTGTATTTTATCTTTGATTCAATTCTATGGATACTAGTTTTCATCATAGTATTGAGCCCATATTAATCATCAATTATGGAAATTTTCAAAGTTGTGTACACACCCATCCTACGCTTCAGTTGCGCCTGGAACCTACAACATAAGAATAAAAAATCATTTCATATTAGTCCAGGATTGTTATCAAGATCATCCGACCAAACAAATTCCATTACTGAACCCAGTTCACTCCTCATTCCATCCATGTGTCACAGAACCCAGATTATTTCTCATTCCATCTGTGTCTATCCCATGAGATATAAATCTATAACCAATGTATTATAGGGAGATATAGGTATCACCAATATCATAATGAATTAGCTATTATGTGTTCCAAAAAAACATAAATCATTCATCATAACCTTAGGCATTAAATGGGTTTCCTTAAACATCATTCCACTAAAATAGAGTCCTTATAAAACAAATGTATTTAATAAATAGCATTCCATCATAAACACAATCAAACCATATGAGGAATAGGGATAGTATACTTCAAACATAACACATTTAAATAATTAAATTTCATATGGAAAATAATTTTGATAAAACACTTGAAATTAATTCTTGAGGAAAATATCCTTTCTTATTCAAAAAAAATTATTTATTCAAAATACCATGCGATTTTTAAAGAAAATAATTTATTGGAAAATAAACATTAAATATTGTAAAGAAAGATAAATGGAAATAACTTGTTATGAAAATGTAAAAAGCTGTTCAGGCCATATAAGTTAAAATAACTAAAATTTCATTAACTTATTCCAAAATAATATTCATTTTTACGATATCATATATTATTATATTATAATTTTTTTGTTAATATAATTTCATTATTTCTCTTTATTCGGGTATTAACTACTTCATTTTTTAGGAATGTTTTTTCGAATAAGTTATAGTTATCCTTATTAAGTAATATTTATATCATTAGAAAATGATATTAACATAATATATACCATATTTATTCATTATTTACATTTAAATAATCATGATTTATTGGATATCATGTCAAATTAATCACATCATATCGTGGAGATGGTTAGTCGTACGTACTCTTGAGCGACGATATAATTCCCAAAATTGTGAAATGGTATGGAAGTGTATGGTATATATTTTATTCCATAATAAATATCATGTTATAATAATAAAACTTAGTTATTATTTTCATCATTATACCCATCCAAGTAAGCCGGTGGTGAAAATAGATTAAACCATGGCGTGGAGATGGTAAGTCGTATGTACGCACGCGTGGTGATTTCATTTTTCATAGGATGGATAGAAGGTGTAATATAGTTTTTACATAATCACAATAACATCTAATTATATAATTTATACTTCAATTATTACTTTATAATGGATACAACTCATGAAGAGAAGTATATGAAGTGAGGGAGGTGTGCCTTTTATAATTCATGTGAGGGGTACTTTTTGAAACTCAAAAAATATTAATTTATAATAAAATCAAACCCCGTACAGAAACCTCCAAAATGTATTAATTTTGAATATGATATGACATGTGGTTTTTATACCATCAACAAGAAAAATTTAGATAGATTTATATCAATTAAAACCTTATCATTTTAATTTAAACTTAGTTATTCTATTTAATTTTTTACAAAGGTAACAAATATTTCAATATTAAAAGGGTGAAAAATTTAGTAATTTTATAGCAATTAGACCCTAATTAATAAATTATGAATTTTTTTACCATATCATAATTATTATACATTTTTTTAAAATTATTATGGTGTTTATATAATTTAATAACAAGTTATTTTAATAAACAAACAATAGTTTCAATTTTGACACTATTGAATTCATTGATTTTTAAAAATATTAAAATAACAATATAACTTTGAAACAAATATTTTATTATATTAATAAGAGGTAAAGGTATTCTATAAAAATAATTTTATAAATTAATTATCAAAATTTATATTTATTTTTAAAATTTTAATCACATTTATTTCGTATCTCCAGTGATAAAATAATAAAACATTAATATTGCGTAATTATTTAATATAATTATTTGTTTAATAAAAATTGAAAATAAAATACTGTGAATAAGATAAATCCTCTAGAATTCATATTAATACTTTTATTTGAATATAAATTCTATAAAATCCAACATTATAAATTCTCTATTTATTAAAACATTAATGTCACAACTTTATCCTCACTTTAAATAAAATATTATAAGTGACATAATCCTTTCCATATGCCTCCAAATGGTCAATAACCCGACCCTTGGATGATTATGGTAGAGATATACTCTACCAATAAGATTTTTGCAAGTCTTTGTGTATTTTAATAGTTATTATCATTTTAATAAAAATAATTTTATTGATTTCTCTTCAATTAAATAATTTTTTCAGCATCAATGTATAAGCCTTTAAGGTAATTATTTATTTCCTAAAAATAAAAAATAAATTCCCATGATAGAGAAAACCATTTTATCTTTAGAAATAGTATTTATAGTGGAATTTTTCTTCTATATAACCGTATATTAAAAATGATATAGTAATTAAAATTTAGTAATACATATTTAACATTTCATTAACTAAAATAATATAAATGTCCGAATCTAATACAATTGGCTTCTAAAGGATAAAATTTAGCACTAAGGATTATTTAGGTGAAAAACACTCGTCCAATGATTTTTGGAAAATTGTTAGAGTAAATTTAAAATAATATTTTTGTAACATCCCAGTATTGATATACATTAACATTATATAACTTTTTCAGAATACATAAAACATTACACAAACAAATGCATGAATATTGTACTGGTCTAGTTCCTTTGGAAACATGGAAACAAAAAACTTGTACATAACCAAGATATAATATATTACAATAGGTTATTCATGACTAGCACACTTCTTAGACAGATAAAACACATTACCTATCTTCATAACATGGAAAAAAGGAAACATAAAGAGGGGTGAGATCAGATGATTAGTAAGTAAAAATAAAGGATATATGTAAGAATAATATTGATAATAAGGGTATTGGAACATGATCAAGGAAATATAAGATCACACCCAGCATATCAAAGATCATAAAATTGAATCATGGAATAAAGATTGGAAGTTCAGAATAGATGTTTCATAAGGAAATAAATAACATAAACCATAAAAACATAACTAGGAATAAGTCATGGAATTATGGAAGACACATAAGAAAATAATATTATTTTCTTAGTAGCCAATAAATCACTAAAAATACCATCTTGGTAGAATGGGTTCACTCCCCATGCCATCTTATTAGTCACAAATCATGCCCATTCCATCTTAGAAGCATGATTTCACTCCTCATACCATCTTGGACATCATGGTTCACTCCCATGGACATATTAGTAGTCAAGGTTCATTCCCAAGATCATATTAGTATATCTCATTAGATATAAATCTATACAAAATTCTTTGGAGGAAGATATAGGTCAAAACTATCTCATAATGAAATCATGCATACATATACCATAAGATCATAAATAATCAAATCATAACCCATGAAATGAAATGGGTATTATAAAAATGTAATAATATGATATCTTGTGGAAAGATAAAGGTTTCATAATCATGTCATCATAAACATAACCTGTGAAAAGAATCAGGTTTCAAAAGTTTATAATTCATGAAAGAAAAAATAGATTTCATCAACATCATGCCATCAAATCATAATCCATTCAGAGAAATAAAATAAATAGATACATGGAATAATTTCCCCAAAAATGAATTAGTAACACCAAAGGATGTTATCTTAGATGGGAAATAATTTTGAAATAATTTTTAAAATATATCTTGAGGAAAATGTCCTTTATCCATTGAAATTAATTTTAAAACATAAAACCTTTTTGAAAAACACCCATTGAAAATAGTTATGAAAACTTACAAAGGAATCATTTAAAACCATAAAATGTTTTTGAAATCTTTTTTCCTTGAAAGTGGGATTAAAATATGTTTTGAATACATTTTGGAAAACATTTTTTGAAAACATGGATTATGAATCCAATGGATATCTGACCGGAGAGAGAGAGACGGTAAGATTTTACTTAAAACATTATCTTAAGTACCAAAGAGTGTATAATGGTACTAATGCATTATTATATCCTTAATAAATATAGGATAATTAAAATCATGAGTTTTATTGAGATATGGATCATAATATTTCATCAAAGGAAGCATACAGAAAAATAATCTTGAAAAAAAATGATGACATTCTCTCAATAAACTCTTATAACTTGGTAAATTGAGATCATACTATCCATGTAAGAAAATGAAATTATTTGAAGCCTAAAATATAAATAAATTAATTATATTCCTGATATAACATGTAAAATTGAATTATATAAACCACAAAAATAATTTAGCTTCATAACAAAACCGGAGTCTCAAAGAAGGCAAATTAAGACAAAACTATTTTATAAATTTGGTAACTTTTGAAACATAAACCCCATGAAAGAAAGATCATATAATGGATATGTGAATACCCATAAATTTAATTTTAATTGGAATATAATAAATTCATGGTCTGTACATGCATCAAACAAAAGGAATGGGCAGTGAATAAAGCTTTCATCTCACAGAAATAAAAAATGAGATGAAATCCCATTACCATGTCTTTTGACTGTCGTCAACTCATTCAAACCACCTATATAATAAATATAAATTTATTAAAAATATTATATAGAGTCATATTATTATTTATAATTCCATTTATTGTTTTATTATGACCTTATATTAATCTCTTGTTAACTATCATATGTTACGGTTTCACTTCGAGTAATACTCTATTCGTTCTTCATATGTGTCTTAATTTGTTATATTGTTGCTACTTATACTTATACTATGATTCCAGAATGAAAACCAAGATATAAAATCATCTATATAAATTATATGTGTATTATAATAAACTATATAATATAGAAGTATTGAATGGGATACATCTTTCATGGAGATGGTAAGTCGTACGTACGCGTGAATGTCGTTTCCATTTTTATTATCTTATTTAAAGAAAGACGTTAATTTCCATATGTATATATATATATATTTATATATTTATTTATATATATAATTATTCCAAACTAATTATTATATGATATATATCATATAAGTTCACTAAACACGTACCTAATACTTTCAAGGTAGTGTGTGAATGAATTACATCGCTATAAGGGGTGGTAGTCCACACTACCTCAAATGAAATTATCGTATAAACACCAAATGGAAAGTAAAAAATATATATTTTGTAAAAGGAACAAAAACTATTAAATATATAATAAATATAATATATATATATATTCATTCATAATGTACACCATGACAGGTGTTAAGGAAAATTGAACAATCATCTTTTAGTGAGGCGGTAGTTTGTTGTACACATACACAGTATGTTCATTATCCATTAAATGGAGGAGTTTCTAATTAAAGGTTAAAAACATAGTGATAAAATATCATAATATATTGAGTATAATGATTTTTTATACAATAATGTAATAAATAGATTTGATGGGGTGGAGAAAGAAAATTAAAGAAATGACTTGAGAGAAGACATTGCCTCTTAATCAGATAACTCCTTTCAGTTTGTCCCAAAAGGATTCATCAGAAGACGTTATGCCAAAAGTAAGGGTTAAAAGAATAAGGCAGGGAATTTTGGATCTTATCTTCGAAAAGTTTGTATGAGACAAGGGTCTTTATTGGTGTGAGGAATTGGTAGGAAAGTATCCCTTTTTTATAATGGAGGAGAAGTTGTACTCTTGTAAATTTTTAAAGATAGAGTTCCACCAACATTTTTCTTTTTTAAAGTGGATCCAATAATGGTCCATAGTAAGTAAAGGTAATTATATGGTACAACTATGACCATAACATGGGTTTTGGACTTGTTTATATGTCATTTTGGGTCTAAAAGTAAGGTTTAGTCCTTTGTTAAGCTTAGTTTTATCTTAATCAATGTAATTAATTTCAATTAAATTCACTTTTATTTTTGGTAAAAAACTAAGTTGACCTGATTAGAAATTAAAATTTATTCTGATTCCAAATATTGAATCCTTTCTTCCAAATTAAAAATACATAATTGGTTGAAATTAATTTAAAATTGATCCCGCAGTTAGATCGATAATGTAGGTTTTTAAAGTAGAAATGATCGAATGATTATTATATATTTATATAAAATATCAATGTGATATAAGTTCTAATAACCGAAATTGGATTAATTTATTAAAATATTATTCAACTAAACTTTCAAATTATTTTAAAATATAATTTATCCTTATAAATAAATTATATTAAAATCAGTTTTCAATTAAAATACGTTATTTTTCACTATTCATACAAAAATGAAGTTTCTCTATAAAATCCCAGACATTCCCCCTAACATAATTTAAAAATTATATATTAAAAATTATTTTTATTTTAATAAATACAATTTATAATTTTTTATAAAATTAATTTTATTATTTTTTAACAGAAGGACCATAAAGGCAGTTTATTCCAAAAAACGGTATTTTAAAACATATAAGGACTTTACCAAAAATTATATCATTCATTATGACTAAGTATTATTTATATAAAATAATTATAAATAAATATTTGAAAATTATTTATTACTATTCATATTACTAAGTTTAAAATCTTTTTTATAATTGTCTCATTTAAATAATTATATCAATAAAATAATGTTTCATATAAAATCGATATTGCATTCAACAAATGTCAAGTCTGTGTTGCGTGTAACATATGTTGTGTTGGTTTCCCATGTATCGTATACCATGTTGTTTCTACATATAATATATGGTTGAGATGGTTTCTTGTAACATACAGAATTTTTTTGACATGTGAAAAACATATTTGACTTAGTGGATTGCAAGATATGAATGAAAATTTAATTTATTCGAAAAAAAGGTCCATAAAAACTAAGGGTGTTACATTCTACCTGCCTTAAATGCTTTTTCCCTTGAAACTAAACACTTATGTTAAAAAATACGAGGATACTTATAATTCCTCATATTCTCAAGTTCCCATGTAGCTTCCCCTAACTAGATATTTCTCCACAATACTCTAACCAGGTGAGTGGTCTTGTTTGTTAGAACTTTATATGATTGACACATAATTTAAGTTGGTTTCTACGTGTGAGAATGATCCAACTCCAATGGTGTGACCTCTCAGTTCAGTACAAGTGAAGGGTCTTGTATGTACATCCTCATGAGTGATACATGGAACACATCATGGACTTGAGAGAGATATGGAGTAAGTTCCAAGAGATAGGCTACCATCTCGATACAATCAAGAATCTAAAAGAGACTGATATACATATGGATTAGTTTCCATTTTTTACTGAATCTCATAAACCCCTTCTTGGGTGAGATCCACAAAAACACCTTTTCACCAAATTCAAATTTCAAATCATGTCAACAGTTATTAGCATAACTTTTAATCCGACTTTGAGTATCCATGATATGATTCTTGTAGTTAAAAATTTCTCGGCCATTTCTTCATCAATCCCATGTCCCAATATCTTTCATTCTACAACTTCATTCCAAAACATTGTATCTCTATATTACTTTCCATAAAGGCCTTCATTGTGTTTCATCTAATTGCTTGATTGAAATCTATTGTTGTATGAAAACTGAACTAGAGGAAGGTGTTGATCCCAACAACCTTTGAAATCTGGAGAACTAGATCTCAACATAACCTCAAGGGTTTGAATTGTTATTTTAGACTGACCATCATTATGAGTATGATAATATGCACTCAAACACAATTATGTATCAATTGATTCCTAAAGACTTCACCAGAACATTGAGGTAAAACTCGAATCTCGATCTGATATAATGGAATGTGGTACTTCATACAACCATACCACTTACTTAATTCCTAGAAAGTTGATCCTGGGAGAAGTCTTCTTAGATATAGATGAAGTGTGATAACATATTAAGGTGATCAACTTCCAACCATATATCATTATACCCTTTAGATGTTTTGGTTAGTCTAACAAAAAACCCTAGTTATGTTCTCCCATTTCCATTTTGGTATGGTTAATGGTTGCAGCATACCTTTAGAAATTTTTCATCCAACTTTATCTTGTTGGAATACCAAGCACAGAGATACAAACTCTATGATATATCTCTTAAATCCATCCCACCAGAAGTATTCTTTCAGGTATCTATACATATTCCTACCTCCATGATGAATAGATAATGAAGACCTATGAGCTTCTTATAATATCTCCTTCTTCAAATATGATATGGATTAAAATTATACATAGTTTTTGAACCTTGTTATTCCATCCTGATCATGGTTAAAATCAGGAACATTCCTGAATTTATTTTACATCTCTTCATCTTCCTTCCGCAGCTCTTTAATCTTCACATGGATAGAGTGTCAAACATTCATTTGAGAACGATAATATTTTCCCCTTACATTAGGATTTCAAGATCTATCCTTTTCAAATCCAAAAATTTTGGATCTTTTTTCATCCTCATCATGGATAATCTAGCATGATCCTTCTGACTCAAAACATCGACCACCTTGTTCACATTCCTAGGGTGGTAATTTATTGATCAGTCATAACCATTTATCAAATATAACCATCTTCTTTGGTGAATTTTCAACTCATTCTATCTGAATATATATTTCAGACTTCTATGATCAGTATATATATCACACTTTTCTCTAAAAAGATAATGCCTTCATATATTCAATGAAAAATTTACCGCCGCTAACTCCAAATCATGAGTTGTGTAATTTTTATGAAGAGTCATCAAATACATGGAGGAATAAGAAATAACCATGTTATTCTACATAAGGAAACATCATAATCCCTTCTTGGATGCATCACTAAATATTTCAAACCCTTATCCACTACAGGGTAATGTAATCATAGGTGCACTGGCTAATATTTTCATTAGATCCTTGAAATTTTTCTACTATTCATCTATCTAGAAGAACTTGGAACCCTTCTAAGTTAACTTGGTCAGAGGATTATATTGTCCTTATAACTTCTCCAAAAACTGTCAATAGTATCCAACTAAACCAAGAATGTTACGGATCTTAGTCACCATAGTTGGTCTAAGCAAGTATTCATTAGCCTCCACCATTGATGGATATACTGTTATAACATCTCTTGATATTATGTGACCCAAAAATGATAGCCTTTTCAACAAAAATTCACACTTTGTAAATTTTTCATATAGCTTCTCCTTCATTAAGGTCTTTAGTACAATTCTCAAGAGGACTTCATTTTCATCCTTTCTCTTTAAATAGATAGGAATATCATCTATAGTGTCTACCATAAATTGATCTAGGTAATATCTAAAGACACTATTCATTAAATCCACGAATATGGTAGAGGGATTAGTAAGACCAAAATGAATCATAATATATTCATATTATCCATACACTGTGCAGAATTTCATCTTAGGTATATCCTCTTTCATAACCCTATATTTATCATATACAGAATGCAGGTTAATCTTGGTGAAGTATTGAGCTCCAAGAAATTAATCCAACAAATCATCAATACCAGGGAGAGAATACTTATTCTTGATCATGATCTTGTTGAACATTTAATAATCAGTGAAGAGACACATTGATCAATCTTTCTTTTTCACAAAAAGAACAGGGGCACCCCATGATGACACATATGGACGAATGAATCTTTTATCAAGTATTTCTTAGATTTACTTATTAAATTCCTACAAATCAATTAGAGTCATTATATAAGGAGTATTTAAAATTTGTGTGGAACCATGTATGAGTTCTATTGAGAACCCACCTTCACATTTTGGTGGATGAATTGGAATATCCTTCATAAATACATCAAAAAGTTCTCAAACAATAGTCATATCATCAATGTTTATTTTCGCCCCTACCAGTTAAGATAAACAATCCTATGGAATGGTAATTAAGTCCCATATACTAGATTTAATCTCCATAGGAAGTTCATACTTATCATCACATGGATGGATGGTCATAAGAGGGTTTTAAATATGAAATGTAACTTCCCTTCCCCAGAAATTAATATAGGATTTACATAAATAAAGCCAATCCATTCCTCATATGACATCAAGCTCAACCAAAGGAAGAATTACAAGACGTTTTTGAAGCACATTCCCACAAACATCAACTAGAGACAAATCATAGACCTGATATGAAATCATCATACAATTAGTGGTTTTCCTAGATAATTACAAATCTAATTGTTTTGATTGAATCTTAAAACCATTAGAAAATTATTTAGATATGAAATAGTGGTTATATCCAGAATGAAATATGACATTAGCAGTTCTAGAGTGCATGGTAAGTGTACCATTCATCACATTGTTATCTCACCCCTCATCATAAATAGTGATTACATGAGATTTACCCATTTCCACCAGCTTAAGAGGTTGCTGACATAGATCATCATCACCATCCCTTGGGTTTGGGCAGTGGTTAACATAATGCTTATTATCCTTATATTTGTAACACTGAATCATGTGAGGTTAATTTTCTACTGTTTTTTCTCCATTTTCAATGTTATCTAACTTCTTCCCATCACATCAGTAATCAAATGATTTTTGTACTTCCCTACCACACATAAAACATTTATTAGACCCCTTAATCAAATTTCCTCCATGCTTCTTCCCGCACATAGAGCATAAATGGAATCTCAAATTATTCTCTTCATGGTTTTTATATTTTCATTTAAAATCCATCTTCCTATTATTGAAAAACCCATAAGATTGATACATGACTCCAACCTCCACTTCAACCTGGATTGGAAAATGAAAAATCTCTTCATAACTACCAACGTCTCTTATTTGTAAAACCCTTCCGAGACTTGTCTTTGAGCTGCTGAAGAACCTATCAACTTTACTTTTGGGTTGGATGATAATTCCTAAATTGTTCCTTGCAAGTCTCGTGAAATTAACCTCGTAGGTGCCAATAGATTCAACATCCATTTTCTTCAACTCAAAAGAACTATTTATCCATCTTGGTATGAATAATCCGAGGAAAGTACTTATTGAAAAATAAGTTCTTTACCTCATCCCATTCCAAGGATTCAAACACATATTGTTGACTCATATTCTTGATTCAAGTCCACCAGTGGTCTGTTTCCCCTTTTAACAGATGGACAGCTTGACTGAATTTCTCATGATATAAACACTAGAAAGGGGGATATATTTTCAATAGTATTGATTCATTGTTAAATGACAAGTTGATCAGAAAACCCTCTAAAATAAGGTAGTTGTTTTATCTTGAAAGACTCAACAGAATGGTTTTCCTACCTTTTCTCATTTGGAATCCATCCATGAATCATAGCATGAGAATGTTTTTTTTAGCATAGCAATGAGGATTTACATTCCATATCTCATAGAATTCAAGTGATTATGAGTAAAATCATTGTATTTTCCATCAAAATCCCCATTAAAAAATTTCCTGCTTATTCCTGCCATTGATTGAAACCAAAAGTATAGAGTAAGAAATAGTTATCATAATGAAGAACCACATAATCATGAAAAGTCACCTATAGGATTTCTATGTTTTTAAACATTCCTTATTCTATTACACATTATTTTTATCTTAGTTTATTCATATCCAAGTACGTAGTAAGCTCTGTTTTCATGTACCAGATTACCTGGAGTCAGGAATAAAACATCTTGTTAGAGTTGTTACCCCTAAGTACATTTATTCTAGAGAAACATCCACTTTATGTATCTATATAGTGATATATTTCTTGGAAAACAATCATTCAATCTTTTACCAAAATTCAAAGACATTTTCCTATACTTTTACGCATACTTATCCTTATACCTAGACATGTCCTCTTGGTTCTTAGTAAGGTTTTCCCATCCTAAATTCAAAAGGTTCACTAATAATTTACTCTAAAAGAAGCTATAACAACACAGTATTGATATGCAGTAACCTTAAATAACTTTTTCAGAAGACATAAAACATTACACAAATAGAAACATGAAGACCATACTTGTCTTGTGTCTTTGGAAACATGGAAACATGAACACTGGTACCAAAATGAGCTACATTATATCCCACTTGGTTCTTTATTACTAGAACCCCTCTTAGTAAAATCAAACATAATTCCTATCTTCATAACCTAGGGAAAAGAAAACATAAAGAGGGGTGAGATCGGATGCTTGGTAAGGGTAAATAAGAGAGACAACTAATAATAATCACAAGTATAATGGTATGATAACATGATCAAAAAAAATATTAGATCATTCCCTACATATCAAAGATCATAAACATGAATCATGACATAATGATAAGTAGTTCATAATACATGAATCATAAGTAAATAAATATCATAAGCCAAAAAATAATAACACAGGCATAAAATGTGGAATTACGGCAGACACATGATCCTATAATATTATTTTGATAGTATCCAAGGCAACAATACCAAGACCATCTTGGTATTATGGGTTCACAACCCAAACAATCTTCGTAGTCATGGTTCACTCCAATGGCCATCTTAGTATCTTGAGTTCACTATGCATACCATCTTAGTAGTCATGGTTTACTCTCATGGACATATTAGTATTCAAGGTTCATTCCCAAGACAATCATAGTCTATCTCATGAGATATAAATCTTTACCCAATGCATGGTAGAGAGATATAGGTCCCACCCATCTCATAATAAAATCATACATACATGTGCCACAAGATCCTAAATGGTCCTATCAAAACCCATAAAATGAAATGGGTATTATAAACATAAAAATCATATCATAACCGGTGGAAAGAGATAGTTTTCATAATCATTTCATCATAAAAAAATCCTGGGAGAAGAATAAGGTTTCAAAATCATATAACCTATGAAAGAGAAACATGTTTCATCAACATCATTCCATCAAAACATAATCCATTCAGATAAATAATATGAATGGAATAATTGAATAACTTCTGAAAAAAGTAATGAGTAAAACCAATGGATGTTATATTATATGGGAAATAATTTATTAGTATCTTTTATAAACATTTCTTGAGAAAATATATCACTTCTTCTTTGAAAACTCTTTTTAAAACATAAACAAAAATTGAAAAATGTTTTCTTTTAAAATAGATTTGAAAATTTATAAAGGAATAATTAAAAACCATAAAAAAAGTTAAAAAAATATCCTTTAAAGTGGGGCATATAAATCTTATGAAAAAAATTTGGAAGATAATTTAGAAATTATTTTTCAAAACATGGTTTTTGAAAAAAAATATATTTCTGACTGGATAGAGAAACGGGTAGATTTTACTTAAAACATAATATTAAGAATTAAAGTGTGGAAAATGGAAATAATACATGAGGATATCATGAATAGACAGAGTAAAAGTAAACTCATAATATTTATTGAGATATAGATCATAATATTTCATTAAATGAAACATAAACATAAACAATCCAGAAAAAATGATGAGATTTTCTCAATAAAATCTTATAACATGGTAAATTGGGATCATATTATCCATGTAAGAAAAGGAAATTACATGAATCATAAAATATCATTAAAATATGGAGATTTATAATATTAAATGTAAAATGGAATTATATAAACCACAAAAATTATTTGGGTGCATAATAAAACATGAGTCTGAAAAAAAATTGAGACAAAACTATTTTACCAATTTGGTAACTTTTGAAACTTAAACCCCATGAAAGAAATATCATAGAAATGATTTTTTAATACCCCTAAATTTAAGTATAATATACATAGAATACATTCATGTTTGGTACATACACCATGAAAAATTAATTGGTGGTGAATAAAGCATGTATCTCACAAAAATAAAAAACTGAGATGAAATCACATTCCCTTGTGTCTTGACTCTCTTCGTACTCATTCAATCCACCAGTATAATAAATATAAATTTATTAAAAGTATTTTGAAAAACCATATTATTATATAAAATACCATATATGGTGTTATTACAACCTTATTTTACCCACTTTCTTACAATCCTATGTTAAGGTTTCACTTCGGGTAATATTTGATTTGTACTTCGTATGTGTCTTAATTTGTTATATTGTCGGTCCTTATACTTAAATAATGATTCCAGAATGTAAAAAAAGATATAAATATCATCTATATCTAGTATATTTATATTATAGTAATCAATATAACATATAATTTTGAAATAAAATACACCATTCACAGAGACAGTTAGTCGTACAAACGTATGAATGTTATTTCCATTATTATTGTCATATAGAAAGAAACAAGGTAAAAGAAATATATATGTATATATATCTTTATATATAATTATTCCCATAAAATTATTATATAATATATATTATATATGTTCACTAAACCCTTCCGTAATACATTCCATGTAGTGTGTGAACGAATCCCATCGCTTTTAGGGGGTGGTAGTCCACACATCCTCAAACAGAATTTTCATATTAACAAAAAATAGAAAGTAAAAATATATGGGTTTTAAAAGGAATAAAAAATATTAAATACATAATATATATATAAACATAATTTCCATCATTATTCCTATCACGAGGGGCAATAATTAAAATAGAACAATCATCATTTAGTGAGGTGGTAGTTCGTCGAACACAAAAACAGTATGATGATGATCAATTAGATGGAGGTGTGTGTAAGTGTAGGTTAAAACCTTAATATTAAAAAATTATAGTATATTGATTATATTGGTGTTGTTATAAAATAATGGATTTAAGATATTTGAGGGGTGAATAAGGAAAATAAAATAATATTATTGAGAGAACAGGTTACCTCTTAATCGGTTAACTCCTTTTGGTTTGTGTCGAAAGGCTACCTAGATAACTTTGTTCCCAAGGGGAACCTTCAAGGATGAAGGGAGAGAAGCTTGGATCTTATTTTAGAAGAGTTTGGGTGAGACAAGGGGCTTTATAGGTTTTATTAATTGGAAGGAAATGATCTATATTTATTGTGGAGGAGGAGTGGAACTCTTGTAAATTCTATAAGATAGAATTCCACCCATGTTTTTCAAGTTCAAGGTGGATCCAATAATCATGAAATAGTTGAGAAAACTGATGATATGGTCTAAATATAGCTATAAAATGGGTTTTGGAAAGGTTTTTAGGTCTTTTTGAATCTTAAATATATGTTTCATACTTTATTTAAACTTAATTTTACCTTGATTGATGTGACTAATTTTAATTAGATTCACTGATATTTTTGGTTTAAAACTAAGTAGAACTAATTATATCTTTTAAATTATTTAGATTCCAAATACATAATCCATTTTTACATATTCCTAAAATATAAGTGGAATAAATTAATATAAAATTGATCACATAATTGGGTTAATAATGCAAGTTTTTAAAGTAAAACTGATCAAATTTTTGTTATGTTTTTATATCCAATAAAAATGTAAAATTGGTTCTAATTACCTAAATTGGATTAATTTATAAAAATATTATATAAATAAACTTTCAAAAAAATTTAAAATATAATTTAAACTTGTAAATAAATTAGATGAAATGAAGTTTGGAAATAAAATCTGGTACTTTTCACTATTCATCCCAAAATGAAGTTTCTCAAAAAAATCACAAAAATTCACCCTGAGCTAATTTGAACATTATTAATTCAAAAGGAAGTTTCTTTTATAAAATTATATTTTTAAGTATTTCTCAAATTAATTTTCTTATTTTTCCCAGAAGGACCTTAAAAGCAGTTCATTTGTGAAAATGGTATTTTTAAACATATAATGACTTAACAAAAAAATATGTCTTTCAATATCAATATGTTTTATTTATATAAAAAAATTATAAAAAATATTTGAAATGTAGTTATTACTATTAATATTACTAATTTTAATGGCTAGGTTATAATTATATCATTAAAATAATAATAGTAATAATAAAATGATGTTTTGTAGATACATCGGTGTTGTGTGCAACGTATGCCAAGTCAGTGTGTGTGTAACATACGCCAAGTTGATGTTGTGTTTATCATACACCGAGTCGGTGTCCAATATAACATACACAAAGTCGGTGTCATGTAATGTTCATAAAGTTAGTGACGTGTGAAAGAAATGTTTGACCCAGTTCATTATAAAAAATAAACGAAATTTTAATTTATTCAAAGAAAGGAACATGAAAACTCAGTGTGTTACAATTTTTTCCCTTAGTTTCCCGATTTTCATTTTTAATGATTAATAAATATAACTATAGTTACTATTCATAATTCTCAAAAAATAGAAATCTATTTACTTAATTTGGACCGACTGATTCAAAATATGGAATCCATTTTTAAAAATTCAATACATAAAATTTGTAGTAACTAATTTAAAATTAATCTCTTTATCAGAATGAGAAAATAGGTATTGAAAGTTAAAACATTACAAAATATTGAAATGCTTTTGTATCTAAATAAAATGTAAAATTAATGATAATTACTTAAATTTAAGTAACTGATAAAAACATATTATATTTTTACTTTAAAACTATTAAATAATATAATTTTACTATATAAATTTTTTTGAGGAAAAAAAGTTATTTTTAATTAAAAATTTGTATATTTTTATTATTTATCAAAATATGATAGTTATCAGATTAATATCAAAAAATCATCCTAAGTAAATTTTTATATCCCACTTCCAAAGAAGAGGTTTATGGTTTCATATAAAAATTATTAATGTGTAAAAATATAAATTTAAAAGGGTTCTCCATTAAAAGGTGGTAAAATAATCCTTTTGAAAAAAATAGGTTTTTATATATAAAATAGGGTTTACACATACCCTCTGACTAAAATATCTATAATATTAATATAAAAAAATATTTTATTAAATATATAACATAAATATTTCATTAATTTAATTTACTAATTGCACTTCACTTAATCTTTTCTTAAAAAATCCAAATATTTCCTTTAAATATAATTGGCTTATATTTATCATAAATATTTGGTAGCCAAATATTTCACCATACGTTTTAATATGTTAGTTATATTTATTCTCGCTAAATTAACTAGTAGGCTATAATGGTAATTTTATACCAATGACATCTAAAGGTTTGTTTAAAGTCAAGATTTCATGCAATGAATGTTATTTAATAATTAAAATTATTTAAAGAAAATGTTTCATAAAAAACATCTAGTTGTTACAATTAATCCTTGATAAGTCATTTTGTTTAGGTTTTCCATTCTCTCCCATTGTTCTCTGGTCATTACTTTGTAATCTATTAACCTTTGTCATTGTTGGTTTTGATCTTGATCAGTTATGATCTAGGGTCCTTCATGTGATCATCTACGCCTTCATGCTCATTGGAGAATCCTACTAGATGCATTTTTGTATCGTTAATTTAAGGTAGAGGGTGTAAAACTTAACCCTGTGGTCTGTTTAATTTAAATAGTGTGAAATATTGAAATTTCACCAACATAACATCCAAATTAATTAATTAATTAATTGGATTATTCCATGGAATTTCATTAGATTCGATTGTTATTGACATGGATTATGGCTACCATTTAGGTGGGAGAATCCTGGATTATAAATGAACTCATTAATATATTAAAGTGGGTTTATCATGGTATGGGATTTGGATGATTTCATTATATAGATTCACCTTGGATTAAACTGGCTATTTAAATGACTGGAATGTTATCGGTTTATGGCTAAACAATAAATAAAATGTTTAATTGAAAGTTAAATGTTAATTTTCATAATTATACACTGATCTTTGTGATGAGATATTATGATATCGTTATTTCTATGGTAGGTTTTTTGATTTCTACATTATAATATATATGGGTCCTTGGCCTAGTTGACATGTTCAGATAATTATATACCAATCTATTCCCTGAGACCTACTAAAATGCTTATATAATGGTCTATGACCAGTGAAACATGCTGAAAGGCATACATATTGGACTTAGACCTGATAAATGTTGTACTACTTATATACAAGGTTTGGCCCTCAAAAATTTCATAATGATAATATACGTGGTTCGTCCCTAATTGATCATTAGAATACTTATATATTGTGTTTGACCCAGATTAGCATGGTTTATACTATGGGTATATGGTTATTGTTATGCCGACATGGTTGTGAAACATGCTGAGATACATTTTTGTATGTCACTGGGGAAGGTTTTGTTATACCATGGTTATATGGTTATGGTTGGCATCATTGTGAGAAATGCTCAGATATATTTTGGTTTGGTAAAGAAGTTGGTTGATGTGGTATTAATTTAATTGTTTAGTTAAATAAATACTACAAATTATTTATATTCCATGAAATTTTTATCATATCGGTTATGTTTAGACATGACAGTGATGACCTAATGAGTTACACTCATTCTCTATTTGGTCAAATGTTTGGTACCTGAGGAGAATATATGGATACAAGACTAGACAACTGAAAAGGACATAACTATTGATTATTGCTTATCAGATGGCCTGGAGTTTGGATATGGGACTGACAAGGGTTTGGGAAAAAGGGATTTTGAATTTTTTTTTCTAGTATTTTATTTTTATTACTTCCAGAAATAAATTTATTTACATTCAATCACATCACACCATTATTCCATTATTATTGATTGGATTATTTAGTTGGTTTGATTTTTTGTTTTTTGCAGTACGGTTTTGTTTCCATAATTTCCATACTATGGTATTTATTATATATGATTATTCTACTTTCTGTAACATTTTAACCAGGGGGTATAGTCTCCCCACTATACGTATCACACCCCGCTTCTGGTCGGTAGCCTCTTGGGTATGGAGAGGCATGTTTAAGATCACATAATCAAACCGATTTGACTAGGTGATAGAGTACTGAATCAGGGGATGTTACATAAACTAATATATGAAATCCCCTATTATAATCTCTTTTTTATTTTTAATAAAAAAATAGGTATGTGTTTGTCTCACAAACTCATCAGATGTGCCAATTCTGATTAATAGAAAATTATTATTGTTTTTATAGTTATTTTTTTATTTCTATTTTAAAAAATATATATTTTCATTGTTTTATTATAAATATATAGTGCTAATGCTAATTATAAATATCAAAAAAATAATATTTAATAATTAATATTATTATTACTAATATTTGAATTTAATAAATATAATAAAATATAATTACAATAAATAATAATATTTTCTATAGTAAAAGTGAAATAGTTAATCCAAAATATTTTAAATAGTACAAAGTATATAGAAAAATAGAATAATAATGTTGATCCCCACCCCAATCCCCAATTCCATCCTAAAAAACCCAACAAAAAAATTAATCAAGAATCCACATAACTTATTCCCTGAGTAAAAGGTGTCATGCATTGAATATCTTCACAAATACATAGTGATGAGTGGCTCCTTGAATCACTTCATGTTTCGATAATTAAAAAATTAAATTGTTTATTTCCTCTAACATGATTATTTATAGTTTTTATAATTTCATAATAGGATTGAGTAATTATTATTTAACAAATAATTATTAAGTATTATCTTATTTATAGATTTTATTATTTTTTATATTTATTATTTATGTTCTTAAAGATTGTACTGGTTTTTGAACAAAATCATTTTGTTAAATTAATTTATTCTTCACTATTGAGTCATTGAATAATTATATGTTATTATTTATTATTTATTTATTCACATTATAAATATTTTTGTTACATTATAGGTGAAATAGTTTTTAAATTTCTATAAGTGTTTTTTCCTTTATGAGATGCATATCTTACCCTTATATAACCTGGGGAATTTTCATGTTACATCTATGTAAGATTTTCATGGTACCTTTACACAGTTAGTGTATTTTCCTGATTAACTTTATATGCACTATATCCAGATCATACCTTTATGTGAATTCAAGTTTACCATTACAAAGATGGCTATTTTAGTTCTTTACCTTTTTATAGCATATATCTTCCCATTATGGAGTGCTTAAAATAACAGCTTACATTTACACAATGCTATTCTACCACACATTTATATTGTGTATAACCTTTTTACCCTTACATGAGTTTTTTTATACCCTTATATAGTATGTATAACTCTTTTAAATTTCCTTTATATATCCAAATCTAGAAAACTTTTACACAGTTTATAAAATTTACATGTTTTCCTTGAGTAATTTCACTTCATGTTAATTACCTTTACTTAATGCGTATAATTTTCCTATTACCCTTAAATATAGTATCATATATATTTTTTGATACTTTTACACTTCCTGTAAATGTTATAATTACATATCCTACATAAAGGTAAATCAAATTTTAAAAATCTTGACTAAATAAATTAATAGTATATCAAATCTCAAATTCTTATAGAGATATATTTTCTTTGAGATTCAGAAAATTTTATCCCTTTTCAGCAAAGAAATAATTATTTTCTAGGTGATTAAATTATAATTTCAAATAACTAAACTTGTGAAGACTAAATTAAAATCTACTCCATCTAAAATCAAACTTCTTCAATGATTATTTTCAAGGTATGATAATTTTGATATTAGGGATTCCTGATTTTTTATTGGAATATATTCTAATTTATAAAGAGTTTTATGTTTTAATCCAATGTAATGATATATTAATTCTACATATTAAGTTCATCAAAACAAAAATAAGAATATTGTAAGATACTACAGAGGGGAGTTTTTTTAATACACTGTGTGATATTTTTGAAGTGAAAATTATTGCATTATGATTTTTAGGAAAAATCGTTGATCCTCACTACAATATAGTCTCTTTACATTCAAATTAAAATACAATAGTTCCATACATTATCCATAATTATTCCATTTATCTCTAGGATTCACTATTATTTATGGAATTGTTACATTGTTTTTATTTTTTTCTTTTCTATGTTTAATCATATGTGCAATATACTTCACTCTAAAGAATAGAATTTTTGGGTTAGACTGCTGTAAAAAGAGGTGCGTATGGGTTATACCTAACTAGTAAAAAACAAGGGTATTAAATTGTACCTTGGTCCAAATAAAGCTAAGGTTGGTTCCTTCGACCAATTTAAAAGGAAGCCAGTTGGGTTGTGCCTCTAAGGGTTAAAAAGTTTATTATTGGTTTGAGCCTCAAGGTTTTAAAAAGGTATTTAAAAGTGGTTTTTATTCCCCATAAAAAGTAAAATATTCCATTTTAGTTGGTTCTAATTATCTTTTCATTTGAAATACATGAAAGGTAGATGCAGGATCATGTTAATCAGAACTACTATAAAAAAATTATCTAGTTTCTATTTTACTTATTTCTTCTACATAATTATATTAAATATAATTTAATAAATTAAAAATGTTAATGTGGTCAATTCATCCCTCCCCCCATCTTTTCGGTTTGGTCATCGTTATATTGGGAC
Source organism: Viscum album (assembly GCA_963277665.1). NCBI lineage: Eukaryota > Viridiplantae > Streptophyta > Magnoliopsida > Santalales > Viscaceae > Viscum > Viscum album. The sequence continues at coordinate 110,225,918 of OY728121.1, forward strand.
AAGACACATAGGAGAAAAACTATCCTTATGATAATGATATGTGATTTTTTCAAACTCCTTATGTTTCATTAACGGAATTCCATACTTCATTGAACCTATAGTGGTAAATGTCCATTAAAATTCTTAAAAATCCTTTCTTTTTAGTTTATTCTTCATTATTGGAAAGTAAAAACAATTAGAAATAATCAAAATTATCTTCCCTTTTTTATCAGTTTATAATAAAATCTTTTCATTAATGTAATCATACTCAGAGGGAGAGTAGGGAGAAGAATTTAGTGAATCAACCTTGTCTTTTAATTAAATTTTATAATAATTACATGAATAATATTTATTATGGTCGATATTATTACAAAAAACAAACACACACACACCCAAGGTAAAAAAATGGGTTGACCCTAATCTCTCCCCACTAGGATTGTCCAACACCCATGAAGACTCATAAAATGAGTTGTAGGCCCAATTGGCTTGAAAGATAAATATTTATATGACCTAAAGGACCCAAATGAGATATCCCAAGGGCCCCATTTTTTACTTGTTGTTTTTTTTCTCTAAAAATTCATATTTTTTGTTACTCTAATGAAATCCCCATGCACCCCATGTAATATTTTTCCCAACATCCATTTATGCACCCCACCAACATCTTTAATGTGGGAGACCGGTGATAGTTATCACCCAAGAGTAGATGATAAGAGATCTGTTGATCACAGTATCTATCCATTTTCCATATTACAACATATAAACACCATGGTCTCCTTAAATGTGTGATTTTTTTAAATGGTTTTTTAAATCTGACGATAGTTCGTGTTGTATTATCATTGTTATAGTACCTACTACAATTCCAATTGTTTCATTATTTCTTATTAATTATTTTTTATAATTTATGATAAATTTTTATCATAATAATAATAATTGTAATTTATTTATTATTAATTAATATTAAATAATTACATAAAAATCATAAAATATGTAAAACCTTGGATCTTTTCTAGGTCCTGAAATTCTAAGTGAATATGAATTTTTAATTTTTGAAGTGGAATTCAAATGAGAAAAAAAATTAGATCGATGTTCTTGGTGTTTGAACATCCCTAAGATGTGTATTTATAATGGAAATGATTACCAAGAGTTTATCAAGGGCTCGATTGATTTTCATAGGGGGGGTGAACATGTAGTTGTTTAGGTAGCAAGTGTGCCACCATGAAGAGCTCCATAGTTTCGGGCTCCCCTTGGTGGATGTTAGAACACCTGGTGAGGAGGATTTGGTATCGGTATTGGGTGTGGTTCCAAAGGGATTCTCCTATCAAAAGCAGTTGGGTTGATATGCCCTTTATAGGAGTTTTGATGCGATTTTTGTGGGACCCAGAGAAATCCCACCATGTTGTAGTGCCTTGGACATGGGTGTTTAAATGGACATTTTTACCGAGGGGGGCACATTGTGTACCTTTACAAAATGGTGGTGGGAATACATCCTACTTCAAAGCCTTGGGTGTGTCAGTCTCCCCAAATATTATTCATGAGAACCTATTATAGCAGGTAAACACTTCATCCTAAACTATCACACAATACATACATAAAAGACCATTTATTCCACAGTATGATTAACAGATAAATTTCTCAAATTATAGGATTTAAATTTTATAATAAGATACCATATTTATATTAATAATTTCAATATTATCATAGGGTAATTTTTTAGGATTTTTCTGAAATAATTGATTTTTATGTGAATAGTGAAAAGTGCTTTTTTATCAAAATTGAAACATTAATGAATTTATATGAGAATGACATGTCAATTTATAAAACCTTTTAATTGATAAAATGTTTTTTTAATGATTATAACAATACATTTTGAAATATTATTCTGAATTTTTAAAACCTACAAATATAAGTTATATTTTCAAATAAAAGAAAATATTTTTGGATTCTTTTAAATAAATATTATTTTGTAAAAATTCAATTTTGGCTTGAATTATAAGCCAAATTAATTTTATTTTTTTATAATAATCCAATTTATTTCATGAAAATTACAATCATTGATAATTTTATCCAAAACAAAAAATTTATGCTTCAAAACACTTTTTATAAAAAATGGGTTTTACATGCGCTCATGTTAAAATTAATATTTCTTGAACATATTAATTTAATTTGATAAAATGGAATTTATATTTATAATTATTAGATCCAAATTATGTTTTAATCCCAGTCTTATTAGTAGGAATTGAAAAATAGTTACTTGGAAAAAAGATTGATTAACACGATAAAAGTAAAATGGTTATTATTAAATAATTAATATTATAAGAGTTATATTAAATTTTTATAAATTACATAGATTAATATATTTTAAATTATTTTTGTAATGATATGTTTAAACATATACACAATTACATAATCACTCATTAAATTAATAATTAATAGGAAATAAAAATAAGAAATACTTTTTGTATAAAATGGTAATTTTCTATAAAAAATCGTTTGTCGTATATTTATTTTTTTAATTTAAAATTGATATTATTGAATTTATAAATTGAATTATATTAAATGGAATAAAAAATAATATTTATAATTTAGAAATCTGTTATTATGTGTTGTCTTATATTTTTCGTAATAAAATAATTATCATGGTTAATTTTTAATGAAGTTGAATAATCATAAAAATGGGTAAATGAAGTAGCTTGAATTCTTATCAATTAAAAGATAACATAAAAATTATAGAAATCCTTTTATAGGTATGAAATTCAAACCCACATGGATCACTAACCATTTATCCACATATCTTACCTAACCCACCTAACACTCATGTGATTCCATTCTTATGCCTTACCAAATAATAGTTTCCCTAAAAACCCTCTCTTTTCACATATAAAAGGACCTCACTATAACCCATTATCTCATACCATTCCACTCCAAATCGATTTATCTTGAAATTAACTTCCCTCTCTATCTATAAAAATATCCCAAGGATTTTCTAACATTTTAATCATTCCTCTTAAGATTTAATAATGTACTTAGAAAATTAAGGGTTTTCAATCCTTATCATTCCATTTAAATTGAAATAATTTTGTTATTATACCATTTTCACATATTTACATGAATTTAATTTAACTATTTATATTACATTTTATATGATTTTAATGAGATAATTCTTATCCTCTATCGTTATATCCATTTTCCAATGTCATTATTAAGCCAACATAATTTCTCTTTGTCTACCATTTCCATTTTCAATTATAAACCACTATTACAATGTAATTTGGCTTGTAAATATATGGAATTATCACCTATTTTATATATTTAAAGTGAAATTTCCTATCATTAAATAACTTTCTTAATCCATTATAGTTTCAAAAAATCTAAAAAAATTAAAGTAAAGAAGGTGTAGTTTTCTTATCAGTGACATCCCTATCCAGATATTATCAAGTAAATATGGGTGTGGAATAGATGTGCCTTGCTGTAATAACCCAATAAAGGATGGTTATGTTTCATCTCAATCGTCACTCTTTTTCCAGATCAGTGGTACTAAGACTGCAAACCATGTTTTTCACCCTAGTTAAATCTTCATTGGAAAATACAGATGCTCTTTAAAAAAACATAATGAATGATTTTCCTACCATTTCTATGGTCTCCTTCCATTGAATACTAATAAACTCATATAATATCATAATTTTATTACCCAATACCGTGAAAGTACATTTCATAAATATCTTATATTTATTTTTTTGATAAGGTTACTTCCTTTTACATTGAAAATACTCCCAGAGTTTCTATATTCATTATGTATTGTTTAAGAATCCACATTCTTTATATGGGTCACTTATGTATCATTCATTCCCATCAAAGATATGATCCACCCCTACATTCTTCATACCTAACTATACACCATGAGTAGTAATAACGTTTCGTTCTATTCATTTACTTTTTGAATAACCCATTTTCCATTTTTTGATTGATGGGTGTTAACCTTGATTCCATACATCGGTCTATTTGAGAAATTATTGACTTATCTACATAAAATTTTCCCTATACAGTTTGAGTTGAGGGATTATTTTATAGAAGGATATTACACTAACTGATTTTTAAAATATTAAAAATTCATATATATTTTATTTCGATATGGATGTTTGATGGTTATTTAGTAAATTTCATTATTCATTATATAATCAACCACAATATTTATCTGTAAGATCTCGGTCTTTTCTAGAGTGAATATCGGGCACGTGTTCAGGTACTTTTTATGTTTTTAAGTACCTATTTATTTGGAGTCGTGACTTGGGGTGATTATGGGTGAACTTTTAAGTAAAACAAATGGGAAGTGGGTTGTGCACGGTTTGCGCACGGTTTGAAAAATCGTGCGACCAAACCGTGCCAACAAAGCAGAACCATGCAGAGAGGTACGCACGGTTTACGCACGGTTTGATAAACCATGCGACCAAACCGTGCGGACCATGAAAATCTGGACAATGACATTTGCATGGTTTGTGCACGGTTTGACAAACTTTTCACCCCTATCTAGGAAACCATCCGTACGGTTTTTAATTTAGAAAATCCTTATTTAAAACCACCTGAACCCAGAGATTTCATTATTTTCTAAACGTCGATCGGGATTAGAAATTTCTAGTTGTTTCCAAAGCCTCTTGGAGAGATTCCAAAGTTATCCAAACACTTTTCCTCAGGATTGAAGGCTCGGATTGAAGATATTCTCTTCTTCGGTAAGTGGATTTCATTCTGTTGTCCTTCCATTATTTCCTTTAACTTTCCTTGATATTTTCATGGGATATTTCCATTGTTTCAATGGATCTAAACCTATGAGTTAAGGTATAGATCTAGGGTTGTGGATCTAGATCAAGTTTTTCAAGATCTTGATGCCTTTGATATTATTTTGGTTTTAAGGATTTATATCCAAAACATGATCGACAACGTTGTGCAGCTCAGTTTTGGGGGTTTTCATTGGGCTAACTTTCATCAAAAAAATCGAGGTAGGTGGTCTAAATCCAATCCCATAGTCTCGTCTTGTTAGGCGTATGCAGTTATATAAATGTCATGGCATAAATAATTAATTGGTGGTTTGGTTATTTGGTTCTTTTTTAATTTTGGATCTAGTTGAATATGGGTGAGAGTTATGATAGAGGGATAAAGATGATTAGGAATTTGAATATGGTTGTATATGTGAACTGGATATTTTTTTGAAAAAGGGTTGTGGGACACAGACTGATGCTCTAAATACCCTCAGAGGTTCTAGACATGCCATTCTAGAACCAATGACATGCATGAAATTGATATCTTATGGGACAAGGACTGATGCTCCAAATACCCATGGGGTTGTAAGACAGGGACTGATGCTCCAAATACTCACATGTGTGCTAGACATGACGTTCTATACTCTTTCATCTATTTTGTACTATGGTTTCATTTGGCTTTCTCATAAACATAATATTGTGACATAGTAATTATGAATTGAATAAGGGAAATGGTCTAGGTTTCTATACGGGCCGAAGAAGGCATTATATTCTGCTTGTTCTCACGAACCTGGATGTTTAACATTTTAAAGAAAGGTTTATTGGATAAATATAATTTTCTTCATTATTATCTTGCTTTATTATTAATGAAACTGCATACACTACTTAGGAATGGATTTTTTTTCTGAAACTGTTGGTGGTGATCTACTGAGTCATACTCACACCCTACTTGGGCTGCCTGAATGGTACCCGAATTGACTTTGTTGTTGCAGGACAGGACAAGGACAAGAGCCCTGGTTAGAGTGCTATTTGGGGTTGGATCATGGAAGAGGGAACCAGACGTGGGTCGGGACCCATTTGGAGACACTCTGTATTTAATTTCATTTTCATTGTAGACACTTGGAACTTTCATAGTCATAGCATGTTTTACCTTTCAGTTGAGTATTGTATTTCATGTCTTGGTTATTCTTGCTACATTGTACCGTTATAATTATATATTCTTCTGCTGTTGCTTGTTTACTTTCACTGGTATTTTATTCTGATAACAGAGGGTATAGTCTCCCCAAGACTGACATACTAGACCCTCGCTGCTAGTCGGCACCCTCTGGCATACGGGGAGGCGTGCTTGAGGGCTTGTGACCAACCAGCTCGGAGCACCATTCAGTGGCTCCCGGGTCGGGACATTGCAAAGTGGTAACAGAGGCGGGTTTTCTCTCTTCCTCTTTTTTTTCTTTTTCTTACTATTTGGGTAAAGGTATAAAGGATATTAGGTAAATTTAGGGCTTGATAATGAGCTCATGCATGAGAGATGCAAACCCATGTATGGGGGAAAACTCAAGTACTCTAGGTGGGATTGTTGTTGTTGATGTCTGTCGTTACAGTTGAATATTATTTCACCTTGGGTGATGCACTTGTTGTGTGATATGACTATTATTTCTGGAATTTTTTGAGTATTGATTCGTCGCCCAGAATGGCATGAGCATCTCGTCTACATGCATCATTCTAGGAACTTCGGATTATTGTCACATGCATCATGTTAGGCACGCATGGGAAAATGGATTATGGGTAGATTGTTGAACTTAAACTATTTCTTTTCCTTGCTTGTGAAATTTGAAATGAAAATGGTGTCTCATTTTTTAATTGAAAGAAGTAATTGTGAATTTATACAGATTATTTGGTTGTGTGTAATTGTGATAACATTGTGAACTATTTTTTAGGCTGCATGTTTTACTTTGTAGAATTATGCCTCCATGACACTTGTTGAGAGGATGAGTGGGGGGTACAGTTAGAAATGGTCCTCCAATGGGTGAACCTGAGGCACTAATAGTACCAAATAAAGAAGCATGGGGAATGTTTTGAGATAACCTCACTTGTTTCATGAAAATGATGTAAATAGACCTAGGGCGGGTTGTGAAAAGTATGTCTGATCTTATGATGGAGTTTCAGTTAAAGCACCTGCCAAATTTTACTAGAGCGGGTGGTCTAGAGAAAGATGAGTTCTGGATTGAATCTACCCAGACTATACTTGAGCACCTGGAGACACATGTAGATAAGAGAGTCAAGTTGGAATATTACATGTTGCGCGGTCAAAAGAAATGTTAGTGGGACATCCAAACTTGGAATGGGCAGCTGGAAGCTATGGAGTGGAAGGAATTTCAGGAGAAGTTCTTTGGGAACTTCTATCCATAGATGCTCAGACAGGAGAAAGTGGCTGAGCTCATGAGGCTTACTCAAGAGAATATGTATTTAATGGACTATGTTGGATGCCTTACTGTCTTACAACGTTTTTCTCCAGCATTGGCAGTAGATGAGGCCACTTCAGCAAGACAATTTCAGGATGGACATAAATGTGAAATTAAGTCTCAAGTGAATATTTTCAGGAAGAAGAAGTTTTCAGAAGTGGTAAATCAGGCTCTTATCTCTGAGGGGAAGCTGAAGGTGGCTTTGAGTGGCAGACAAATGGTTTTTACTGGACAGTTAGGTGGTATGACTTTTCAGAGCAGGAAGAGACATTATGAGAATGTCATCCAGGGAGGTGGGAGATAGGGTAACCTGGTAGAGGGGTCAGTTACACAGGACCTTACACGTGTGTTTTGCCACCAGTTTCGAAGGACGGGACATTATCGAAATCAATGTCCTCATCCCCCTGTTGAATAAAGATCTTTTGGTAGGATGGGACATCTCCATAAGTTCTACAGGAACCCAAAGGAGTCAGGTGGTGATGGATTAGCTAAATCGAGTCAGAGTGTGGGAAAGGGATCCTCTGCACCCTTTCAGTCCCATAGATGGAGTTCTACTGGCTGAGGTGGTAAGGGTGACGGACGTGGTGCTTTTGGGAAATAACCCCCATATCAGCAAAGTGGTACAAGTTAGGGGATTCATATGGTATCACAGGGAAGAAGAACAACAATGATGCATGCAGTACAACCTACACTTGTGGATAGCGAGGTTGGACCATCGACAGTGAGAGATACTATTCATGTGGCTTCTACCTTAGCTTGTGCCCTATTTGATACAGCTTCCTCAAATTCCTTTATATCTACAAAACTTTTTAATGGTTTGAGTTTGGAGGTGGAGTTTTTGAGCGGGGATATAATGATAGACACACCTTTGGGGGTACAGTCTAGAGACATCTGTATGTGCAAGGGATGTTCTCTTGAGATCGGGGAATACTGTATCCTGTGGAAACACTATATCCTTGATATGACAGGCTTCAACCAAATCCTGGGTATGGACTGGTTAGTCACATACCTAGCCCACATTGATTTTTATCATCGGAGGGTAACATTTACGTCACCTACGGGTAACCATTACATTCACTGTGGGGAGTGGGATATCGAGGTAGGCTGTGCAGGGCCAATTACTCAGCAACAGGGAGAGCTCACAGCCCAAGTTGCTAGTCTTTTACTGGATGATAAAGGTGTTAGGCAAGATGTATTTCCACCCGTGGTTGATTTGTTTTGAGATGTTTCCCCCGAGGACTTCTCATTGGTGCCACCTAAAAGAGATGTTGAATTTACTATTGAGATCATGCCTGGAGATGAGAAAGTATCTATTCCACCATATAAAATGGCAGTAAAAGAGCTTCAAGAACTCAAAGATCAGTTGGAAGACTTGAAGGATAAAGGATTAATGATTCCAAGTACATCTCCTTGGGGATCACCTGTGCTTTTTTCAAAGAAGGCTGATGGGAGTTTACGTTTGTGTGTTGATTACCGGAGGTTGAACAAGATGACTATGAAGAACCGATATCCTCTACCGCGTATTGATGATATATTTGACCAGTTTAAGGGAGCATGTGTTTTCTCAAAGATAAACTTAAGATCAGGGTATCATCAGTTGAAAATTCGGACTTATGATATAATGAGGACTTCTTTCAGGAGTAGGTATGGGCTTTATCAATTTTTTGTAATGCCTTTTGGATTGACAAATGCACTAGCCGTTTTTATGGCCATGATGAATATGATATTCCATCCATACCTGGGTCAGTTTGTGGTGGTATTTGTGGAATAAATCTTGGTTTACTCCAAGACTCATGACGATCATTCCCAACATCTTGTCATCGTCTTGAGTACACTTAGATAGCATCGGCTATACGCCAAGTTATCTAAGTGTCAATTTTGGATTGATCAGGTACACTTATGGGGACACATTGTCTCGAAGAATGGTGTTTTGGTGGATCCATAGATGGTTCAAGTAGTGGTTTCTTGGGAGTAGCCAAAGAATATTTTTGATATCTGAAGCTTTCTGGGATTTGCTGGATATTACAGAAGATTCATCCAAGACTTTTCCCATTTGGAAGCACCACTTTCGGGCATGACCAAAAGGGAGTAAAGTGTGAATGGTCGGAGACTTGCGATACATCTTTTCAGGAGTCAAATAAGCGTTTGAAGTCCACACTAATTTTGGCTCTACCTGAGTCAGTTGAAGAGTACACGGTGTATTGTGACACTTCTGGGATGGGACTCAGAGCTATGTTCATGCAAAGAGATAATGTTGTGGCATATGGGTCTGGACAGCTTAGGCCGCATGAACGGAATTATCCAACACAATACCTTGAGTTGTTAGTGATAGTATATTCATTGATGTGTTGGAGACACTACCTCCTGGCTGAACGGTTTATAGTTTATACTGATCACAAGATCTTGAGGTACATCCTTTCTCAGTGTGATTTGAATCTTTGATAGTGGAGATGGGTTGAGTGTATGCAGTCTTTTGATTTTGAGATGGTATATACACCTGGAAAAGGAAACGATGTGGCTTATGCTTTGAGTATGAAGACTCAGAATCAAATTTTTCATGAATCTTGTGCTGAGTGGAGGATGATGTCGTTGCAAGCTAAAATGAACATTGTGGTTTATGAGAAACAGGAGGAAGTGGCACTTATGTCGGTTGCAGTGGTGTCTACACTTTTGAGACGAATCAGGGACAAGCAATATGAGTACACCGAGTGTTTGGTCTTGAGGGAAAACCTTGAAGGTGGGAAGATGCCTTCAGACTGGAAGATAGATGGGGATGATATCATTTATATGAATAATCGGGTTTTTGTTCCTACGAGCATGTGAGAGGAGATCAGGAAGGAATTTCAATCCTCAAGATGGGCAGTGCATCCTGGTGTGACCAAAATTTACCGTGACCTACGATGATAGTTTTGGTGGCCAGGAATAAAGAAAAAGATAGTAGGGTTTGTGACACGATGCTTTACCTGTCAATAGGTAAAGGTGGAGCATCAACGACCTGTAGGTTTACTATAACCTTTTTCCATTCCAGAATGGAAGTGGGATGATGTAACCATGGACTTTGTGATAGGTCTTCCAAAAACACTTAGGAAGAATGATCCTATTTGGGTTTATTATAGACCGACTGACAAAGGTGTCACATTTCTTGCCTATAATGGAAACTTTTATAGTTGAGAAGTTGGGAGAGCTGTATTTACATAAGATAGTTCGATTACATTGGGTGCCATGAACTATAGTGTCGGACCGAGATTCACATTTTACTTCGCACTTCTGGAAAGGTTTTCAAAAGGCACTTGGTACAAAGGTTTTGTTGAGTATGGCATTCCATCTGCAAACAGATGGACTATCAAAGCGTACTATACAAGTGCTTGAGGATATGTTGAGGGCGTGTGTTCTTGACTTTTGTGGCTCATGGGAGAAACACCTAGCTTTAGTGGAGTTTTCCTATAACAATAGTTATCAAGAAACTATACAGATGGAAACATACGAGGCTCTTTATGGTAGGCCATGCAGATCACTGCTATGCTAGATTGAAGAAGGTGAGTCAGAGTTATTGGGACCAAGTCTCATGCAGGAGACGATTGAGCAGGTTCATCTGATTCAGAAACATATGGCTATGGCTCAGGGTAGGCAGAAGTCATACACTGATAGACAGAGATGACCCTTAGAGTTGATAGAGGGTGATCGTGTTTTCCTTCAGGTGTCACCTAGATTGGGTGAACTTTTAAGTAAAAAAAAGTGAAGTGGGTTGTGAACAGTTTGCGCACGGTTTGACAAACCGTGCGACCAAACCGTGACAACCTAGTAGAACCAGGTAGAGAGGTACACACATTTTACGCACAGTTTAATAAAACATGTGGCCAAACCATGCAAACCGTGCAAATCTGGACATTGAGGTCCGCATGATTTGTGCGATGTTTGACAAACCGTGTGCCCCTATCTAGGAAACCGTGCTTGCGGTTTTTAATTCATAAAATCCTTATTTAAAACCACCCGAACCCGGGGATTTCATTATTTTCCGACCTTGGCTCGGTCTTGGAAACTTCTAGGTGTTCCCAAAGCCTCTTAGAGAGATACCAAGGTGATCCTAACACCTGTCCTTAGGATTGGAGGCTCTAATTGAAGATCCACTCTCCTCTGGTAAGTGGATTTCATTCTGTTGTTATTCATTTCATTCCTTTAACTTTCCTTTATCATTTCATGGAAGATTTTCATCATTTCCATGGATAAAACCCTATGAGTTAAGGTATTGATCTAGGTTTGTGGATCTAGATCTAGTTTTTAAAGATCTTGATGTCTTTGAACTTATTTTGGTTTTAAGGATTTTGATCCAGAACTTGATCGACGACATTGTGCCACTCTGATTTTGGGGTTTTTCTTTGGGCTAACTTCCATCAATAAATCGAGGCAGGTGGTCTAAATCCAATCCCATAGTTTCGTCTTGTTAGGTGTATGTAATTTTTTAAATGGCATGGCACAAATAATTAATTGGTGGTTTGGTTATGTGGTTCTTTGTGAATTGTGGATCTAGTGGAATATGGGTGAGAGTTATGATAGAGGGATAAAGATGATTAAACATTTAATATGGTTGTATATGTGAACTGGATATTTGTTTTAAAAAAGGGTTGTGGGACACGGACTGATGATCCAAATAGACACATAGGTTCTAGAAATGGAATTCTAGAACCAATGACATGCATGAAATTGATATTTTATGGGACAAGGACTGATGCTCCAAATACCCATGGGGATGTGAGACAGGGAAGGATGCTCCAAATACTCACATGTGTGCTAGACATGACGTTCTACACTCTTTAATTTATTTTGTACTATGGTTCCATTTGGATTCCACCTAAACTTAATACTGTGAGATAGTAATTATGAGTTGAACAAGGGAAATGGTTTGGGATTCTATACAGGCCGAAGCAAGCATTATATTCTAGGTGTTCTCAGGAACCCGGATGTTTAATGTTTTAAAGAAGGGTTTATTGGATAAATATAATTTTCTTTATTATTATCTTTCTTTATTATTAATGCAACTGCATACACAGCTTATGACTGGATTTGTTTTTGACACTATTGGTGGTGATCTACTGAGTTGTACTCACACCCTACTCGGGCCGCCTGAATGGTACCTGAGTAGAACTTGTTGTTGCAAGACAAGACAAGGGCAAGAGCCCTAGTTAGAGTGCTATTTGGGGTTGGAGCATGGAAGAGGGAACTAGACGTGGTTCGGGACCCATTTTGAGACACAGTGTATTTACTTTCATTTTCATTTTAGACACTTGGCACTTGCATAGACATAGCATGTTTTACCTTTCAGTTGAGTATTGTATTTCCTGTCTTAGTTATTCTTGCTACATTGTACTGTTATAATTATATATGCTTCTGTTATTGCTTGTTTACTTTTTTTGGTATTTTATTCGGATAACAGAGGGTATAGTCTCCCCAAGACTGACTTACTAGACCCTCGCTACTAGTCGGCACCCTCTGGCGTATGGGGAGGCGCGCTTGAGGGCTTTTGACCAACCGGCTTGAAGCACCGTTTAGTGGCTCCCGAGTCAGGACGTTACATTCTCTATATGGGTAATGATCATGTTATCCCTTTTATTTACATACAAAAAAATTATTGGGATTTCAAATGTAGTTATTCTAATATGTATGATTATTTTCAACGTTAATTATGTATTTTTTATTCATTTTCACATATGATGAATGCATTGGACTTAATTACTAATGTGGTTCCAGTTATAGATAGCCCCATGATGCATTAGAAGGCCATATTAAACATAATTTCTATGGTATTGGAATATTACTTACTCAGTTATATATGATGTCTTGGAAAAAGGAAATTCTAGTATATTTATGATGTCTATCATTATAGATTACCTTAGATTGAGATCAGTAACTATTATCCATGTTTTTATTTATTATTATTGATGTTGTATTCCCTTGGTTTCATTTTATTATTGGCTTATTTTTATTATATATATTTTCCCATAATATTTATTCCATGCTTATATTATGATAGCTTCCTCAGAATGATACCTCTTATTAATCATCTATGCTCGCCCTTATTATATTTTCCTTTCTCTAGGAAACATAAAAGAGAACTATGTGCAACTTTCAAGGATCTTATAAATGGGAAAATAATTTTCTCATGAAGTTATTATAATGTATTTTATGTCCTCAAATGTATCGTGAAAAATTATGTATACAATAAGACTTCTAAGACTATTAAATTATTAGATCCTTTGGTAACTCATATATTCTATAAAAATATTGTAATATAATTAACATCTCTAGGTTTCTAGAGAATGAGATGCTAGAGTTGGTAATAGGATGTTTAGTAGATATATTAGGGACTAGATATAGAATAACCTAGTTAGATATCAAAAAAATTATGGAAAAACATTAAGATTTAAAGCAGTTTTTTCTAGGGAACCAGATAGTAATTATATTTTACTACAAAAAATCATGCAATAATTATATAAATTCCATTATTTATTGGTGGAAACTGATGAAATTAATGGGAACCGCATAAAAACTCATATAAAATGTTTCTATGTTCCTCCTTATTAATTGAATGATGCTTGAGTAGGAGCTTATCAGAACAAAACAATATTATGTATTTGTCCTTGGTTATGAAAAATAATCTCACTCGCATAGAGAAACATGTAGATCCACAATGCGGTGTAACAAATTTGGACTACTTTACGTGAAAAAAACCTCTACTATTCAATATAACGACAAATATTTTGATCTCTAATCAATGGATCATGTCGCTATAAAATATATTTATCTCTTATGAAGTGGTGAATGTGAAAAAATTATAATAGTGGTATATCATATGAAATGGGATACTGATCAATGGTGGTCAATAATTAGAAATAGTAAAGAGGAAGTATAGATAGAGTGTTTGTAATAGATACCTTTAAAGGATATTTTATAATAAAAATACTTTCTTTATGAGAAAATGGATGATATATAATGAAAATTTTTCAATATCAAATAGAATACGGAGGAAAATATAACTATTTTGGATGTAAGAATTATGACATTATCAAGACATGTTGTACACAGTGTACATAAAATAAAATGTATGATTAACGATTTATTTTATGAGATAAATATGAGCCTTGAAATGGAGTTAGTGTTTTAGACATTTTTATCATATAAGGATATATTTTATAGTGCCATTAAGATATAAAAAGATTTCTCCCAGACTTATGCCATAAAAGGAAATTTGAAGAAGAATAGCTCTACTAAGCTCCATAAAAAGAAAAGTATATCAAATGGAAAAAATGGATGAGTGTAATTTACCACATGTAATAACAATGGAAAAAATACTCTGATACTTTCTTTAATGGAGTGGGAGTTTTATTCAAGTGCATAGAAAAGGTTATCAAGCACTTCGATGTAATGGAAAGTTAGAAGTTTTTTATTTTTTTTTATTTAACTATAAGGAGATATGGAACTATGAAAACCAGATATCCAAACATAAAGGGAAATTACTGTTGAAAATTCATATAGAGAAAGGCCATGATTATACAACCACAACTACAAAGGATGAATTATCAAATGGTGTAATAACTGGAACATTGGTTCTAAACACAAAGTTAGTGAAAAGTTTTTTAAATTCTAGATATTTTAACTCCTTTATATCATGTATTTTTTTCTAAGAACGCTGAATAATCCCATAATACTCTAAGAAAGGGGTTATTAGTTAAAAAAACTAATCGGATTTCTTTTTTAAAATGAAAATTTACCGAGTGGTTTCTATTAAGATACATAGATATTCTATGGTGGAAAATTTTATTATTATACCAATGGTTGATTATAACTTAATAGTTGGTAAATATTGGTGCACAATGTATAACACAAGAATTTATTTCTAGAGAAGGAAATTACTATTTATGATGGGTGTATAGAATCCATTTTTTTAAGGGAGAGACTTCCCCTCAAAAATCCTACGTAGACCCTCCTCTAATAGCTCACCATAGAGATATTATGATAGAAAAGGAAGCGAAAACGATATCAAAGATTGGGAACAACATAATAAGGATAGTGGATGTACCAATTGTTCAAAATTAAATTGATGTATTGCCATAGGAATTTCCTGGTCATCCAACTGACTGTGAACATGAGTTCTCCATTGAACTCATTCTTGATATAACACCTATATCTAAAACTACATTTTGAATAGCTCCAGTGGAGTTTATAAAGTTAAAGAATCAATCACAATAGTTATGTGATAATCTATTTATATTCCCCATTATTTCACCATAGAAATTCCCTATTTTATTCATGAAAAAATTTGATATATGTATGTGATATTGTGTATCCATTACAAGGATATCAATTTCATTATTATAAATAATTAGTATCCTATACAATTCACTGATGTCTTATTTAATCAACTTCAGGGGGATCGATATTTTTAAAATATTGATCTTTAATCTAGTCATCATCTGTAAAGGGTGAATAAGGGGAATATAAAAAAGATTTAATTTCATTTGAGATGTTTATATTATGAGTTTATAATAGTTTCCTTCATATTGAGAAAGGTGCCTTCCATTTTTATGGTTCTGATGAATAGAATATTTGAGGATTATCTCGATAATTTTATGGTGGTATTCATTAATGATATATTTATATACTATGAAATATATAAAGAGAACAGTAACTACCAATGAATAATTCTTTATACCCTTATAGAAAAATGTATATATGTGAAATTCATTAAGTTTGAATTTTGGCTCAATGATGTTTTTTCTTCATATTATCTCAAGTATGTAACATCTTTTGATTTCTTAAAGAAAAGGTAGTAAAATACTTTCCTACAAAAATTATTAAAACTGAGATACATTGATTCCTTAGCTTAGCGGGTTACTATTGGTAGTTCATTCAAATTTTATCCAGATTGGCCAACCCACTAACCTAGTTGACATATATATGTGTTAAATTCACATGGTCTAAGGTATGTGTTGAATGTTTTTTCAAAATAAAGATGATATTTATTAATGAATCAATATTGAATTTTCCACCAAGAAAGGAATAATTGAGAATATATAGTGATGCATAAAATAAATTATTGGGTTGTTTTCTTACATAGAATGATAGAGTGGTTACTTATGAATTTATGAAATTTGAGATTCATAAGAAAAATTATACAAATCATGATATTGAGTTGGGAGTATAATCATTTCCTTTAATATGTGTAGGCATAATATCTTTAGAGAAATAGGTAACATGTATAAATAACACAAAATTTTGAAGTATTTTTTATCATAAAGTTATCAACATGAGGAAAATAAAATGGTTGGAACTACTCAAGGACTGTGGATTCTTGATACAATACAACCATCAGAAGGAAAATAAGGTGGTTGACGTATTGAGTGGGAGGGGCCATGGGTTCTGACAATGATGATGACTAATAAGGATCCTATATTCAGGGATCTATTAAATATGGGTATGGTAATTGATTGGAAAGGGGGTATATCATTCCTTTTTTAAGTAATTAGTAAACTATATTTACTCGAAAATACATAGAATCCCAATAGGATGATAAGGATATACAATAGAGGATTAAAGTATTGAATGATGATAAATTGAAATAATTCATCTATAAAAATTGATTTTTGATGTTTGGAAAGAGTTTATGTTTTCTATTTATACAAAAATAGAAGAATAATCTACTAGATAAATCATGTATCTCAAATTTATCTATACACCATGGTTTTATAATGATATATAAGGATTTAAGAGAACAATTCTGGTGGGATTGTATGAAGTGATAAATTGTGGAAAATGTGTCCTGGTACTTACTGTGTCAGTGGGTAAATATTAAAAGATGTAATCTTAAGGAATCTATGCAACCTATTCATATATCTATATGGAAGTTGAACAATATTACAATAGACTTTATCACTGGACATCCAAAGAATCCACAGAAGAATGATTATCAGTGGGTCATTATTAATCACCTTACCAATTTTGCATATTTATTAGTAATAAGGAAAAACATACCCCTTGATAACCTTCAATGAGTTTGTAATAATTAAACCCTGATACATGACGAGGTGCCACAATCAATTTATCAAATCAGGACCCTTAGTTCACACAAAAATTCTAGAAGAGTCTTCATAATGCCCTGAACATCAATGTATATTTAAGCACCACCTATCATCCCCAAATTGATGGGTAGTATAAAAGGATTAATAATACACTAAATGATATGTTTTGATCATTTTCTCATGACTTACAAGGAGTATGCGATCTATATCTATATATGGGGTAATTTCATACAATAAATTGTTCCATTCAAGCATCCAGATGGAACCATATGTGTCATTGTATGGGAAGTGATGTCATACTCCAACTTGTTGGGAAGAAGTGGGGGATGGGAGATAAAAGTACTATAAATTTTGGAGGAGACAATTGATAAAATACACAATAATTTGAATCACACCAAAGTAGCTTAAAGAATAAAAAGTAATTATACTGGTAATCAAAAAAAGACATGTAATTCCAAGTGGGAGATCATGCATTCTTAATGGTTTCACCATGGAAATCCATTGTAATATATGGTAAAAAGGATAATTTAATCACTAGTTATATTGTTCATTGTGAAATACTAGAGATAACCAGAGATGTAGTATACTCATTGGCTATTCCAACCATCCTTTCTAGAGTACATGATGTCTTCCATGTGTCATTGTTGAGGAAATACATAAGATATCCAAACCATATACTTTCATATGAAGTGAGATATTTAGAACATAACTTGTATTATAATTAAGATCCAAACCAAATTATTGACACTAGAGAGAAATGTTTTTGGAATCGAACAACTCTACTAGAGTAAATCCCTTCGAAAAATCAAAAACATGAAGAGGAAACATGGGATCCTGAAAAAATATATGGTGGTGGAATACCCACATTTTTTTAGTATCTAACATTTTCTAAATTTAAGAGAAGAAATTATTTAATGAGGGATAATGATATAATCATGACCCAAACATTGCAGGTAAGCATTACATCCCAAAACCATTGAACAATATTCACTTTAAATATCCTTTATTAATTATTGTAATTTAAAAGATTAATTTCTAAAATTATAATATTTATGTTTTGTATATTGATTCCATATTTTTATTAATGTTTCCAAAATTATATTAGGGTGATTTTATGGGATTTTTCTAAAATAATTTATTTTTAAGAGAATATTATAAAAAACAATTTTTATCATAACTGTATCTTTTATGAATTTATATGAGCAACAACAGAGAATTTATAAAACCTTTTAATTGATCAATTACTTTATCAATTATTAAAATTATATATTTTTTAATACTATTCTAAATTTATAAAACCTATGAACTTAATTAATATTTTCCTATGAAATAACTATTTTTGATTTCTCTAAATTTAAAATTATTTTTTAAAAATTTGTGTTTAGAATTATTTGGAAACCACTTACAATTTATTTGTTTTATAATAAAATAATTTATGTTATTAGATTATAAAATAGTTGATAATTTAATCCTAAACAAAATATTTATGATTAAAAATACCCATTTTCTAAAAAACAAAACTTATCACCCGGTTTGGGCCTCCGGGCCACCGGTTTGGGCTTACGGGTCTCCAAGGCCTTCGGGTCAAAAAAGGTATTTAGGGCCTTAGGGCCTCCAAGTCACAGAGACCATGGAGTAGCCCAGTTCACATAGAGAAAGCCCCATAAGAGGATCAGAGCAACAAGACTAGCAGTCACCAGAAGTAGAGCTACCGGATTTGAAGAATAAGAGGGTATAGAAACCGCCAACGGGACCACGCACCGTGCAGCTTTGTACACGGCAATGCTAGCCGATCAGAAATGCAAGGTGAGGAGCTAGATGATCAATGATGTAGAAGCTAGGGGAGGGGCAGTTCCTGTGGGTTGGGTCTACGGGTCATGTATTCGGCATAGTATGATGTTGGGCCTTCGGGTCATGTGTTTCGAGTCGTGTCGGGCCTTGTGCCTTGGGCCTATGGGTCATGTATGGGTTCCCCTTCATCCCTTAAAAGGGGGATTATCTATAATAAAATAAAATAAAAAAGAATTCCTTCAGGCCATTCGATAAATGTTATTTTTTCTCCTAAAAGTATTAAGTTTACTTTTTTAAATGGAAGTTATATTTAGAATTATTAGGTAAAAAATATTAAATAATTACAATCTTGTTTTTACATATTTTAAAAAAATATTAGGTTAAATATTAATTACAACTATAAGAGTAAAATGGTTTTTTAGAGGAATTAATTTTATAAGAGATGTATAAATTTTTTCTAAATAAATTAGATTAATATATTTTAAATTATGATTAAAATTTCATTTTTAACAATAAATACATAATAAATAATTAAAATAATAAATAATAGGGATGAAAAATAAAATACACTTAATGTATAAAAATACAATTTTTATATAAGAATTATTTGTCCTGTATCTTTTTTTGTCCTATATCTTATATTATAATTTATAAGTTTATTATCTCACATTTAGGAATTGAATTATATTAAATAGAGTAAAAATTCATATTCAAAGTTTCATAATTAGTTAAGAGGTGTCATCTTATATTCTTATTAATAAAATAATTATCATTGATAATTTTTATTCAATATTAATAAGGCTAAAATAGGTATATCAAGAATTTAAACTATTTAATAATTCAAAGGTCACTTACAAGTTCTAAAAGTCCTTTTTTAGGTATGAAAGTCATATCCACATGTCTCACATACCATATCTATACCAAACTCAACCAAATCACCTAACCCACATAACACCCACGTGATTCCATTCTAACCCCTTTCTGAACTTTAGATTCAATGACAAAACCCCTCTTTTCACCAAAAAAAGGACATCACTCCCACCCATTATCTCATCCGACTATACCCCAAACTACTTGATCACAATTTTCCTTTACTATTCCTCTATAAATCACATCCATGGTGTCATTAAGGTTCTTAGGAGTCCTCCCAAGCTTTAATAATGTATTTAAAAGAGTAAGGGTTTCCAATTCATCTCTTACATTTTTAATTGAAAATATTTTGTTATAATAACATTTATAAATATATAGTTGATTTTAATTTAATTTTATTATCTCCAATTTTATATATTTAATTAATTATTACAAATATTATCTCATTGTATCCTTTTTCCTATAAAGATATTATGCCGAAATAATGGATCTCTTTCCAACCCTTCAACATTAAATTAAAACCCATTATTGTAATGTCATCATGTTTGTAATTATTTGGAATTATCACTCATTTTATATATTTAAAATAATATTTACACTCATTAAATCCCTTTCATAAGTCATCATAATTCCCTAAAAATACTAAATTTTTTAATGTAAATAGTTTGAATATTTCATAACAATGGAATCCTCATCTATATACTTTCAAGTGCATCCAGCTGTGGAACATATTCCCCTGGCGGTAATCACATTAAAAAGTTATGGTTGGATTCCAAATCAATATAAACTCTTACAAATCATTACTGGTCTAATACTTCACACCTAGATAGACACTCTCAGGGGCTATACTTTAGATAATTCATGTTCTATTTATAAACCACAATAAATTATTTTCCTACCATTGTTATGGTATCTTCCCAATACAAAACATTAACCCAATTACTATAGTCTATTGATAACAAAAAAATTGAAAGTTCCCTTCACAAATACCTAATCTTTATTTCTTGGACAAACATACTTCCTCTAACATTTATAATGCCCAACAATAATGTATTGATTATTTATAATTTAAAATTTCACATTCATTCTCTGTATGGATTATATAATGTTCTTTTATATCAAATATATGATTTCTCACTTAATTTGTCTTACCGAACCATCAATTATAAATATACATAACATTTCCTCCAATTAATTTTATTTTTGAAAAACTTATTTCCCATTTCTTTTATTTAAGGGTACTCACCTAGATTCCATACATAAATTTATTGGGGAAATTATTGAATGGTTCGTATACCCCTTGCTCTATATGGTTTTAGTTGAGGGATGGTTTCATTGAAAACTATTCCACTTATTTATTGGGGAATTATTGAAAATTAATATATTTTTATTATATTATGAATGATTATTGATTACTCAAAAAAGTTAATTATATATTGTTTAACCATTTACATTCTTTCTCTGGAAAGGTTATGATCATAATATCCCTTTTATTAACACAGGAAAAAGTGTTAACATTTTTTATATTGTATTTCAATAAATAAAATTATTAGAAAATGATATTATGTATTTTTTTTCTTTTTCTCATAAGATGAATTAATTGGACATAATTAGTGATATGTGGGCCTGGTTATTGATATCCCCTCTATGCATCGATAAGTCTCATGAGACAAAATATCAAGGTTATTTACATATTCCACAACCATTTATATATGAGGTTTTAGCACAAGTCTCTGATAGTATTTTTATATTGTCTAGAAATATTAATTCTAGGGATATGATATAAGTAATTACCACCAATATTTTTATTTATTTCTATAGATATGGTGTGCCCTCAGATTCATTTGATTATGGAAATATTTTTATCATTTATTTCCTTTTATCCATAATATTTATGCCATGATTATTCTATGATAGATTGAATTTTATGATACTGTTTACTGAGTATCTGATATGACCCATATTATTTTTCATTTCCCTAGAAAACCTAAAAGATAAATATTTGTAATTGTCAAGGATCTACTGTAAGTAGTAATAATGTTTTCGAATATTTTTTATGCTTACTTTATATCCTCAACGGTATTATGAAAATTATATATATATTTATTATTACAAGACTAATAAAATGTTGTATCCATATAGAACTCTTAAATTCAATACCAATATTGTAGTATAACTATTGGATCTGGGTTTTTGTAGATTGGGTTGTTACACTAAGGTGTACCTAGTAAAAAACCATTGCATAGTACATGCCATTTTTTATATCCATCTGGAAAAATATAGGGGTTTTATATACCACTTTCCTTAATTAATAGGTTCATGATTATCCTTTTTATTCCACCCCCATGTGAAGCTGACCTAGGAGGGTGCCCCATCTTCTTATTTTGATTTACTATTAGATGTGGGTCATTTAGGAGCAATTTCTTCAGTGATTAAAGGTGATATACTCTCATTATATTTCCTTTCACCATATTATTTATCCCCCTATAATTTGGGTATTTTGTCTTGGTATTTTAGTGATTGTTTCACTATATCATGACAGAATCATCCCTTTATTTTGTGTATGTTGCATTTCTCAACTAGAGGATGTCCCAAGAGGATGATCACACACTATCTCATGCTTTTTTTGTTGAAGATTTTTTACTCTATGAATTTATTTATGATTTCATCATAAATTTAATTAAATTCCTTATTGAAAATGTAATACACATTAGGTATTTCACTAGAAATAGTGTCAATGGAATGTTGTGAGATGTTAGTGAGTAGTTGGTTGTCGTTTTGGTGTAACGAGGTCTTTAAGTGATATTTTAGGCATTATTCCTAATAAAATCAATTCTTAAATTAATTATAAAGTGTAAAATATGTTTATATAATAAATTATAATTTTTTATTAGTAATCATGAGATGTAGTGACTTGAGATAAGGCCTCGTGATGATGGGTGATGGTTGGATGAATCTTAGATGATCCTGGTTGAGAATTTTCATGTTGATTTAAACGTAATAACTATGTGAATGAGGTGGACATAATTTGAATTAATATCCCTATATTTTATTTGGTGATTTTTTTGTCATGTTCCATCATTATTATATTTCTCTTCATATTGCATAATCTATTTGATTCCACTATAAGGTTGGGATGGGCTCACATCATCCCAATAGTCAGCATGAAATATATATTTGAAAAAATGGTTTGATGGAAGTTTTCAATCTGAATGAGTTTTAGTGTACCTTTTATGGTTTTCTTGGTGGATTGAGTTGGATTTCAAAGAGAGAGAAAATTATTTTAAAAATAAATTTCAAAATTGAAGATGGATTTAAAAGATAATTTCAAATGAAATGAGTAATTTGGTAAACATGTTTTAAAATGTCATTTCAAAATGAGATAGTGGTTTTCCAAATAGTTATTTAAATATATTTTCCTAGGGCCTGGTGTGAGTAAAATGGAAAGTGATTCATTTTTAAAATGGTTCTAAAATTTTATTTCGACATGGATTCTAAAGGGACATCAAAAGGGAGTTGGGTTGAGTTAATTTTGTTATATTTAACCTGATACGGTTTATTCCTTATTTTTCTATATTATTATTTACTATGGTTATTTCAATTTTTTATTTCTAATGAATAATTATTATAAGTGAAAATAGGTTTCATTAGTGTAGACCTATTAGAATTCTATTTCTTTATCAAAGTTGTAGGTTTATCTAAAGAGATGTGATGAACCCATGAGAGGTTGGGTATGGGTCTAAAGGACCCTTGGTTTATTTAGAAACATTAGAACTAGAATTATGGGTTTGAACCAAGTGATGATATGTAATCGAGGAACCCATTTTGGGTGTCTATATGGTGTTCTGGCCCCAAGGACCCTTAAAGGGTGCATTGGTAGTATGTTGACCTTATAGAGTGTATATATGATATATGGGTAGTAATGATTGTAGGTGCCTCCTTGGAACTCTAATAAAAAATTTGAGCCCATATATTTTTAGTGATATATTAGGCTATACAATTATGAGATTGACCCATGTTTGTGATACGAGTTCAAGAAAACGGTTGAAGCCATTGGGATGTGAGTTATGCCATGATTTTTAGTGTTGTAAACTACCCACCAAGATATACATATAATATGGTTTGGGATTCCATAGACATGCCCCTTGGATCTAGATGTTTTAAAATTTTTTATGCTTTGGACATGCTCCTTAGATCAAGAATATAATACAATTTGGGATTCTTTGAAAAACTCCATGGATTTGGATGATATGATATCTAGAAGGGGAGAGTTCCACCTCTAGACTCAGATGGTATGATGTTTAGCAGGGGATATCCAAACCCCGTGATTTGTAAAATGTATTCTCAAATAAGGGTACTACATTTCTCTAGATGATGTTAATCTATGTAGGGAAAGGTACACCCCTAGATCAAGGTGGTGCATTTATGGAAGGTTACTTCTTATCTCAATAGGATGTAATTACTACTAGGGATAGGTATACCTCTCGATAAATATGATGGATTTTTTTTAGGATATGCCTTGAATCAAGATGATTGATACCTAATAGGGGAGACATGGTCCCCAAGATCCATGTGACAGATTCCCAGCAGGACATGCCCCGGAGTTTCCAAAAAATATTCTCCTAGAATGGTTTATTTAGACTCTATATCCATCTGATGGAAATGGTTGGTATTGTCCTGTGATTTTATCAATGACACTGAAACACTCGCGGATTTAGAGATGATAATGGTAATTGTTTTCATTGTAGGACATGGTACCCCTAGTTTGTATGACATGTACATAGTCACTCTGGCACTAGCCAAAGAAGGTATGGTTGGGGTTCATGGTGGTCTTTTTGTCACCTCATTTTCCAAAATATATGTCTTTTCTGCACTAAAAGTTATATTTTTGGCTGTTTTTATTCCATGTGAATGATTTCACTCTTATGTATACTTGTTTTTTGCACATCTACATGATTATAGTAGCACTCAGTACTATTGTGGCGTTTGGGATTCCTATTGGATCCTTGGACTAATGTCTACTAGTGTACATGGCATGGGCTTCTGTATACATGGAATGGGATTCAATATACATGGAATGGGATTCCTATTTAATCATATAACATAGGTATTTCATGCATTCAGACACATGGCACAGTTTTAGAAGGTTATTGAAGGTAGTGTTTCAGTAAGATGGATCATGAGAGTTGGGCCACATGCTAGTTTAATATTAGTTATCGTTAATCATGTATTAGATAGTGCACCATTGTTTTACTATATATATGATTCCTACTAATTTTTTATCGTGTTCTATTTTTATTATTTTGTTGATTCAACATGTATACTCTTTTACTACTTTCTATTCAGGACTGTTGGGGGTGTTTGGATCAATATTAATTTGTCCATAAGGTTTTGGGATGTCTTTCATATATATGGGTCATGCTGAATTTATGGTAAATTCTAGCATGATATTCAAGAATTATAGTAGAAGGGATTTTCTCCTGGTGATTTTATTAATCCCTCACTACAAATTGAAAAAAATCTGTAATATGAGGAGGCATTCTTGAGATCAAGTAGTGACCCCTACTCGGTTGTCATTGGGGTTGACTAGTTTGGGGTGTTATAAAGTTGTATCAAATAATGTTTTCAGATAGGATGGTTTTGTTTGATGTGGAGTCAGATTTTTGAGACTCATGAGGTAGATTTATATTATTCCCAGATAGCCTAACATCGGTTCAAACCCAAGTTTCTATGAGATATCTTGTATTGGTACTAGGAACTCTAGGATGAGTAAGGTTTTGTTTTTAAATGAGAATCCCAATTTGGATGTATAGGATTTGGAATGAGTCATAGGAATCATTTAGAAGTTAGTGACTTATTCATGAATCATCGTAGTGGCGTTATTAAGGAAATATACACTTTCCTAACTGTAGTGTTGTTTGATATGTTGCCTCATTGTAATCCATTATTAACAGACAAAACTTCTAATATAATCAGTGTTTTGAAAAATATATTATAAATGGTTATTAGATTAATATGGATTAGAGGAAATTATTTAATTTATCTATTATAATGTACTTTTTTGGTATCAATTGGAAAATTAATTTTTTTAAAGATTGGTTTATAAGGAAACCCATGTTTTTTAATAAAAAATTAATGTGGTATGAAGAGGTATGTTTGAAATGGTTTTTAAAATTTTTTATAGTGAAATGGATCATAGAGATGGTGATTTTAAAATGATTGGTGTTTTAAAGTTAGTAGAAAAAGTGAGGAATTATTTTTTGAAATTGGGATTCAAGATATAGATTTTAGAAATGGTATTATGTTTCAAAAAATGACAATCAAGGTTAGTAATTTGGGTTACTTTAATTTTAGTGGAAAACCCCCTTTGATTCTAAAATACTTTTCACAAAATCCACTGAGTTTTGGAACATGTAAAATTTTTTGGAACCAATTTTATATTAGGTGACGGATACCTGTGTATCCTAGAATGCATGGGTTTATTTATGGTTGATTGTGGGTGGATGGTTGTTTCATTTCATTGTGATTGATCAAGGGTGAACTAGATTTTGATTCCTTAGTGCCCTTGAACCAGATAATTGAGTTATGTTCTTATATTTTTTTTCATGTTTGCTATGAAAAATGCCATGTGATGTTGGAGGGTGTGTTGGTCTTGATTGGTTTCATTTTTAGAAAGTAATTGGTTCCTTTTTAGATTGGGTTACAATGTTTCTAATGTATTAGTGGGAGTGAACATGGGTGATTTCATGTCTATATGGTGGGCATTCCAGAGGGTTTTTTGTGATCTGGTCATGGCAGGCTTGTGAGATGGATGAATGATGTTTTTTGGCTCAAATAGAGGAATGTGAGTTGGTTGTTTTAGGGATTTAACCCATTGATGTGTTTTTTGATAATTTATTATGTTGAACAACTTGATGTGCATTTTATATGTCTGGTTACTTTGGTGAGAACAATTAGTTGAAATTTTTATATTATATGATATTCATATGGAATGGTGAACCATATTCCTTAGGGAATATAGGTATCAATGCATCAGTTTTTAAGATAGATGAGAAAAGTCATTCATCATCTTGGTACATAGGGAATGGTACTGTCACTTTAGTTCTCAGGTATGAGTGGGGTGATCACACCCATTTTTCGTGCTCAATAATAGACATGACCATTGAGGATCGGGGTTTTCGTTCAATGAGGAAAAAATAATGTTAATACTATAGTGGGTAGTATTGTATAATTTGTATGTGTATAACCCTTATGTCAGAAGGGTTGTGGGTACTGTCATGGCCCGTCCCCTAGGGCCCATGATGTGACTACCCCAATCCCATATCCCATAGGCCAAGGACTGGTAACTAACGCCAAGTATGAATATCCCAAAAATGTGAATCATTTAGCTATGTACCTTTACACACACATGTCTCCAACAAAAAGTGTTGAACTGAAAATACCGAGTAAACAGGTATGCATGCCACTAAGATAACCACTGATAGTAACAGTATAAAATAGTAAAGTAAATAGTACAGAATATAAGCCAAACTAAAACAGAAAAGTAAAATCTTCGGGATCTCGTCTGTAGAAAACCCTACATGAAAGGTAAGTACAGTAAGCCATCGGAATGTTGTTGAAACATTCCACATCCGTATGGTCCCCATGTAGCACCACCAGTATCCATCCCACCCAAGAATCTATCAAAGTTATCGATCATCTCAAAAAGACACAACATGTGTGAGTGATTCCCATGTAAGGGTGAGTAAAACAATACTCAGTAAGGACCCCAAACCACAATTTTAAACCATAAGAAAGACACAAGGAAGACTACCAAAGATTTATATGAAGTGTAGCCAATAATAAGTACATTCAAGAGAGTCACTAGAGTCAGTTCACATAAGGATACACATACTAAGAACCTATAGCCATATCCAAATCCAACAAGACAAAGAGTATTCACAGGAGACCAACTCCGCTTCATCGCAGGAGACCTACCATGCGCCCTCACAGGAGACCTACTATGTGCCCTCATAGGAGACCAACTTCACATCCTCATAGGAGAACAACTCTACATATTCATAGGATACCAACTATGCGTCTTTATAAGATACCAACTCTACATATTTCCCACATCCAATTATAGGATTCCACTCTTATCATGCTCATTCTCGAAGCACCTACTCCTCAATAAAATAGTTTATATGCCAGCCTCAATGAAAACACAAGTAGGGTATCTCAAAAGGACTACCTCGTTGTGAGGGTCCCAACAGTGAAAATGGATTGTCAAATGGATGAATAGTTTAAGAGTTATGGGAATTTTAGTAAAAAGGGGTATGTTGGGTCTGAGTCCAGGCCAATCTGGTGGGACTGACAAGTCCCACCGGCTCGCCCCAGCCCACCAGCTCCATCCCATCCCACTCGAGCGGTCCCTTTTGGTTCACTTGGACACAGTGGCTACCGCATCCATCCTGGTCAATGTATCTTATCTCCAATCTGACTGCTCCTCCCATATGTGTTCCACGGTTTGGATTTCTACCCGGACGATGTGGCATTCTTCCACATTGTTGGTCCACATCATCACGGCCCGACCTAGTCGCAACTCTCGTCACCACCCATGGCTGCACCTCCAAGGTATCCATCACTTCCAGTCATTGATCTAGTAGCCACCTGTTTCTAGGTGGTCACGTCATTGTGAGCCTCCATCGCATGCCACCATCAGTGGCCTACCATCTATGTTCCACCGCTATCTCCAATACACTACATTTTTCAATACATAAGCATCATTGCAATCCTAGGGTTACAAATACACTAGTTTGGCCTTTGATCCTTTTCTCTACCACTCCGGGGGTCTGAACGCCATTGGAACCTCCCGAAAAAATGCATCGCTACCACAGAGGTTCACCAGTGAATAACACAATAATGGTGATATAAGAAATCACCATGAACACCCTTATAATGGAACTTGGTATTTTTTATGTCGGAATTGGTCCATACATGTCAGCATAATTATGAAGTAGAAAAAAAAATATTTAAAAAAATTTATCCCTTTTAATTCCAAATTTTTAACCATCCTGCAAGAATGATCGAATCGTGGATCCACCTATTGTTGATTTGGTGTGTGTTGTCTTTGGAACTAAGAACAATTAAAGGAATCGTGAATAAATAAACCCCCTACCTAGAAATAGGATTAGTTGGAGGATATAATTTTTCATTTATTTTGATCCTTCCATGAACATCCTCAATCTATTGTTCATCAGCATTTCTCATTCTTCGATGATTAATCCGAGCTCCGATATCCAAATTGTCATCGTCGGCGAGAGATCTTCCTTCTTCTTACCTCTGGAAAACTTCTAGGCTCTAGGGAAAATTCTCCAATGTAATTAATTCTAAGACTGATCCATGCCTTTGATTAATGTAGGAAATGGGTTAACATGTTTCGACATTTTAAACGGGTTTCAGAGTTTCCATGACACTATTTTGTAGCATCGCTAAGTCGTCTCATCACAGTGATACTGAGTCACTGCATAACATTGAAGAAATAAAATAGAATAAATTTTTTATGTATTTTTTATTTTTCTCCTAAAACTTCTATAAATTAAAGTTTTTAGTTGACCTGCGTGAGTCGATGTTAGGCCCCACCAAAGGTAAACTCACTATTCTAAACTAAATGGTTCCCTTAGATTTTCTGATCTGGGCACCCTTTTAGAAGTTACATTCAGTCTAAGCACCTATTATCTATATAATCCCATATAATTTTTGAAGAATTTACCTGGGAAATTTAGGACATTAAATTCTCTCCCCCTTAGGGCTTTCCACCCCCAAAAGCCAAAACAAGGGCTCAACAGAAAAATGGGGATATTAAGCATTAATCTGATCATCCACCTCCCATCTGATCTATTGGAGATTACCATACTACCACCAAACATGCACTAGAGGAATCAATCACCCATGGATGGTCCTCTCCTGTCAATCCTCAATCTCCACTATGAAAACCATAAAATTCACTCCATCATCAATGTCCAGCTCGCCCTAGTAAATGACATGTTATGGGTCATCTAAGTATCTCCTCAGCTGGGATAAGTGTAATAAATCTTGCACCCACCATAACTATGGAGGTAGAGCCAAGTAGTACACTACCTCACCAACTCTATGCATTACCAGAAAAGGTTTGATGA
This sequence comes from Viscum album, assembly GCA_963277665.1. Classification (NCBI taxonomy): domain Eukaryota; kingdom Viridiplantae; phylum Streptophyta; class Magnoliopsida; order Santalales; family Viscaceae; genus Viscum; species Viscum album. Next base: position 110,256,001 of record OY728121.1, read on the forward strand.
TCCTCTAAGAGAGCTTTCCGCCCTAGCCAAATCTATATATCCCACGTCGAGAAGAGACTCAAAGGAACACATGGTCCCCCTCCTCAAAATCCATGGGTCTCTACCACCTATCAGCATAGGACCTATAATGGCTATGTGCAGTCTTCATCCACTCGAGGATGACATGCACCTTATCTGTAGTAGCCTGCACCAACTCTGGGCCCATGAGTTCTGACTCTTTGGGGTTAGTCCAGTAGAGTGGTGACATGGAGGGTCTCCCATACAAGGCCTTAAATTTTTTCACGCCGATGGTGCAGTGGTAGTTGTTTTTTTACACCAAATCTATCAATGTTAATTGATCCTTTCAACTGTGGCCAAAATCAAGGATTCAGGAAAGTATAATGTCATCGGGGACCTAAATTGTTTGCTCTGCCTGGTCATGTTTCTGTGGGTGGACAATTGTTCTCAGGTGTAGCTAAATCCCAAATTCCACCTAAAATCCCTTCCAAAACCGAGATGTCAAACAAGAATCACAATCTAAGAAAATCAAAGATGTAACTCTTTGGAGTCAAACAATCACAGATACATAGAGGCATATAAATATATAGGAAGGGAGATGACTTGGTGAGTCATTCAATGACCACACAGATTGTATCATTCCCCTTGGAATTATGTGGTAGACCCATCATGAATTCCATCGATATTCCATCCCACTTCCACAATGGAAACTCAAGAAGTTGAGTCAAAACTTCTAGAACCTGGTGCCCGGCCTACACTTACTGACAAGTGAGGTGTCTAGAGACAAAATCTTCCAGTTCCTTCTTCATCCATAGCCTCCATAAATAACATTGGAGGTCCTGGTACATCATTTCCACACTTGGATGTACCACAAAAGGGGATGTATGGAACTCCCTCAAAACCACCTCTTGTAACATCACTAGTACAACTCTTCCTCCTATAAAAGGAACAACGTTCTCCCCAACTTTTGAATATCCAACAAGGGCATGCCCTATAGACATCTAACCATGTGTTCTCTTGAAACTCGTATCTTTGAGTTGTGCCTCCCTGTATTTCTATAATTATGGAGGGGTAACTACCATCGACTATAGATAATCTATTCCATCTCCATCCACAATGGATATCTAATGTGAGGACAACTGTTCTGAGTCCTCATTAAGTAGCTATGAACTCGATCTCTGACTAATATCATCTTCCACCACATTCCACTTCCCATTAGTATAGACTATCTCGAATTCATATTCCTAGAGGAGATATATAAAACACCTCTATTTCAATTTTATACCTTTTGAGATAAGATATAATTAAGAATTTTATGGTTTGAGTGTAAAATAAATTGCTCTCCAATAAAGTAGTGTCGCCACATCTTCAATGTGAAGAATACCACCACCAACACTAGATCATGGGTCATTTAGTTCTTCTCATGTGGTCTCAACTTCTAAGAATCATATGAAATCATCGCTGGCCCTTATATGATGACACATCCAAACCTGATCTATGATGTGTTTGATAGCACCACATACTCGACACCCTCCTCAGAAAATCTCAGGATATGAGAACTCATCAAACTCTGCCTTAGATTTTAAAATCTCTCATGACACTTTTCCATCCATAAAAAAAAGGTGAGATATTTTGTGTTAATGCTTTCATGATGTTTCTACTCTAGAAAGGGTGGGCATGAACCTCTAATAGTACTCTGGCAACCCAAGGAAACTCCACACCTCAGTAATGTTCTTAGGTGTCTCACAAGAAAGAATATCCTCTATCTTCACTGAATATACTACAACTCCATCCTCTGAAATGATGTGTCCTAGAAATTTCACCAATCATATCAAGAACTCACTCTTTGAGAGATTCACATAAAACTAGTGCTCTCAGAGTAAGTTCCGGACCATCCTTTAGTGAATCGCATGCTTTTCCTTATACGTTGAGTACACTAGGATGTCATCAATAAATACCACTACAAACTGGTCTAGGTAAGGCTGGAATATCCTATTAATGAGTCTCATAAACACTCATGGGGTGTTCTCCATCCCAAATGGAATCCCTATGTACTCATAGTGGCCATAGTAACATCTGAATTTCGTATTTTGAATGTCCTCATCCCACACCTGAAGATGGTGATAGTCTGATCTAAGGTCTATCTTTGAGAACCATCTCACACCCTTCAGTTGATCGAAGAGTTATTCAATCCTTGGTCGTGGATACTTATTCTTCACATTATTCTGATTAAGGCATCAAAATTACACACATAACCTCAAACTACCATCTTCCTTCTTAGCAAACAATACTAGGTTTTCCCATGGTGAAACACTGGGTCTCAAGAAGCACATCCTCTCCATATCCTCCAATTTTAACCTCAATTCAAAAATCCTTGAAGGAGCCATCTAATATTCTGGTATAGATATCGGTTTCATCCTATGGAACTGTTCAATGCAAAATTCTACCTCCCTAAAAGGATGTAGTCCCAGAACATCATCTGGATAGATTTCCTTATACTCAACCACCACTACATGAAATTGATAATTTTCCTTATTAACTGCACTAATTTTCATGTTATCCAACTGATGTGTGATCGCTTTACCTCCTATGTGAGACTCCATACATTGCTATCTGTGTTTCCCTTTTCCAAAAAAAAAAGGAAAACCCAGTCACATCATTGCAAACACACCACACTGTGATCATAAAATAGTAGATCAGAGCATGAACTGTGGATAATCATTCCATACCCAGAATGAAACTGTAATTCCTAGATGCTTCCACCAATATATCCCAAATGAAACTCTCAACCCCAAGAGTAAGGTAACATGTTCGACACCATTGTTTTATGATATGATATCCTCTTGTAAGAATCTCTAAGTGTAGGCATTGATTCAGTGGATCCACTGGAATCACTGTGTCCTGAACAAGGTTTGTTGTGAGAAAATAGTGAATGGAACATGTGTCTATAAAAACTTCATCTAGTGTGGAAGAGATATAGATCAAACCTATAATAATCATTGGCGTCTCGGGATCGTAAGCCTCCATCACCTGGAGCTGGCCTCACCCCAATCCACTAGCTCTCTGAGCTCATGGTGGACCAGCTGGAGGTGGTGATGGTGGTGCCTCGAACCTCTAGCCACATCCTTATTCTCATATCGCTCCTCTTACACATCTTCCACCTAGATGAACACCCTAATCCTACCTTTGTGTCTACCTCGGTAGTCCTTAGACCATCTCTGGGTCGGTCGCACAGCTAGTTGGAAAATCTCCAGCCATATGTCCCTGACCTCCCTATGTATAGAACATCCCTTCCTTTGGCAGACCCTCTCTTCCCTGGAAGCCCCACACTATTGATCCCATGTCCTAGGGTCTTCCCCTAGACTATATGCTCCTCATATAGTCCTATGTCTATTGTCGTCTACCTTCTATTGAAGAATCAGCTACCTAATTCTCAGTGGTTGCTCCATCCACTGGTTCCTATTCCACAAGAAAGCTATCTACTAGTAGAGATCGCTCTAGTAGCCCAACAAGCATAGGGATGCTAAGGGATATCATCAATGCCCTAAACACCCAGATTATTCCCTAATTAAAGGTACGGGACTATAATAATGGGTCCCACACCATGTCTATAGAGTATCGAGAAAGATCCATGCATCACATGGAGTACTCTACCACTATATGGCTTCCCCACTACAGATGCAGGAGATCTTTTTCACACAAAGAGAAAATTGTCATTGGAATGAAATCCTCCCCCAATATACTCTCAATGTCTATTCATGAGAGATTAGCCTCTTCGTGTGTCTGGATCATCAAGCTCTGCCATCTCCCCATCGAGTCGTGTAGAAGACTCGTGGCTAGGACTGCCATCTGGTCATAGGGAGTCCTCACTAGGTAGAAAACTCACATAACTGCCTCCATCCCATCCTCAGTAACTTGAGGATTTGTCTCACCTCGAATCCTAGGTGGTCATTGCCTCTGAAATGCATCCAACTCATTGATCCTATATGCATCATCTACTAGGAACTTCGGTAGGAACTACTACTCTTCAGGTGGTGGTATCACTCGTACATCGCCAGGAGGTTCTATCTCTAAAAACGGTCCCTACACCTATACCTCATCGAACGACGGACCATCTGTGTGGTCGCACCTCAAAATCATAGCTGGCTGCCTGTGGGGAAGAATCTTGAAACAGAATAAGATATACAATAGTCAATAGAGTATACCTAGTGAGATGACTATGAATGAAAAAGGACATGAGAACACATCCAATTTTTTTATGATTCATGAACCACTGATTTCCCCTATAACTAGTGTTTTCATGTATCGAGTAAAAAAGTAGAATTTAAGGTCCTGATTTATGGATATGTCGGCCGCCGCACCAATACTAGGTTCCCCATCCTAAAAGGCGAACTCAAAATAATTAACATTGTTTCCCCAAAAAAGTAAAATTAAACTCCCTTTAATACCAATTTGTCCTAACCCGTCCCCCGAGGCTCATTCTGTGACTACTCAAAGCCTGCCTCCCACAGGCCAGGGGCTAGCGACTAGCATCAAGTAGGCATCTCCCACAAAGGGGAGGCATTTTCCTAAGTACATGTACAAATGCACACTCCTCCAAGAAAAAGTTTTGTACTAAAATTACGGAGTAAACATGTATGCATGCCACTAATAAACCCACTAAGAGTAACAAAAAAAATAGTAAAGTAAATGGGCTAGAATACAAGACCAACTAAAATATAAAAGTACAAGGTCCTAGATCACACCCTTATAAAAACCTACATAAAGGGTAGGTATTGTATCCTATCTAAAGGTCTTTGAATCGTGCCACGTTCAAAGGTTCACCCTAAAGGACCACCATCTATGGCCCCCCAAGAACTCCGTTAAAGTTGTCGATCACCTTCATAAGACAAGACATGTGTGGGTGAAGCCCGTGTTGGGGTGATTAAAACCATACTCGGTAGAAACCGAAATCCACAGAGGTAAACCACAAGCAAGACACAAGGTAGACTACCAAAGAGGTACATGAAGTGTATCCTCTAAGAATTATAGTCAAGATAGTAACTAGATTCAGCTCACACTAGGACACATATAATAAAAATGTCCAGAAATATCTGAATACAATGAGACATACAGTCATCATAGGAGAATTACATCATATATCTATAGGATACCTACTCTGCACCACCATAGGATACCTAATTTGTTCCCTTTAAAGAGACCAGCTCTTATTCTTCACAGGACACCAACTCAACATATTCTAAGGAGACCAACTCTACATCTTTTCCATAGCCAGTCACAGGATTCTTCTCTTAGCTTGCCTATTCTAGAAGCACATACTCCTCGAAAAAATAGGTTGTATGCCAACCTCCATAGAAACAGGACTAGAGTATCTCAAAAGGACTGCCTCATCATGGGGACCCCAACACCACAAATGGCTCATAAAATGGACACACAGTTTGAGAGTTATGGGAATTTTAGTAAAAAGTGTCTGGTTAGGTCCAGGTCCGGTCCAAATAGGTCGGACCAACTTTACCCGACCCAGGGCCTAGTGACCTCACCTTTCTAGTTGACCCAACCTCGTAGGGCCCAGCCTTCCATCTCTATCCTGACCCGCCTGAGTAGGCTAGCTTGGTGCACCCGGATATGGTGGTTGTCGTATCCCAACTGGGATATGTGGGTGGTTGTCAAGCCGGCCAATCCCCACTAGTGCAGCCTGCCCTAGTTGTGGCTCCCTTCACTGCTCGCAGTCGGGCCTTTGCGACCTCCTCCTCCACAGGCCATCAAGACGGTGACCACCTGAATCTAGTGGGTTATGCCACCACTGGTGGCTACCCTTCTACGGGCTACCGTCGTTTCCTTACTAGTATGTTTTTTTGAGACAAAAGAACCATTGTGATCATTGGTTCTCAACCTCCACTACTTTCTCCATATATCCATCTCACCACCACTACTAGGTCTGACTACATTAGGAACCTCCAAGAAAAACGTGTCGCGACTATGGATGTTCACCGATGAATAACTCAAGAATGGGAATAGAAGAAATCAAAAAGAACACCCTTAGAATGGACCTTGGCCTTCTTCATGTCTACCTTGGTTCATTTATGTTAGAAAAATTGGGAAGGATAAACAAAATAATATTAAAAAAGATTCATCCCATTTAATCCCACATTTTTAACCATCCCACAAGAATGATCAAACCGCGGATCAAACTGTTTGTTGGTTGGTCCGTGTTCTTCGTTGGAACCAAGAATAGGGAAAGGAATCACAAATAAATAATCCCCTAACCAAGAAATAGGATTAGTCAGAGGAGAGAATTTATCATTTATGGTAATCTATCCATGAACATCCTCGATCCAATGTTCATTGGCATTCATTGTTCACCAATGATTGATTTGAGCTCTGATCTCCAAACTGTCATTGCTAGTGATAAAGCTTCCTTCTCCTTGCCTCTAGGAAACTACAGGGCTCCAGTGAAAATTATCTACTTTAATGAATTATAACACAAGTTCATGCCTCTGATTAATTGAGGAAAGTAATTAATGTGTTTGATCATTTTAAAAGTGTTTCTGCATTTCCAGGATACTTCATTTTAGTGTCGTTGAGTTTTAGTGTCATTGAGACACTCTATCGTAGTGCTACCGAGTCGCTGTGTAAAATTGAAGAAATAAAATAAAATAAATTTTTAAGAATATTATATTTTTCTCTTAAAACATCCATAAATTAACTTTTGTAGCCAACCTGCACCAACCGATGTTAGGCCCCACCAATGGTAAGCTTGTTGTTCAAAGCTCAACAATGCTCTCAGAATTCCGATCTGGGAACCCGTTTAGAAGATACTAAAACTGCACAAGTGTACTTTTCTTAATAAACTTAAAAATAGATCAAACATTTATTGTGGGAACCCCAAGACTAAGAATCAAATGATGAATCACCACCTGGTCTTGATTTAATTCCATATAATTTTTTAAAAAAATACATGTAAAATCTAGGACGTTACATTCTCCCCACTTTAGGGCATTGTGTCCCTGAAATCCAAACCAATGGCTAAACAGAAATATGTGGATATTGAGCATGCATTTGATCCCCCCACTCTAATGTGATATCATGGATATTCCTGTGATGATACCAAGTGCGGACTAGCAAAATCGATCACCCACAGAGGGTCCTCTCTTGTCGATCCTCGATCTCCACCGAGAACTCCGCAAAAGTCACCACGTCATCAATGTTCATCTCACCTAAGTAAATGGTGTGTGGTGGTTCATGTACATATATCCTCATATAGGATACATGGAATACATTGTGCACCCGCTTTGACTAAGGAGGTGGATCTATGTTGTACACCATTATCCCACTCTATGTAGTATCATAAAAGTTCTGATGAACCTTAGATAAAACTTATCGCCCCATCGAAATATTTATATCCCACGTCGAGGAGAGACTTGATGGAACACAAGGTACCCCTCCTAGAACTCCAAGGTTCTCTTCTGCCTATAATTTTATAACTTATTAGAACTCTTTTTAGTCTTCATCAACTCCAGGATCACCTAGACCTACTCGGTAGTATCCTACCCCAACTCTAGACCCATGAGTAATGAATCTCTGGGGTTAATCCAAGAAAGTGGAGACCTGCAGGGTCACCCATAAAAGGCCTTGAACAATTCAATAATGATGTTGAAGTGGTATTTGTTTTGGTGTGTGAACTCCATCAGATGTATTTCATTGCTCTCACCCAAATTTACACAAGTTCTAAGGGTTAAGCAGCCGCTTGCAGTATAGCTTGAGTTGTCGAATCCTCAAAGATCTAAGAAAAACCTACAGACACACAATATAAAGAGATGTATTTGGCTAGGATGTGGCCAACTTGGGTTTATTTTATATGGTTTTAAAATATCACTAAGAGATCTATGTGAATTCAAATTTGGAGAAAATGAGTTGACCCTAGGTTATTTCTCGGGGTGGATTGGATGATTTCCTTTAATAACTATTTCAATTTCATTAACATGAGAAGGATTCATACAATAAATTCAAACTAACCACATCACTTACTGGTTAAACACCTTCACAAACACATGATAATCACTTATACACTTATAGGATCATTTTCATTATCAATCTATGTTAAAGGATCTTATTAGAACATAAAAGTGCGGTGAATAATTTCAATAAGGAATAGGAAGAGAGAAAAACATCTAATAAAAAAACTCAAATAAAAGAAACGAATAAACATTTAGAGAGTGAGAAATAAAATCCAATCCAACCCCTTTCTACTCCCTTGTATCATCCCATAAAATATTTATCCCCCATTGATGACATGTAGTCAAGAGAAAAGTGAAGTAGACTCTGGAGGAATTGAATAAGAAAAAACAAAAAAAAATATTGATCACTCCATCGTTATGTGAAGAATATCACAAGGTTTGGTGTAATAAGTTCACACGCTGAAGAAAAGGTATCAATGTGACTTGAAGAAGAACATAATAAAAAAAATAAGATGAACTTCTATTAAAAACTGTGGTGATTCAAATAAATTACATGAGAAAGAAGAACATTAAAAAGGAAAATCGGCATTATAACATTAAAATGAAAATAAATATCCAATACCCCCAAAATCCTCCATAATTACTACCATAAATAGTAATTCAGTAATACTTGGGTCTATCCCTCGTCTGTCTAATACCCTCCATGCGGTTGGGCATGCAATCTGCACCAAAACTTTTGCCACAGGAAACCTAATCTCATCCCAAAAAAACTAATCATTTTTTATGGGAATAAGGACACGTCAAAAATAATCTCTTCGATGACCTATTTGTGACGGGAATAGATCTCATCACAAAAAACCTATCGCAAAAGGCTATTTTTCCCTATAGTGCTAAACTTTTCTAAGGTAAAAACAACAACAAGTAACTCCTTCTCAGTGGTGGTGTAGTTTTTTTGGACATAATTTAAGGATTTTATTGGATAAGCAATTACACAAGTAGTTTTATCACAATGTCATCCAAACACACCTCTTAAAGCAATGTCACTGGCACCACACATGAGTTCAAAAAGAAGGTTCAAATTTGGGGATTTTATGATGGGATAAGAGGTGAGAGATGATTTAAGGTTTGAGAATGAACCCTCAAAGCTTTCTGTCCAAAAAAATGGATCATCCATTACTATAATACCACAAAGGGGATGAGAAATTGAACTAATGTTTGTAATGAATCTTCTATAAAAATCCACATGTCTTAAGAAAGACCTCACTTCCTTCACAGTTTTGGGTTACGGAAGGTGACGAATGATGTTAGCCTTGGCTTTATCAACCTCAATCCCCCAACCTGAGATTAGATGACCAAGGACTATTCCATCTTTAACCATGAAATGGAATTTTTCCCAGTTTAGGACCATATTCTTTTCTTCACATATTGACAAAACTCTCTCCACATTCCTCAGACAACCCTGAATTGTCTCCCAAACATATAGAATTCATCCAAGAAGACCTCTAGAAAATCCCCTACCATGTCTGAGAAGATTCCCATCATGAACCATTGGAAGTTTCCAAGGGCATCGCATAACCCAATGGGAATGCATTTGAAGGAAAATGTGCTGAATGGAAAGGTAAAAGTAGTATTCCCTTGATCCTCTAGGGGAGCCTCAATATGATTATACCTCAAGTACCCATATAAGAAATAGTAGATGACATTACCTTCCACTCTCTCAAGGACTTGGTCAATGAATGGTAAGGGGAAATGGTCCTTCTTGGTAAATGATTTTATCTTCCTATAGTGGATGCAAACTCTCCAACCACTACTCACCCTAGTTGGAAGAATCACTCCATCATTATTGGTTATCACTGTGATTACATCCTTCTTTGGAACCACGTGGATCAAGCTATCCCACTCACTCTCAGCTATGGGATAGATGATACCAGCTTTTAAAAATTTCAGAAGTTCTTTTATCACTACTTCCATGGGATTAGGATTTAGTCATTACTGAGGTTGATGACATGGCATTTAATCAGATTCTAGAACAATACTATAAGTCCCGATAAGTGGGCTAATCCCATGAATATAAAATAGGGTCCATCCAATGGCTTTCGTTTTTCTCCTAAGAACATCTAGAAGCATACTCTCATGATCGTCTTGAAGAGAAGAAGAAATGAAAATAGGATGAGTTCCATTTTCTCCTAGAAAGGCATACTTAAGTGCAGTAGGAAGTTTTTCAATTGAAGACCAGGTTGGTTAAAATATTTAGTAAAATATTGGAACATTTGATCAAGATCAATTTAAATTTTATACTTTCAAATAATATTTATTCCCCATGTGTAACACCCGAGACTTTTATGTTATATAAATTATCAAAGGAATCTTTTTCTACGCAACACTTGCTTGACTTGCTTTACACGCAATCGCGACCTTCCTCGATAGCTTGCGTCGTACGCAATACCGAGTTTCACTAAACAACAATATGCTATTAAAACTAGCCGTTATGAATAGTAATAACCACTTTTTGAAATTTTATAAATTTTATTTTTCAAAATGGACTTCATTTTTGGACTCAGAATATCGAAATTAGCCTAGGGTGAAATTTTGGTATTTTTCTGAAAACTTTCAATTTTTGATGAATAGTGAAACCACTAAGTGGTAGGTTAAAAACTGAATTTTGCATAAAACTTAATTTTACCGCTTCTGTGAATGGAATTTCAAAAATCCGAGAGACACGGTTAATATCAAGGACTAAAATGTGGTTCAATGAGATGAAAATAATTTTTTGGTGAATAGTAACTTTTTACTATTTTTACCGCGGTTAATAGTAAATAGGGTAACTAAGGGTAAATATGATATCAATATTACCCTAACACATGTCCTAATACTATTGGACAAGTGTAATTCGACCAAAAACAAACTTAGGAATAAAATATGACCATTTAGGCCCACTTGGATTAGATTAGGACATTTATTATTAATTTATTTAAAGAAGGGTTAAAATAGTTAAAATCAAAGTTTAACAAGTAAATCATTTTTAATATAGGGTTATACATAAGATAAATTCGATTGTAAATATTCATTAGAAAGCTAAAAAGATTTCCTACATGATGGTATTTTATTTGTAATTTTTAGACATCAAATAATTTAATTTATTTATGACACAAAGATGATGCAGTAATTATCATATTAATGAAATATTGAAAAAATTGATAATATAAATACCAAAATAAATGTAATTTGAGACTTTTTATGAATTCCACTAATTTTCTAGGTTACTATGATATATTAGTGTTGATTTAATCAACTTGGTTCGAACATATAATTCTGTTATGACTTTCACAAAAATCATATATCAAATAGTGTCAAAATTGACACAAAATAGTTTTTAAATCAAATATTATATTATTAATTGTTATTTTATTCCTAAAAATCTATGGTTCGGCCAAATGAATTAGATAAGGATATATATATTAATAATAAACAATTTGGGGTTCTTTTGGCATGTTATAGTAAGTGTATTAACCATATAGTGAAAGAAAACAAAAAGACACGGTAAAAGTTAAATTAATTAACTTGGAGTTAAATCTAATTGATAAGGTTAAAATAATACCCTAAACTTGTCTAAATCCTATTGGTTGATAGGATTTCGACCCATCCCCACTTTAGCTTCGAAATAAGACCCTTTGGAACCATTATAAACCGATTTTGACTTTAATATAAAATAATATTTTGAGATATTCCTAAGGTGCCCCTCTCCTCCCTTATAAAAGGGCACCTCCTCCCCCTCCTCCTCACACCAATTTGAGCACTCAAGCTCGGCCAACCCCTGCCATTTTCCCTTCTCCACTTCCCTAGAATAATCCTAGAGGTCCTGGTCTTCTCCAAAGACCAATCTTAGTTCCTTAAGTGGAGGATTCAAAAAGGCGTTCCAAAGAAGAGGTAATATCCATTACCGATCTTTTCAATTTCTTTCTTCTTCAACTTCTTCTTCTTCAGTTGTTTCATGATAAAGTAATAACATCAGTATTACTTACATACTGATATGTTATTATAAATATGAAACAACCCTAATTCACCTTCTATCCATCCTACGGAAAAATGAAATCACCGCGCGTGCGGAATACCGTCTCCACGCCGTGGTGTAATCTATTTTCCACCATCACCTTACAAGGATGGGTATAATGGTGTAATGAGTAATTATATATGATTATTATTAAGTAATATTGATACTGAAATAATATATATATATACTCCAATACAATTCCACGATCATAGGAACGATATCATCACTCGTGCGTACGTACGGAATACCGTCTCCACGATGTGATGCGACTCATTCTACATGATATACATTTCATAATGATTGTATAAATGAATTGAATGAATGAATATGGTATATACTACACTAATACCATTCTGGAAATTAATTATCTATAACCTAAAGATAAGAATAAGAATTTATTCGACAAAACACGCATAAGAACAAAAAGTTATAAAGACCCGAGTAACAAGTAACAATGAAATATTACTAACAAGAAGCTAATAATATGACCATATATGATCTAATGTATGATTCTGGAATAAGTCAATAACATTATTTAAACCATTATACAGGAGCTTCGGACACGAACAAAGCAAATCGGACCTAAGGTAAGGGAAATATCACAATCTCATTTTTATCCGAGATTGTTTATTCGTAAGTATTTACTGGGGTGTATTTTATCATCCACATCCATGTTCCCTCAATATGTAATATTGTTTCCATCCACTTGAAATAGTTTAAATCCAATTTTACCCTTAGGTGAGTTTTTAGTAAAGAATATGAAAGGAATCTTTTGTCGTTTTTCCGTACGAGGTACTTTTTGACTTTTCCGAAAAAAGTACGAAGAATGTTTTTTTTTAACTTATACGGCATGAATGGATTTTTAAAACATTACTTCAAAGAATCTTCCTTTACAAGTTTTCAAGTTTATTTTTAATCAACTTCTTTTATTTTAAAGTTGTATGACATGTTATGAAAGGAAAAATGTTTTTGAAGAAGAAAGGATATTTTCCTCAAGAATTCAATTCAAGTGTTTTATCAAAATTATTTTCCATCTAAGATAATAAAGGGTTCTGTTTCTATCCATATTTTTACATTGGTTTGACTATGTTGTGATGGAATTATGTTTATGAATTCATTTATCATATATGAATTGATTTATGATGTCATGATGTTTCAAGAATCCCATTTTTGTTATATGTGTTATGCGATGATGTATGTTTTATGATTATGTGGCACACATAAGAAAGGATTCATTATAAGATGGGTGGGACCTATATCTCCCTCCAATGCATTGGGTAATGATTTTATATCTCATGAGATAGACATGGCTGGAACGGAAGGTTATTTCGGTTCAGTGATACAGGACTGAAACGAGGAGTGAACTCGGTTCAGAAAGGGACTTTGTCCACTAAGATAGTCTTGGAAATGAGTCATGACTAACAAGAAATGATTTTCCATGATTATGTGTGCATGCCACAAAGTTTCAAGTTTTATGTTATGGGGATCTCATTTTCACTTCTATGATTTATTCCATGTTAAGATATTATGATCTCTTTTGCAGGTTTTGATTTTCATAAAGATATGATATGATTTTTTATTTCCTTTATTTGCCCTTGCTGAGCATTTGAGCTCACCCTTTTATGTTTTCTTTTCCCCAGGTCAGGAAGATGGATATTAAGTAGAATATGCTAAAAGGGACCCTAGATATGATGAAATAAATGGGAGACACTGTAGAAGATTTATGAACCAGTTGTTTATGTTTCCCCAGTTTCTAAAGACACTATACCTATACGGTCCTTTGTGGTTTTGTCATATGTTTTAATAAGTGTGATTCAATTTTGAAGTATTAACAATGTATGTAAAGTGTGGGTCGTTATAGTTGGTATCAGAGGAAAGGTATAGTCAACCTTTGGAAACTAGGATGTGAAAGCCTTAGTAAGAACCCTAAGGATAAGTCTAAGCATAGAACACAATCTTAGTGTTTTAGAAATGGCCTTGAATAACCTAGGATAAGACCTTAAGCATGAAAATTTTATTCTTGAATTATGTGGTTTCCTATTATAATTAGTGTTGCTCACACTATTCTTCTTGGTTTTAGTCAATGGCTGGAACCCGAAGGAACCGTGTTAATGCGGAATGAGATGGGCAATGCAATGATTGTCCCCCTGAGCAACCAAACGATATGGGAGCTGGAATGCAAAATCTTGTAGCCATGCTCACACAACTTTCTCAAGCTATGAATCATGCAGGATTTCCAAACGAACAAAGAAGGGAGCAACATTCTGTTGAATCCTTCATGAGGCAGCGTCCACCATCTTTCAGCGGGTCTACTGATCCATTAGTTGCTGAACAATGGATTAGTACTACTGAAAAGATATTTTCAGTTCTGCAATGTTCTGAGCATGATAAAGTCATCCTAGCAGTGTATCGTTTGGAAGGAGATGCGGATCAATGGTGGAATCTTGTTAAGAATACGAGGCAAAGGGATGAAATTGAGTCTATGGAATGGGACGAGTTCAAGAACTTATTTTTCAATAAGTACTTCCCTCGTATTCTCCGAAGAAAGATGGAGAAAGAGTTCCTTGAACTGAAGCAAAGGGATGATGAATCTGTTAGTACCTATGAAGCAAATTTTACAAGACTTGCAAGGTACGCTTCTGGTATTATTATCCAACCTGAGAGTAAGATCGATCGATTCTTTAGTGGCTTAAAACCAAGTCTTCGAAGGGCGTTAGCCATAAGGGACTTCAATAGCTACGAGGAAATCGTTCGATGTGCTCTCAAAGTCGAGATGGAGATTGGAGTAACCCATCAGTCACATGGGTTTGATAAGAAGAGGAAGATGGAATTCAAAGAAAAATCTAAAGAGCACACGGAAAAGAAGATGAACTTTCCCTTATGCTCAAAGTGTGGAAAGAAACATGGAGGGAGTTGTCTTAAAGGGACAAGTAAATGTTTTAAATGTGGAAAGGAAGGCCATCGGGCATTTGAATGCCGTGATAATGGGAAGAAGATGTCTAATGATGCAAACAAAGGAAGGGATACACAGAATGAACCTGCTACACTTCAATGTTTCAAGTGCAAGGAGATGGGGCATTATGCCAATCAATGCCCAAATCCAAGGGTTGATGATGATGGTCGACGTCAACAAACTCATTAGGCTAAATACAAAGGAAAGTCACATGCAATTTCTATCAGCGATGTGGAGTACGATAACGATGTGGTGAAAGGTACACTTACCATCCACTCTAAAGTAGCAAATGTTTTATTTGATTCTGGATCCACCCACTCTTTTATTTCTGAAAACTTTTCTAAGGGTATCACCGTATTACCTCAACAATTAGATGTTGAGTTAGCTGTGACAACACCTAATGGCACATCAATCGCATCAGAAGTTTATAATTCTTCTCCGATCGAACTTTGTGGGAAAGTGCTTCCTGCAAATCTTGTGATCCTTCCTTTAGTGGAATTTGATGTGATTCTTGGCATGGATTGGCTTTCTCTACATGGAGCTCATATCAATTGCCAAAGAAGGGAAGTCACATTTCATATTCCAGATCAACCTACGATCGTCTATCAATGCAAGGATGAACATAATCTTCCAGTGGAAATTTCTTCCATATTATGGGTATTGATTCCACTAAATGAAGGTTATTTATCTCAAATGGTTGGTGAGAAACTCACGATTAAGAATATTCCCATTGTACGGGAGTTTGATGATGTCTTTCCGGAGGAATTGTCGGGTCTTCCACCAAATCGTGAAGTTGAGTTTTCAATAGAACTCGTACCGGGTGCTTTGCCTATTTCAAAGACACCTTATAGAATGGCCCCAATTGAGTTGCAGGAATTGAAGAAGCAACTCCAAGAGAATCTTGATAAGGGATTAATACGCCCTAGTGCGTCACCTTGGGGAGCACCTGTTCTATTTGTTAAGAAGAAAGATGGATCAATGAGACTCTGCATTGATTATCGAGAACTTAACAAGATCACTATCAAGAACAAATATCCTCTCCCACGCATTGATGACTTATTTGACCAACTACGCGGAGCTCAATACTTTTCCAAGATTGATCTTCGTTCAGGGTATCATCAATTAAGGGTCAAAAGGGAGGATATACCAAAGACGGCTTTCCGTACAAGGTATGGACACTATGAATTTATAGTGATGCCATTTGGTCTTACTAATGCCCCTGCTATCTTCATGGATCTAATGAATAGAGTCTTTAGAGACTATCTTGATCAATTTGTGGTAGTCTTTATAGAGGATATTCTTGTCTATTCAAAGAGCAAGGAAGAACATGAAGATCACTTGAGAATTATATTGAAGACCCTGAGAAAGGAGAAGCTTTATGCCAAATTTACCAAGTGTGAATTTTGGCTTCAAAAAGTTGCATTTTTGGGTCATATAATCTCAAAAGAGGGGATATCTGTGGATCCAGCAAAAACAGAGGTTATCGAAAGATGGTCAAGACCAACAACAGTAACTGAGATCCGAAGTTTTCTTGGTTTGGCTGGATATTATCGACGTTTTGTAAAAGATTTTTCACGATTATCTAATCCACTCACCAAGTTGACTCGGAAAGGAGTTAAGTTTGTCTGGACAGAGGAATGTGAAGAGAATTTCAAGGAGTTGAAAAGAAGGTTATCCAGTGCACCTGTGCTCACACTGCCTTGTAGTGGAGAAAGGTTTGTGATCTACATTGATGCATCCAAGAAGGGATTGGGGTGTGTTCTTATGCAAAATGATATGGTGATAGCTTATGCCTCACGACAGTTGAAAATCCATGAGCAAAATTACCCAACACATGATTTGGAGTTGGCTGCGGTAATCTTTGCATTAAAGATTTGGAGGCATTACCTTTATGGTGAAAGGTGTGATATTTATACTGATCATAAAAGTTTAAAGTATATTTTCACACAAAAGGAGTTGAATATGCGCCAAAGAAGATGGTTGGAGCTGATTAAGGATTATGACTGCTCAATCCATTGCCACCCTGGGAAAGCAAACAAGGTGGCAGATGCATTAAGTCGACAAGACCATGCTAGTTTATCCATAATGAGGATCACAAAAGATCCAATATTTATGGATTTACAAAGGATGGATCTTGGAATTATAATGGAAGGGGAAAAATCTTATCTTTCTCAAATGAATGTTCAACCATCTATACATGTGAAGATTAAAGAGGCACAGAAAGAAGATGTCGAGTTACAAAAGAAGGTGAGAAATGTTCCTGAATTCAACCTTGATTGTGATGGGATAATAAAGTTCAGGAATCGTGTTTGCGTTCCTCCCATCCCCGAATTAAAGAATGAGCTGCTGGATGTGGCTCATAGTTCATCATTTTCTATTCATCCTGGAAGCACGAAGATGTATAGGGACCTGAAAGAGTACTTCTGGTGGGATGGCATGAAAAGAGATGTTGCTGAATATGTCTCTCGATGCTTGGTTTGTCAACAAGTTAAAGCTGAGAGACAGAAGTCTAAGGGGATGTTACAACCATTACCCATACCCGAATGGAAATGGGAAAACATCACTATGGACTTTGTCACAGGACTTCCTAAAACATCCAAAGGCAATAATGCTATCTGGGTCATAGTTGATCGTCTTACAAAGTCTGCACACTTCATTGCTATTAGAGAGGATTTCTCTCTAGATCAGCTTGCCAGGATATATGTAAAGGAAGTGGTAAGATTGCATGGAGTACCACTTTCTATTATATCTGATCGAGATCCGAGATTTACCTCGAAGTTCTGGCGAAGTCTTCAGCATACTCTGGATACAGAGTTGAGTTTCAGCACTGCTTATCATCCCCAGACAGACGGTCAGTCTGAGAGAACAATTCAAACCCTAGAAGATATGTTGAGAGCTTGCTCTATGGATTTCAAAGGAGGTTGGGATCAACACCTACCTTTGGTGGAATTTTCTTATAATAATAGCTTTCACTCCAGTATTCAGATGGCTCCTTATGAAGCTCTCTATGGAAAGAAATGCAGGACTCCAACTTGCTGGGATGAAGTTGGGGAAAGAAAGCTATTAGGACCTGATCTCGTTGATGAAATGGCAGAAAAGGTTAGATCTATTCAACAACACATAAGAGCAGCTCAGAGTCGACAGAAAAGTTATGCCGACAACCGAAGAAAAGACCTAGAGTTTGAAGTGGGCGATAAAGTGTTCTTACGAATATCTCCCTGGAAGAGGGTTATGAGATTTGGAAAGAAGGGGAAGTTGAGCCCTAGATATATCGGTCCTTTTGAAATACTGGATCGTGTTGGGAAGGTAGCTTACCGATTGGCGCTTCCACCGAATCTCTCTCAAGTTCACGATGTGTTCCACGTATCTCTCCTGAGAAAGTACATACCAGATCCTTCACATGTACTCAGCTCAGAAGTTGTACCACTGGAGCAAGATCTTTCTTATGAAGAACAGCCGATAGAGATTCTGGATCGTAGCGAAAAAGTCCTACGAAACAAGACCACTCGCTTGGTGAAAGTTTTATGGAGGAACCACCAACTTGAAGAAGCTACATGGGAGCTTGAGGATATGATGAGGGAGAAGTATCCTCATCTATTTGTTACAAAGTGACGAATTTCGAGGGCGAAATTCTTTTTAAGGGGGGTAGAATGTAACACCCGAGACTTTTATGTTATATAAATTATCAAAGGAATCTTTTTCTACGCAACACTTGCTTGACTTGCTTTACACGCAATCGCGACCTTCCTCGATAGCTTGCGTCGTACGCAATACCGAGTTTCACTAAACAACAATATGCTATTAAAACTAGCCGTTATGAATAGTAATAACCACTTTTTGAAATTTTATAAATTTTATTTTTCAAAATGAACTTCATTTTTGGACTCAGAATATCGAAATTAGCCTAGGGTGAAATTTTGGTATTTTTCTGAAAACTTTCAATTTTTGATGAATAGTGAAACCACTAAGTGGTAGGTTAAAAACTGAATTTTGCATAAAACTTAATTTTACCGCTTCTGTGAATGGAATTTCAAAAATCCGAGAGACACGGTTAATATCAAGGACTAAAATGTGGTTCAATGAGATGAAAATAATTTTTTGGTGAATAGTAACTTTTTACTATTTTTACCGCGGTTAATAGTAAATAGGGTAACTAAGGGTAAATATGATATCAATATTACCCTAACACATGTCCTAATACTATTGGACAAGTGTAATTCGACCAAAAACAAACTTAGGAATAAAATATGACCATTTAGGCCCACTTGGATTAGATTAGGACATTTATTATTAATTTATTTAAAGAAGGGTTAAAATAGTTAAAATCAAAGTTTAACAAGTAAATCATTTTTAATATAGGGTTATACATAAGATAAATTCGATTGTAAATATTCATTAGAAAGCTAAAACGATTTCCTACATGATGGTATTTTATTTGTAATTTTTAGACATCAAATAATTTAATTTATTTATGACACAAAGATGATGCAGTAATTATCTTATTAATGAAATATTGAAAAAATTGATAATATAAATACCAAAATAAATGTAATTTGAGACTTTTTATGAATTCCACTAATTTTCTAGGTTACTATGATATATTAGTGTTGATTTAATCAACTTGGTTCGAACATATAATTCTGTTATGACTTTCACAAAAATCATATATCAAATAGTGTCAAAATTGACACAAAATAGTTTTTAAATCAAATATTATATTATTAATTGTTATTTTATTCCTAAAAATCTATGGTTCGGCCCAATGACTTAGATAAGGATATATATATTAATAATAAACAATTTGGGGTTCGTTTGGCATGTTATAGTAAGTGTATTAACCATATAGTGAAAGAAAACAAAAAGACACGGTAAAAGTTAAATTAATTAACTTGGAGTTAAATCTAATTGATAAGGTTAAAATAATACCCTAAACTTGTCTAAATCCTATTGGTTGATAGGATTCCGACCCATCCCCACTTTAGCTTCGAAATAAGACCCTTTGGAACCATTATAAACCGATTTTGACTTTAATATAAAATAATATTTTGAGATATTCCTAAGGTGCCCCTCTCCTCCCTTATAAAAGGGCACCTCCTCCCCCTCCTCCTCACACCAATTTGAGCACTCAAGCTCGGCCAACCCCTGCCATTTTCCCTTCTCCACTTCCCTAGAATAATCCTAGAGGTCCTGGTCTTCTCCAAAGACCAATCTTAGTTCCTTAAGTGGAGGATTCAAAAAGGCGTTCCAAAGAAGAGGTAATATCCATTACCGATCTTTTCAATTTCTTTCTTCTTCAACTTCTTCTTCTTCAGTTGTTTCATGATAAAGTAATAACATCAGTATTACTTACATACTGATATGTTATTATAAATATGAAACAACCCTAATTCACCTTCTATCCATCCTACGGAAAAATGAAATCACCGCGCGTGCGGAATACCGTCTCCACGCCGTGGTGTAATCTATTTTCCACCATCACCTTACAAGGATGGGTATAATGGTGTAATGAGTAATTATATATGATTATTATTAAGTAATATTGATACTGAAATAATATATATATATATACTCCAATACAATTCCACGATCATAGGAACGATATCATCACTCGTGCGTACGTACGGAATACCGTCTCCACGATGTGATGCGACTCGTTCTACATGATATTCATTTCATAATGATTGTATAAATGAATTGAATGAATGAATATGGTATATACTACACTAATACCATTCTGGAAATTAATTATCTATAACCTAAAGATAAGAATAAGAATTTATTCGACAAAACACGCATAAGAACAAAAAGTTATAAAGACCCGAGTAACAAGTAACAATGAAATATTACTAACAAGAAGCTAATAATATGACCATATATGATCTCATGTATGATTCTGGAATAAGTCAATAACATTATTTAAACCATTATACAGGAGCTTCGGACACGAACAAAGCAAATCGGACCTAAGGTAAGGGAAATATCACAATCTCATTTTTATCCGAGATTGTTTATTCGTAAGTATTTACTGGGGTGTATTTTATCATCCACATCCATGTTCCCTCAATATGTAATATTGTTTCCATCCACTTGAAATAGTTTAAATCCAATTTTACCCTTAGGTGAGTTTTTAGTAAAGAATATGAAAGGAATCTTTTGTCGTTTTTCCGTACGAGGTACTTTTTGACTTTTCTGACAAAAGTACGAAGAATGTTTTTTTTAACTTATACGGCATGAATGGATTTTTAAAACATTACTTCAAAGAATCTTCCTTTACAAGTTTTCAAGTTTATTTTTAATCAACTTCTTTTATTTTAAAGTTGTATGACATGTTATGAAAGGAAAAATGTTTTTGAAGAAGAAAGGATATTTTCCTCAAGAATTCAATTCAAGTGTTTTATCAAAATTATTTTCCATCTAAGATAATAAAGGGTTCTGCTTCTATCCATATTTTTACATTGGTTTGACTATGTTGTGATGGAATTATGTTTATGAATTCCTTTATCATATATGAATTGATTTATGATGTCATGATGTTTCAAGAATCCCATTTTTGTTATATGTGTTATGCGATGATGTATGTTTTATGATTATGTGGCACACATAAGAAAGGATTCATTATAAGATGGGTGGGACCTATATCTCCCTCCAATGCATTGGGTAATGATTTTATATCTCATGAGATAGACATGGCTGGAACGGAAGGTTATTTCAGTTCAGTGATACAGGACTGAAACGAGGAGTGAACTCGGTTCAGAAAGGGACTTTGTCCACTAAGATAGTCTTGGCAATGAGTCATGACTAACAAGAAATGATTTTCCATGATTATGTGTGCATGCCACAAAGTTTAAAGTTTTATGTTATGGGGATCTCATTTTCACTTCTATGATTTATTCCATGTTAAGATATTATGATCTCTTTTGCAGGTTTTGATTTTCATAAAGATATGATATGATTTTTTATTTCCTTTATTTGCCCTTGCTGAGCATTTGAGCTCACCCTTTTATGTTTTCTTTTCCCCAGGTCAGGAAGATGGATATTAAGTAGAATATGCTAAAAGGGACCCTAGATATGATGAAATAAATGGGAGACACTGTAGAAGATTTATGAACCAGTTGTTTATGTTTCCCCAGTTTCTAAAGACACTATACCTATACGGTCCTTTGTGGTTTTGTCATATGTTGTAATAAGTGTGATTCAATTTTGAAGTATTAACAATGTATGTAAAGTGTGGGTCGTTATACCATGTGTAGAAGTTTCAACTACTAGGTTGGTGGGATCAGTGTTAGGGAAGGGATTTGAAGTGGTCTCCATGAATGTGGTTTCCGGAAATATTTCACTGAATGTTGGTCTTACAATTTCATCATAGGAGAATTATTAATGTGATTCTAGCCATGGAGATAAAATTCCATCATGTGAACAAAGTAAATAAATCTTGTCCTGGCTTAAAAATTCTTCAAATATTCCTTGATGTTCTATAGATTCATTATCAATTATTCCTATCATTTTTGCTTCATGAATATCCTCATCATCCCAAATTTGTGATCTTTATTTATAGATTTTCATGTCTAAACTCATGTTCCCAAAGGTGATTTTCAGGTTCTCATTTCAGACTCGGATAACAGAGTTGATTGTTTCAAGGAAGGGGTGGCCAAGTATGATTGGGGTTTCTTCCTTATTTCCTAAGTTTGGATTTTTTTCAATAAAAATGATGTCAGCAAGCTAGATGAAGTTTTCTACATTTACCAAAACATCCTTTAAAATCCCCTTTGATATCCTAATGTTACGATCTCCAAGTTGAAGATTGAATGATGTGGGTTGGAGCTCTTCTAGGCCAAACGATTAGTAAATATCAAAGGTAATGAGATTTAAACTCGAACCAAGGTCACACAAGGCTTTGACAAGTTTATTATCTCCTATTTCAACATTGATTTAAGGGAATGTTGGGTCTTTAATCTTTGGTGGAAGGGTTCCTTCGATTTTTGTGTTAACATTTTCTACCAGAAGGACTTGGTTCTTATGTTTGAATTTCATCTTAAATGTGAAGTGGTAATTTAGGTATTTTGTGTATTCAAGAATGGTTTGAAAATCATCGGGGAGTGGAATGTTCAACTTTACTTGTTTTAATATTTCTCTCAAAGTTTCACTCAATTCAGGCTTGGTTTTCCCCCTCATGCGTTAAAAAATGGTGCAGGTTATGGGATTTTTTTTTTTGAAGAGTTGTTTATTTCACATTGTTATCAGTTTTTTATGTTTGATAATTTGGTTCATTGAGATTTTCATTAGAGTCTGAATCTTCAGATTGTTTCTGAATTATTTGTTTAGTTTTCTCAATTGATTTCCCACTTATTAAAATTATCACATCCTTTAGTTGTTCATGATTTTTTTAAGAGAAACATGACTCTCCCCTTGATTTTTGTTGTGGAATGTCCTATTTAGGAATTTGTTCTTTTCCTGTTTTGATGGTTTGAAGTTCTATTTTAAGGAAATATAATTCTGAGTTCATTTTCTCCATTTTTTAACAATACTTTTCAAGGATTGGGAGAGAGATAGATTGGGTGCGGGGCTTTTGTTGGTTGGTTTATCCCAAGAGTTTACTTTGGTTGCTGGATGGGTTGCTGGATGGGATGTTTTTATTGGACAAGAAGATGTTGGCATTGGACTAGTTGTGGTTGGAATTGGTTATGGTTTTTAAAATTTTGTGTAGGGTAGGGGTTTGGTCCTTGTGGTTGGCTAGGTTGTTGGTTATACATCCATTAGAAGACTTGTTGGACGTTATACCTTGTGTTAAATGTGTTTAGGTGTTGGGGATTTCAAAATTTTAGGGTGTTGACTTCAGCCATTGGTCCTCCAAGAAAAACATCCTTGATGGGTGGAATGGTTCGGAAGTTATCTCTTTTGTGGTCATGTTTATCAGAAATTGTGCAAACATGGTCTACAGTTTAGATTTCATGGATTTAACTAAGGCTTATCTCTTTAACCTTCCTAGTGAGTGTTGTGAGTTTATCCCTATGGCTTTCCTCTTCTCTAAGTGTATTCACTCCATTGGTTCTTTGTGTCTTTCCAGAATAAGGTGATGTTCCCCATTTTGGTTTTGTTCATCAAGTATTTCTAGATACTCATAATCCTCATTTGGGGATTTTTTTTAAAGGTTCCATTACACATCATTTCAATGAATTGTTTGTTCCCCAGGCCCAAACCATCATATAAAATTCTCACTTGTTCAGATATAGAAAAACCATGGTGTTGAACCACGTTTAGGGTGTCTTTGAACTTGTCCTATGTTTCATAGAATGATTCTCCCTCTTTTTCAAAAAAATAATGGATTCTCTTTTTTGGTGAAATTGTTTTGGGGTGGGGAAATTATTTTTGTATAATTATCTTTTTAATTAGTCCAAAGATTTGATGGATGATGGTATAAAAATTTTAATCCAATTTTGAGCTCGATAATTTAATGAAAAGGGGAATATCTTCATCTTATCTGATTCTAGTTGATGTGGGGGACACATGACTTCTACAATGTCATTGAACTCCTTATCGTGAAGGTAGGGAATTTCAGACTCCATTCCATGGAATGTGGGGAGGTGGTTTAGGACATGGGGTTTAAATATTTAGTTAGCATCTCCAAGAGAATTGTGCCTAATTAATGAGGAGCATTAGTCCAAGATCGAGTGAATTAGTCATTCCTGGTATGATCTACTACATTCCCTATGTTTTGAGCTTCTTGGTTTGGGTGTCCCATTTGATCCCCCACAGGGTGTACCATTTTATTTCTTAGAAGACCCTCCATTGGACTTGTTTTTATTAGTGACTTTGGAGTTTCAAGAATATTTTGATCAAATTTAAACAATCCCTTAGGTTCGCTTGTCTCCCATGTCATAGGACATTCAACCCTAACTAATCTATTTGAGTTGTCGCAGGTGTAGGCGGACATGCGCCAAAAGAAAAAAAAGAGAAAGATAAAATACAAGACATTTTGGGTGAGAATAGAAGAAAGGGGGTGAGGAAATATTATTTTTGGTCTAATAAACATACTTGGTCCCCAAAAATGGTGCCAAAATTTGGTCTCGCCCAAATTTACCCCCATGTTTTAAGGGTTAAGTGGTCACTTGCAGTGTAGATTGGGTTGTCGAATCCTCCAAGACCTAAGAAAGACCTATTGACACATAATATAAAGATATGGATTTTTGGATATGATGTGGATAACCTGGGATGATTTCAGAGGGTTTTAAAATATTACTAAGAGATCTATGTGAATTCAAATAATTATAAAATGAGTTGACGTTAGGTTATTACTCGGGGTGGATTGTATGAATTCCTTTTTTAACGATTTCAATTTCATTAACTCGAGATGTATTCATGAAATGATTTCAAACTAACCTCATTAATTACTAGTTAAAAACCATAACAAATACATTCTAATCACCTATACACTTGTAGGGTCATTTTCATGAGCACTCCAAGGTAAAATATCTTATTATCACATAAAATTGGGGTGAATAAGTTCAATAAAAAACAAGAAGAGAGAAAATCATTTAATAAAAGAAACTCAAATAAAAGAAATTAATAAAAATTTAGAGGGTGAGAAATAGCATCCAATACAACCCCTTTATACTCCCTTATATCAAACTATAAAATAGTTATCCCTCCATTTATGACATTTCTTCAACGTAAGTGGGAATTATACTCATAAGTGAGAAATTAAATATGTAAAAACCACAAAATAACGATCAATCCACTGTTGTGTTAATAACATCAAAAGGTTTTGTGTGAATAAGTTCACAGATTAAGGAAAAGGTATCAAAATGATATTTAGAAGAATATAATATGAAAACAAAAATAAATTTTATTAAAAACTAAAGTGATTCGAATAACATACATGAAAAAAAAGAATGTTACAAAGACAAATTGGAATTATAACATTACAATGAAAACAAAGCTCCCAGATCCCAAAATCCTCCATTAGTACTACCTTAAATATTTATTTAGGAATCCTCTAGTAGATCCCCCAATCTGTTCTCGCCTCTTTAATTAGTTTTGTTGGGCCTAGTGGGTGGAAAATTAATGTCGAGAAGACATTTCCACTCTTTCCCCAAACTGGTAGCCAGCTTGCATCCATCAAAAAGAGGCGTAGAAATGACCATCAAGAAGGAAGGATTTGGGTGGTCAATAGAAGGATAAAATTTATCCCCGAATATTCCCTAATATATTGAAATATTTCATATAGACTATTTTGTGGTGTTCGAGATATGATTTAAATGGTGGGTGTTTTTCTAGGCCACAGAATCTATCCAGAAATTTCTTCTTCAACGTGGTCCACTAGTAACTCCATTAAAATGACAAAATTAGCTTGTTCCAATGTTGAATGATATGTTCCTAATGATATCCTATATCTTCAATTAAATTTTTAGAATCATTGGGCTTGAAAATTTTCCTCTACAGTACTTTTATTGGGATGATGTCTAGTTCACTTCGCCCAAAATGTTGTTGGTTCAAGGTCCACTTTGGTGGTCTTCATATTTGAATCTACAAGTTCTCTAAAAGCATGAATTTTTCCATATCGAATGGGATACATGGAAATAAAATCAATAATTTTTTTTAGTATGTGTTCAAATATGGACCAAGTAATTGTGCACTTTTACAAAGAATTACAATCGTAATGTGAAATAATGTTCAAATTGTAAAATGAATTAAAAATGGTTTTTATGAATAATTAAACACATGAATTTTATAATATAAACAATGAATATTATCCTATTTAATTGGATAATTATTCATCATCCCAACTGTGGAAAAAATTGAGGATTCAAGCACATATCATATCCTTTTAGACCTGAATGGTCAGCTCCATCTGGCCGCCTGTCTGCGGGTGGAAAGCTGTGCTCAAGCGCAGCTGAGTCCCAAAAACCTCCTAAAATACCTTTTATAGTCAAGATGTGAAATGATCATTATCATCAAATACTATCATCAATGGGACTCAATGGATTTGAATTATATCTTGTACGTAGTGGTGTCCCAAGCTCTCTATTGAACCTCGTTCCCGAATCGCTAGAATGTGGGTCAACTTAGTGAGTCGTTCAATGATCACCCAAATGGTATCATTCCCCAAAGACATATGTGGTGGACCTATAAAAAATTACATTGATATTTCATCCCACTTCCACTTTGGAAACCTCAATGGGTTGAGTCAAACCAACTCAAACCTCATGCTCATCCTTTAATTACTGACAATTGTGGCATCTGGATACAAACTATGACACTACCTTCTTAATCCCCAGCCACCAAAACTAGGGTCGGAGGTTATATATTTTACACACCTAGATGTACTGCCAAATGGGATTTATGGAACTCCTTAAACACCTCCTCTTGTAAGATCATTCGTACAACTACGCATCCTCAAAAAATAATGACATACTCCCCAAAATTTGATGATCAGTCAGGGGCATGCCTGGTGGACATCTGACCATGTGTAGTAAAGTAGCTAGTATCTCTAAGATATGCCTCCTATACTCATTGTAAGAGTGGAGAGGTAACTACCATCGACTGGTGATAAGTCATTCCATCTTCATCCATGAAGGATATCCAAAGTAAGGCCAACTGATTAGCGGCCTCATTCAGTAGTTGTGAACTCAATCTCTAGAATAGAGCATCTTCCACCATGTTATCCTTACCATGGGTATAGACTATTTCAAAGTCATATTTACGAAGGAAATCTATCCAAAGCCTATGTCTCATGTTCAGATCCTTCTGAGATAAGATATACTTGAGACTTTTGTGGTCTGAGTATATAATAAACCGCTAGCCCCTATGGTTGTGTCGCCACATATTCAATGCGAAGACTACCACCAACAACTCCAGATCATGGGTTATATTGTTCTTCTCTTGTGGTCTCAACTACCATGAACCATAGGCAATAATCTCTTGACCATACATCAAGACACAACCAATCCTGGTCCCTGATGCATCGCATAACACCATTTACTCGACACCCTCCTCTGAAAATTTCAGTATTGGAGCACTCATCAAACTTTGCCTCAGCAGTTGAAAGATCTCCTAGAACTTCTCTATACATACGAATGGTTTCCCCTTTCATGTAAAGGCTATCATGGATGATTCTACAAGGGAAGATTCTAGTAGAAACCTCTGATAGTACCCATCCAACACAATGAAACCCTGCACCTCAGTAACATTCTTTAGTGGATCCCAAGAAAGAACCTCCTATATCATCACTGGATCTACTACAACTTCAGCCTCCAAATTGATGTGTCCTAGAAATTAGACCTCTCGTCTCTAAAACTAACACATCAAGATATTATAGTAAACCTATTTATCTCGAAGTAGGTCTTGTACCATCCTCAAGTGTATCATGTGCTCCTCCTCGGACGTTGAGTACACAAGGATGTCATCAATAAATACCACTACAAACATGTCTAGGTAAAGCTAGATGGTCATATTCATGAGTCCCATGAACACTGTTGGGGGATTTTTCATGCCAAACGACATTACTAAATACTTTTAGTGGCCATAGATACATCAGAAAGTTGTCTTTAGAATGTCTTCATCCTCCACCAGCAGCTGGTGATAGCCTGATCTGAGGTCTATCTTTGAGAACCACCTCGCTCCCTTTAGTTGATCGAATATGACATCAATCCTCCATAGTGGATATTATTCTTCATTGTCACATGATTTAGGTGTTATAATTCGACACATAACTTCAATCTATTGTATGCCTTCTTGGAAAACAATATTGGGGATGCTCATGGTGAAACACTAGGTCTCACGAAGACCTTCCACTACAAGTCCTCCAAATATACCCTCAATTCAAAAATATATGTGGGAGACATCTAATATGTTGTTGTAGATATCTATGTCATCCAATCATATAGGTCAATGTAGAAGTTTACCTCCCTACGAGGAGGTATTCTAGGGAAATCATCTGTAAATTAGTCCTCATAATTTTCCACCACTCTAGGAAACTGAGTAATCATCTCATCCACTGCACTGGGGGTCATTCTAGACAACTGATGTGTGATCAACTGCACCCTCGTACGTGCGAGTCCACTTAGCACTGCTTGTGTTTCCATTTCACCGACAAAGGAAAACCTAGTCCCATCACTATGGACACCCTGCACTGTGCACCTAAAATAGTTGATCTAATCATGAAGTGTGCATAACCATCCCATACCTAGAATGACATCATAAAGCCTTGACACTACCACCAAGAGATCCCAACAAAAACTATCACCCCCAAAAATAAGCGAACACTATTGGAACTAGTGTTTGATCATCGAATCTCCCCCCATAGGAGTCTCTAATCAAAGGGATCAAGTCAAGAGTTCCCTTCGAATCTATGTGTCCCGAAGAAGGGTCATCATGAGAAAAGAGTGATTGGAACCTGTTTCTATCAAAACTACAGCTAGGGTGGAAAAGACACATATCATTCCTCTAATCATCCCAGGAGTCTTGGGATCATAAGCCTCAATTGCCTAGAGTTGGCCACACCCATATCCACTAGATCCCTAAGCTCGTGGTGGAACACCTGAAGGTGGTGTTGGTAGTGCCTCAAACCTCCATCCACCTCATGTATCTCATCCTGATCCTCTTCTACGTCCTAAATATATCGGATAACCCTATTCCAACCCCCATTTCTACCTCACTGGCCCCTCAACCCTCTCCTGGTAGGTCGTACGACTAGTCATACAATCTCTATCCATATCTCCCTAACCGACCCACGTGTAGTACAACCCTTCCTTCGGCAAACTCGGTCTTCCCTGGAAGCCCCCACACCACTAATCCCATGTCGTAAGGTTATCCCTTAGATTTTCTAGTCCTCTTGGACCCCTACATTAGCTGCCCGCTACCTGCTACAAAACACCCACCTACCGGAAGCCCGGTGGTCGCTCCCACTATCAGCGCCCACTCTGTAAGAAAGCTCTCTACTAGTAGAGCTCTCTCTATCACCCTAGCATGCGTAGGGATGCTAAGTGATGTCATCAAAGCCCTAAAATACTGGTGTAGTCCTTATTTTAATGTACAATACCTGAAAAATGGGTCTCGCGCCATGTCTGTAGAGTAGCGAGAATGATCTGGGAATCTCACTGAGCACTCTTCCACCATCTAGTTTCCCTACTATAGATGCAGGAGCTCCTCAATACACATAGAGAATAAGGTCACTAGAAAGAACTCCACCCTGAAGAGACACTCATTGTTTGTTCATTATATGATCACCTCCTCGTGCATCTAAATCGTCAATATCCACCATCTTCCCCATTAAGCGAGGTAGAAGACTCATGACGAGGATTTCCATCTTGTCAAGAGACATACTCACTGGGAGAAAAACTTGCATAAATACCACCATCCAATCCTGAGCTACTTGAGGATCAATCTCACTTCAGATCCTGGGATTTCGCTGCCTCTGAAACACATTCAACACACTAATACTGCATGTATCCTTTCCGAGTAATGCTAGAAGGACCTGTTGCTCTCTAGGTTGTGGTATCATTGGTACACCACAAGGAGCTTCTATCTCTGTAAATAGTCCCTACACTGATTCCCCATCTCTCAGCAGGCCTTCCTCATCATTGTTCCATAGAATCATGACTGGGTACCTAGGTGAAAGCATCTTGAAATAGAACAAGTTGCACCATGCTCAATAGATTATACCTGGTGAAATGGACCTAACTCAAGAAGGACATGAGAACACCCACAATTCCTATATGATGCATGAACCACTGATTTCCCCTGCAACTAGTGTTTTCATGTACTGAGTTAGAAAAATAATTCAAGGTATTGGTGTATGGAAACATTGTTTTCTGCACTAACACTAGGTTCTCTGGCTCGAAAGACGAACTCAAAACACTTAACACTATTTCCCCAACACAAAAGTAAAACTGACCTCCCTTTAATACCACTCTGTCATGACCCGTACCCTGGGGCCCATGTCATGACTACCCCAAGCACACTTCTCATAGGCAACGGGCTGGAAACTAGTGTTATGTCGGCATATCCCAAAAAAGGGAGGCATTTGCCTATGTACCTATACACATTCACATGTCTCCAAGAAAGAGTGTTTAACTAGAAATACTGAGTAAACATGTATACATATCACTAAGACAACCACTGAGAGTAATAATACAAAATAGTAAAGTAAACGGGGAAAAATACAGGCCCAATTGAAATAGAAAAGTACAATCTCCAAGATCTCGTTTGTAGAAAACCCCACCTGAAGCATAGGTATAGTAAGTTGTCTGAAGGTCGCTGAATCATACCATGTCTGTTGGGTCACCATGAACCACCACCTATCTCCGAACCACCAAGGACATTTTCAAATATGTCGATCGTCTTCACAAGAGATGACACGTACAGGTAAACCCATGCAGAGGTGAGAAAAAAAAATACTCAGTGGGGACCCCAAAGCACAATGGTAAACCACAAGTAAGACACGAGGAAGACTACCAAAGAGGTATATTACGTGTAGCCTCTAAGAATTATAGTCAAGAGAGTAACTGGAGTCAGCACACACTAGGATACATATACTAACAAATTCCAGGCATATCCAAATCCAACGAGACATATTGTCTTCATAAAAGACCTCATCCGCACCCTCGCATGTGACCTAATCAGTGTCCTCTCAAGATACCAACTCCACATCTTCACATGAGACTAACTCTTCATCTTCACAAGCAAATAAATTCATATCTTTTCATGAGACCAACTCTACCTCTTCATAACATATCAACTCTGTATCTTTTCCACAGCCTGTCATAGGATTCTACACATAGCGCACTAATTTTGGAAACACCTAATACTTAAGCTAATAGGTCATATTCCAAGCTCCATAAAAACTTTAGGCTCATCAAATAGATACATGGTCTGAGAGTTATGGGCATTTTAGTAGAAATGGGTCATTGGGTTCTACGTCCTGTTTGACCCAGTCGGACCAACCCAACCCAACATGACCAGAGGCCCGCCAACCTGACCTATTGGGTCGGCCCTGCCTACCATCTCCATTATAGCCCCCTCAAGCAGGCCAGTTTGGTCCACACAGACGTGGTGGCTTCCACATCCCACCTAGTCAATATGGTCGGTTGTCGATTCGGCTGCTCATCTGACATGTAGTATGTAGGACTGCATTTCAATCGGTCATCGTGGTGCTCTGCCGCATCACCGATCTACACCATCATGGCCCACCCTGGCTGCGGCTCCCATTGCTTCTCATGACCACATAGTTGTAGGATCCCCTACCAATGCTCGTTGATTCAATAGTCACATGCTTCTTGGTGGACACACTGTCGTGTGCCACCATCGGCAGTTCCCCATCTAAGGGCCTCTATCATCGCCCTACTGCTTTGTTTTTTGAGACAGAGACAATGTTGTGATCCTCAGGTCACAACCTCCACTACTTTAGACTTCAATGATTCTCGCCACAACTTTGAGGGTCTGACCGTGATTGGAACCTCCCAAAAAATATGTCATGACCATGGAGGTTTTCTGGAAAAGATGGCAAGATAGGGGATATAATAAATCCCCATGAACACCCTTATAATGGACCTTGTACTTGTTAGTGTCGGCCTTGGTCCGTTCATGTCCACATAATTATGAAGGAGAAATAGAATAATATTTAACAAGATTCATCCCCTTTAATCCAACGTTTTAAACCATCCTTTAAGAATGATCCATCCATGGATGAACATGTTCTTGGGTTAGTCTGCGTTTGTCGTTGGAACCAAGAACGGGGAAAGGAATCAGGAAGAAATAAACCCCCTACCTATAAAGAGGATCAATTAGGGGAGATAATTCATCCTTAATGGTGATTCTTCCATGAATGTTCAGGATCCATAAATTTTTGGTGTTTGTCATTCATCGATGCTTATCCGATCTCCGATCTCCAAACCGTCATCTCCCATGAGAGAGCTTCCTTATACTTTCCTTAAGGAAAATGCTACAGCGTAATGAATTATAACACTAGTCCCTGCCTCTGATTAATGGAGGAAACCCATTTCCATATTTCAGTATTTTAAATGTGTTTTAGCATTTCCAAAACATTGCATTACTATGTCACTGAGTTGCTGCGTCACAGTACTGTTGAGTCACTGTGTAACGTTGATGAAATAAAATAACATTTTATGTATATTTTATTTTTCTCTTAAAACGTCTATTAACTGAATTTTTTAGCTAACATGCACCGAAAGATGATAGGCCCCACCTAAGGTAAACTCGTTGTTTTGAGCTAAATGTTACCCTCACATTTTTGATTCAGGCAGGCCTTTAGAAGTTAATATAACAGCACACACGCGCAATTTTTAATAATCTTAAAAATAGTTTGAACATTTATTCCAAGAAACTCTGGCCTCGGAATCATTTTCCGTCTCAGCACCTCATCTTGATATAATCCCATATAATTTTGAAAAAATTTACATGGAAAATTTGGGACATTATATTTATAGTTTAACTAGTCAATGGATGATTGTGATGATAGGGATATAATGTTGAGTGGATGGGAACTATTTTGGGAATTTATGTAGAGTGTTGGAAAGATTATGTGTGTTGGAAATGGATACAGAATAGTGGTAATGTGATTTTAGGATGTGTCATATCAAGGGTGAGTCAGATCTCATACACAAAGCACGGTTCCTAGAGGGGTCTTTTGATGATCTAATCATGTGATTACGCTGATAATTTTATTTTAACTCTACTGTGGGTGTTCGGATGGTTCATTATGCCTTTAGGAGTTAAGTCACTTTGATTGGCTTTGGTGAGGGAGTGATGCATAGATGGGTGAGACTAGGTGTTTTTTAAGGAAAAGTGAACCAATAGATGGATTAAATATGATATTGTGGGAATATATGTTGTGAAGTGATAACCACGTCAGGAGTGTTATTCAAGATTCGGTTGAGGTGGTTTGATCACCAAAACAAGGCCGAGTGGACCAAGATCCATTTGGGATATAGGTTTCCCACTATGGGGAGAACCACAATATAGGGATCCCTAATGTGGTGTTTAAAAACCATAGCCTGAAGGGTGAATTTCCTTATCTTTTAATGGTGTTAGAGTGGTGTTTCTATCAGAAATGACCACTGATAAATTCCATTTTTAGTTATTTTTATTTTACCATTGGGGTGCCTAAGAAAATTCCACTATGATTGTGAGCCCAGGACTTGGGAATTTTGGTCATTGCTTTTGGATGAGGGTTCCATGTGGGGTGACAATCTAAAATGAAAAGGGGGAGAGGGCCTAATCTATAGTCCTCAACATGTTAGAATCTCCTAGGGATACTTGGAGTGCACCATGAATAGTTCATATCGTGGTGAATGCTGTTTTGGATTCCTGAGTGGGAACATTTTGGGGGTTTATAAAATTTTCCCCCTTTAATTAATAGTTGATTGAACCCCTTTTTTCTTCCTCCACCATACATAGTCATAATAATGGAGACTCCCCATATTAAAATTTTAATTGACCTTTCAATGTGGGGTATTTTGATGTGATTTCATTAAATAATCATGGGTAGATCTTCCTCTTTTCCCTCATTTCTCTCTCTTATTTTTTCATCATATTATTTTGTCATTTTGGATAGGTTTTTTAGTGATGATTCCAATAGATTATGGTAGAATCATCCAATTTTTATGGGGTTTTGGAATGGATTGTCAATAGGATTTCCTGAGAGGATGATCATACATTATCACATGTATTTTTGTTGAAGTTATGTCACCCAGTAATTTTTTTTAGGGTTTTGGACTAAATTGAATTAAAATTCCTATATGGTTGTTTCATGTTAGTTATTTTTTAAAATATTATCAGGGGAATGGATGGGGTGTTGGCCACTAGTTGATCACCATTTCTGTGCAACAGGGTCGTCTGGTGAGATTTTTGGCATTATGCCTAAATGAGTTAACTCATAAATTAATTATAAATTATAAAATGGTAAATAATTAATTAAAATTTCTAAAATTATTTATGGGATATCATGACATGATATAGATTCTCCTGATGATAGGTGATGGCTGGATGATGTTTTAATGATATTGGGTGATAGTTTTATAGTAGCTTTAAAAGCAATAACTTTGTGAATGAGATGGTTGGCCTTTTCATTACTAATTATCTTTGTTATTTTATGATTTTTTGTTATGGGCCATCATTATTATATGTTTTAGAATCTTTCATGACGTGTTTGATTCTTCTATAAGGCTGGGATGGACTCGCTTCAACCTAATAGTTAACATGGACTGTATAGCTTGTTAAAGAATTTGAGGTGGCTCCCAGGTTAAATGAGTATTAGTTTCCCTCTTTATGCTTTTCTTGGTGAGATGAGTTGAACTACAAAGATAAAATTACTTTATTATAAAATGTGATTTTAAAAAAATAATATTGATTAAAATTATAATTACAAAGGAGATGGTTGATTTTTCCTATGATTTTTGAAACGGTTCAAAAAAATTGTGGTTTTCTAAAGATTTCTTTAACCAGATTTTTCCAGGGTCATGTATGAATAAAATGGAATGTTGCACCTTTTTAAAAATGGTTTGAAATGAGGATTTTGAAATAATTTCTAAAATGAATCTGGAAGGAAATTATCTCGAGTTTGTTTTGGTCTGTTTGACCTTATGTTGGAAATACACTATTTTCCAAAAGTATGAAATCCTTGTTGTGCTTTCTATTTGTGGTTGAATATGGATTTTGTTCATGTGTGGCGATAAATATTGTGTGTATAGCCCTACACTATAAAAAACATGACTTTAAAAGCGATATCCATTATTTGTTCTAGAAGAAAGAACTCATAAAGGTTCCCTTTATCGGTTATTTTTTTTAGTGCAGATAAAGGTGTCGATTAAAATTAAATAATTAAACAAATAAAATTAAAAATGAGAAAATTTAAAAATTATTCAAAAAATATTAATTAAATAATTATTGATAAAAATTAATAAATTTTATATACATATATATAAATTAAAAATATTAATAAATAGTATATATTAAATATATGGATATATAAAATGAAATAATTAAACAAATAAAATTTAAAAATGAGAAAATTAAGAAAACTATTAAAAAATTTATTAATTAAATAATTATTGATATAAAACTGAATAAATTTAATATACATATATATAGATTATAAATATTAATAAATAGTATATATTAAATATATATATAAAATAAATAAATTGTATTAATTAAAAAACTTAGAAATTAGTAAATTATTATAATTAAACAAAAAAAATTAAAAATGAATACATTAAGGAATTATTAAAAAAAATTATTATTGAAGCAATTTTTAACAAAAATTAATAAGTTTAATATATATAGATATATTTTATAAATATAAATAAATAGAATACATTATTTATAATTATATTAAATTAATAAAATATAATAATTAAAAAATTATTAACGTCTTAATCATTTTTAAGGGTTTTTATATATAATTATTCAATAAAAAATTTAATATAGAAACATATTCATATATGTTTCTATATATATATATATAAATATATATAATATTTCCTAAAATATGATTTACATAACTCAAAATATTTATGCTTACATTAAATAAGTCATATATTTAGTCATACATACCCACTAAATTTAAATTTCTCATTCAAGGAATCACTTTTATGGAAAAGTGGGAAACCAAGTACATGAAACCAAAGAAACATCAAACCTCAAAGGGGAAAGCCTGGTCATTCTAGATAAAATTAAGAGTTGGAATGATTAACTCAATATATTTTCCATTAGAAAGAAGTTGCCTTGATGTATTAATTTTCCTTGATGATATCATAAAATTAGAAGGACATTTGTTTCTATGCCCATACAAGTTATTCCAAGCTTGTTTTCCCCTCATTGAAGCCATGTATCAAAATTTGATTTTTTCAATCCAGTAAATTTTTTCTTTACTAAAGTTGAACTACAGTGGTCTTTCAAAAATTTGATGTGCATCCTTATTATAGATATTGATCTTTAAAGAGTCATATATCATGTATTAATTAGAATAAAAGAGAATTTATTGAACCACTACTCCATTAATGACCTCTTTTTCGGCATCCTCTTGCAAAATAATATTTTGAGATATCTTAGAAACTGGGGTGATTTCCCTGTTAGCCCGAGATCCCCTCAAGACTTCCGAATTCATGCAATTATCACTTTGATCCACCTCAACCCTTACACTAGAGGTTGGATCTTACTAATTCTACATATTGAGCTGTTGAAATACATCATCGACCCATTTTTTTATTACTGGCCTTGACTCTACCCCAGGATTTCTTTCCATGCCTAAAGATCTAGTAACCACAGTTTTAGGTATGGTGGAATACTCTTTGCGGGGCCTTGATTTCTTCCCCATAATAATTGAGAAATTGCCAAAGAAAATATTGTCATTCTTTCTTTTCCTTGATTCAGACTTAATAGTCATATCCATGTGAGGGTCTTTCTCATGGTCTGAAATTTTCCCAATCTGATTCCTTATTGCTCATTTCATAATTCTCTATGGTCCATGATCCAACCTATTTCTCTTTTCATTTTGGAACGACAGTATGCCACCCTTCTAGATCCACATTTTCCTTATTTTCCCCACTTAGAGAAGAGAAAATATTTTATATCTGTAATGATCTAGGAGGGCCTTGCACACCAAGGGACCTCTGCCTCGGGTGACAATATTCATGTAGAGTTGTGTGAGCGCCATCCCACTATCCATCCTCACAACTCTACCCACATCATAAAAGGAATTAAATGGATGGTATGGACCATCATCTCCAAGAACTTGATATGTCAAACTAGAGACAACCAAATAACATTTCAATTTATCTATGATATCTTCTACCTTCATCTCAGCACCCACAGTACATGGGACATTATCTGAAAGATCAGTTTCGGTGACCTCCCTACTATATGTATGATGAAATAAAGGGGGAATGATAAAAGGACCTCTATACCTAGGGAGAATGACACCCCCTTATAGTTATATGCTTCCTCTATTGCATGAAGAGAATGGGTTCCCTTGATAT
The DNA here is from genome assembly GCA_963277665.1 of Viscum album. Taxonomy (NCBI): domain Eukaryota; kingdom Viridiplantae; phylum Streptophyta; class Magnoliopsida; order Santalales; family Viscaceae; genus Viscum; species Viscum album. The sequence goes on from OY728121.1 coordinate 110,293,954, forward strand.
AAGCAAGACAAACATAAATCTATCCAGGACTCAAACACCATCGTTTTCTTCCGATAAAATTCCTCCCCAACCGAGATCTACACCCACTCAACCAAATTTTTTGAAACATCAAATTTGACACAAATACGCAAATAAATTGGATGATATATAGAAAAGTTTCTGGTTTCCATACATAGAAAATATCCGACCAAATTCCCTATCATTTGAATTATATAAGGGTTTTGGGAATGAAGAGTGAGATCCAGAATGTTTACCCACAAAGTCATTCTTGGGGCATCTCACTTCATGTGAAAATAATAGGACAATCTTAACATATGGAAATAGAAGCCATTGTATGACTGGGGAGCTTTGGACCACATAGTGATCAAATATTATGAGGATGAAAAATCAACCATGGTATGTACCTTATAAAGGAGGACATCAATAACTCACTCCTAAAGCCCCCAAGATCCAAAGACAAATCTATCAATCGTGTAAACAGATGGAATCCATGAACTGGATCAAGACACCAAGGTTTGGTACAAGATATTCAAAGTATCAATGAACATCGAGGCTGAATAGTTGATCTAAAAGAATCCATCATGAAGGTTCGGAACATTAGGTAAAAGAGGAATTTTAGGTAAAGGTGGGTTATAATCAGGGTTATATAATGGGATAAAAGAGGGAAGGAACCCCATTTAGGAAGGTATTGGATTTGGTTGTTGTAACCTACTTATTTTCACTTTATGATAAATATGTATTCATTGGATATATATTAATAAATTCATTATCACATCATGATTGTTCTTCTTCCTGACATTGTATGTGATAATGTCTTATGAGTACCTATTAAACTAAAAGGTCGTAGTGGGTCCCTACTATGATGAGAACCCAGAAGTACCATGGCACTATTCTTGAATATATGTTCTATAGTTGAATGATACCATTTTAAAGGACACAAATGATATAGGCTCTCAGGGGTGGAGACTCCTAGGACTTTTTGGAACCTTCTCATGGTGTACGCCCTTGTTAACATCCAGGAGGATATTCTGAGAGTGATACCCTCTAGTTGGAAATCCAAAATTATAAGTTTCATTGGAGGTTCCTATCTGTAGACGTGTGTATTAGTCCTCATACTTTAATATTATTATTAATGGGTATGATGAGTCTCGTGCTTAGATGTATTGGTGAAAACTGTGATGACATATGTTCACGATGAGGTAGGATATTTTGGGTGTGTCACGAGTAATACCGCATTAATGAATAATGTGAGAAAGCACTTTTCCCTTCTGTTCCAAAATGGAAGCTGATATTTAAGGCCCTTTGATGGAAATGATATATCTAAAATGAATCCCTGGACACTGTGTTCTATGGGAAAGTTAAATTTTTGATAAGTCATAGAATGAGAAATAGAGCACATGGGTTGATGGAACTTGCATTCAACCCACCTGATTAGATAAATTGAGAAAAAGGTAATATATTACACAGTAAGCATTCCTATGAGGTGACATTTCATTTCAGCATTAACTTCTTTATCTATGGGTGCCTTAGCATGTTGTTAAATGCTAACCTTGGACTTTGGGATTCTCTGACTAATGCCAGTGAGAAAGAGGCCTATAGGGTCACACACTAAGTGTATCGAGTATCTCAGTTAAATAATATATTATTTATTAATTAACAAGTTCAATACTGATTATTCCCAGTAATGGTTTTATAATTATTCATGGATGCCTGGCCTCATTTACTTCGACACTAGTTATTCATGAAAATATATTGTGGGTGGAATAATTAATAAGTATTTATTTTCTATTTATTGAATACAATATTTTTTATATCTATTGGAGAATAATGTATTTATATTTATTTAATAAATAAATAGTCATTATTCAAGGTTCAATAAATATGGAGGAGGATTGATGGACCAAGTCAATGGTCCAATGAGGAATAATAATATTAAATATTATTTGGTCAAATAATATTTAATTATAACTCACAAGTTAAGAATTTTTCAGGAAAAAATAATTTGTTTATTATTTTACGACATTTGGGGTTTCTCTAGGATTAAAAAATTAATTAATACATTTTTTCAAATTAACTACTATAACCCTAGTGAATTAAATACTTGGTTATATTATTCTCTTATTAACCATGCTCTAGCCAATAGAAACTAATGGTGTTGTGCATAATGAATTGGATAAAATATCCATAGCCTAGAGAGTTCATTCCTCTCCAAGAATTCTCTGAAGAATGATAGAGATCTTCCTCCACCTGATCAAAGAAAATGCTTTAATCGGTTCTGAAGGAAATCGAAGGAGGACATCGCAAGTGCCTGGATCATCAATGCTAGCATGTGGAGATTATTTTGGTGATGTCCATAGATACATAGAACACATGTGGATCACCACTAGAGGAGATCTACCCTTGATCTCGACAATGAAAAGACAATACACCTATATATCTATGGCCAAACGCATCAATGAAGAAATAATCACCTTGGAGGTAATTCTTATTTAATTAAATTGATTATAAACAAAATATATGGATCCTATTTCTTGGTTCATAGGTAAATTATTTTTTTCCTTAATTCTTATTTCAATTCTATGGATATGGGTGTTAATCGTCATATTTATCCCAAATTGATCATCGATTATGGATAAAATTATGGTTCGGCACCATCCCATACACACTTCCACGATTCCTGGAACCTATAGAAGCAAGAACCCTCCCCAATAATAGGGGAGGGTGGAAGGGATTGGTATCTCTTCCTAGGGAATGGATTATATGAAAGATCCTAGAGAGAGAATTAACAATATATTTAGTAAAGAATTTTTTATAATTAAAAATTAATATTAATTAAAAATACTAACTATTTGCATTGAGTAATGGACATAATTTAATATCAAATGTAACATATATCAAATTTCTGTTACCTTGACTTCACACATACATATATGTAATTTATTTATTTTTATATACAAAGCACACACAAAAATATTTAATTAATTAATGGAATCTTATATTGAAACACATACACCTAATATTTATTTAATTTATTCAAATTTTTTTAATCATTTTAAAACTTCACTATAACCTGATACATTTAATATATAATTTTTTTAATTCGTAATTTATATTTATTTTTTAAATATTGTTATAGTTAGGTATTATTAATTCATTTCTAATATTTTTTATGTTTTATTTTTATTTTTATTTTTTGGAATTTAATCACTTATTAATTTTTATTTATATATATGTTTAATATTTTTTAATATTTTCAATATGTATTGATATGAATTTCAATATATATCAATATTTTTTAATTAATTATATTTTATTTATAAAACATATCCATTTTCAATATTGTTAATGTGTACTCATTTTTAATTATTCAGTTTCACTCATTTTTAACATGCATGCATCTAAGATTATATATTCAGTTCCCTCACTCTCTGTGGGAACTGGCTCTGGATCGAGTATTTCCAAACTTAGAGTCTATGTATACTATACACAGGGAGATTCAAACCCATTAACCTAACTGGGGAATGTGTGGTGCGCTCTGGGCCTATCGGGGCCTGCCAGTGGGAGGTGAACGCTACCCTTACACACATTTTTCATTCGGGGGATTTCTCGAGCGGTAAAGGCTCCCCATAATCATGCATCAGACCTGAGTTTAAATCCATAAACGTGCGAATTTCCACTGGTAGGTGTTGATGTAGGTAGACGGTGACGCAGACACTAATGCAGGCATGATGCAATCAAATGGTGATGCAGGAATGATGCAGGCATGATGTTTTATTGTGCCTTTGGGCCAGTTTTTGGGCCATTGGGCAATGTAATGGGCCTCATTCACACTGGGCCTTTGGGACATGTACTAAATAAAAAATCCTAGATGGGTGGACTAACCATTGGTGGGGCTATGGCCTGCCTTTCCAGCCTGTGTGTGTGGTGTGTGTGTGTTTAATGTAATTATACCCCCAAGCACCTAACATATATATATATATATACTTATTAAATATATATTTATTATTATATAAATATATATAGTGATATAAATATATTTATAATTATAAATTTATAACAAATATAAATAAATATTTATTATATTTATTATATTTATATTTATATATACTTATAAAACATATATAATGATATAAATATATTTATAATTATAAATAAATAATATTAAATATATTTATAATTATAAATAAATAATTATAAATATATTTACAGGTATATTTATTTATAAATATATTTATAAATGTATATTTACTATGTTTATAAAAATATATATTTATAATTATAAGTTGAAAATATTTTTTAAAAAAGTATTTTTGTAATTATAAAAAAATAAGTATATATTTAAATAATTATAAAAATTTTAAATATATATTTAATATATATAAATTGATAATTATATAAATTGATAATTATATAAATATATATAATGATATAAATACATTTATAATCATATAAAAATATTTATAATAATATATACAGATTATTTTATTTACAATTAAAATTATAAATCCTTTATCAGTACGAATGTTTTAGCACTTATAAAGCTCTATCTTTATCAGTTCTTAAGAAGCGCTGATAAATGGTATATTTATCAATGCATATTAATTTAGCATTCATAAAATGTATCTCTATCATTTCTTTTTTGGAAGTGCTGATAAATATCACCCCCGATCTATTTAAATATCCTAACTATGACAGAATCAATCATGATTCTTATGTTTTTCTGGAACTCCACTACTATCAACAGTCCTCTTCTTTCTCTCAAATGAATCAAGGGTTGAATACAGGGTATGTTATTTTCTCCTCATCACTCACTCATTGATTACTTTTTTGGGTTCCACGGTTTATGTTATTATAGTGTTCTCAACCATGAAAAAAACAACTTCTCTTCTCCCATTACTCTAGTCATGATTGGTCTCTCCCATTCTTTCCCATTGTGGCCATTCTTACCACTACTTTCACTCATGGATATTTCAATAGTTATACTATCATCATCATTGTCACCACCTTCATCATAAATATATCATTTTTATTCAACCTATACAACTACATCCCTTTGATAGTTCTCCATGATTTTTAATCATAGTTATAATTTTTTCACACATCCACGGTCTATTTTATTTGATAAATTTTTGTTTTGGGCTTTTGGATTTCTTGTATGATGATTTTATGAAGTGGTGTTATAAATAATTTTTATTTACTTATAAATGGGTGTCTAAGGTATGTTTAGTAGGTGATATCTTTAACTGAATAAATATAAAATCACTGTCAGGACAACTAAGGTATGTTTGATTTTCTTGACTAATTATTTAACTGATGTTATATTTGAAGACTGTTTTTTTAATGAATGGGAGTCTTGTAAATATTTTAATTGTTTTTATAACATTTAAATCATATTTAATTTTCTTATTAATCTTTAAAATCATGTTAATAATGTTAAATTTACAAAATGGGTTTCTGGATGATTAATGAATGTTTTTTCTTATATTTTGAATGGGTATTTTGAAGGTATAATGGATTATGGTGTTTGAATATAGAGTATTAATAATATATATTTAAATTATCATCATTTTATTATTTTATTTATGTTTATTCTATCATTTTAGTATAGGGGAAGTTAGTTTATAATTCATTTTTAACAACATAGGAATAATTTAAGAGTTTTTTAGAGTTATCCACCACTTATTTTCCATGCTATAGTTTAATAGTTATGTATAATTCCTTTAGGAATTTTTCAACATAACCATCATAAGGTACTATAACTATTTCATAAAAAAAATATTATCACTTACATATTGTTACTTTCTATATCCCATCTAGTCATATATTATTATAATATTTATCATTCTGAAGTTATATGATAAGGATAAGAATATTACAATTTTTTTTAACATAATTAGAAAAAAAATAGAATCACATTATATTTCTATTTAATCATGTTCAAAGTATATATCACTTTATATTTAATACATGAAGTGACATTTTTATTTTAATATGATGTATGAAATCATATGACTCATTTTGGATCCATATCACTATCGGTATTGTTTTCATCACTAATATATTATTCTTAATTTTATCTTATAATTTATATTTATTTATATATTTTGAAAATAATAATTCCAAATTATATAATGAAAATAAAAAATATTATATTTTTATTTATGTTGATCCTTTTAAATTCAATGTTACTATTTATTTATTTATTTTTTGCAATTTTTTCTCAACAGATTATAATTGAATAATTCTAAGGTAAAACCTCTTTTTTTGAATTTTTTTCCCATAACTTTATTTTTAAAATAGTTTTCAATTATTTTTTTGTATTTTTATTTATAATGGTAAATTTTAATATAATTTTTCAAAAACATATATATTTATTACTTGAAATTTATTGTACATGACAATGAATCTTAGTTGGATTACAACATTATCAGTAAGTGATGAATTTTAGAAATAGGTTGATGATTTTTTAGAATTTAAAAATAGAATGTTCCAAAAAATAGCATATTTTTCTGTCTTTAGTTAAAATGTTTAAATATGGTAGAGTTTAAAAGTATAGAAATAAAAAAGATAACTTAATTTGTTATGTTGTTAATCAATGTTATAGTCCTCAGATTTCACATGGTGAAATTGGGTATAATTCAAGATCTATTAATGGTGTAGATAATTAGGATGAAGTGTGATCAAATTGATGAAATTATTTTTTATATTAAAGTATTGTAACTTAATAAGACACCAATGATCACTCGCTAATATTTTGATAACGAAAACCGATTGAATTTTTCTTATAGAAAATTTATGGGTTCATTAATGAATTTAAAAATCAAAAAGTGGATAATTTTTTAACTAAGATATTATATTGTTTATTAAATCATATCTCATTCCTTTTCATGAGACATTCTAGGATATTTCAAGATAAATATCCTTATCTAATTGGAATATAGAAAACTAGGACCAATAGTTTGATCTATTTCCCACTTTTTTAGTTTCACCTAATGTGTCTAGACTGAAAAACACATATAGACTAGAGTGGTTTCCAATCATGGTAGATCCAATTTGTTGGGCCAAACTTATGATAGCTACAATTCTGTATGGATCTTAAAATTACTTGGATATTATATAATTTCAATGCATGATCTTATATAAATGAAATAATTTAAATAATTAAACTACTTAATTCCAAGAATTAATTTCAAAGAATAAATAATTTTAAAACAATTAAACATGTTTAGAAAAATTTACACAATAAAACAATCATAAATAAATAATACAAACAACACACAGGGTGTGGTTTCCATCTCACCAAACCCAATATCATGAAAAAACATTATTCAGTCCTCCTCTTGCTAAATTTTCACTAAAAATTTCAGTTTCACCCATCGACATGCTATCTCGTCACTCTTTTATAATTAGAAAACAACAAAACTCATCCCATGATCTTATAAACGCCCATAACAGTGAAAAAATATAATTTCTTTCTCTGAACTAGGGTACTATTGCACATCCAATTTGACTCACACTCTGATAAATTCAAACAAAACATAAGTCGGATATCACACAGACTCCTTCAAACACTTTATTATCTTTTTCAAAATAGTTTTCAATGTCAATAATTTTTATAAAAATTATTTATGTTGATTCTTTAATAAATTTCATGGCATGTGAAAGATTGGATTTGTGTCTTCTTGTGCGATATTTCATGAAATTGGTTTTTGATAGATGAATAATCACTTAATTGAATCATTAACAAATCACATGTTAACCTCAGTATTTATGAGGGTAGACCATGAAAATCATGTTATGATTTAAATTGTTAATTCACTACATTATTCTGAAAAAAAATATTATTCATGTCAACTTTATAAAATTATTGTGAATTGTTTAATAATCTTTCTTTTCTTTAGCCTATGTAGTGTCCTGGTTAGAATTTTTATGGTCATGATTATTTTAAATTTCATTTTTGAAGAAGGAAACTTGGTTTTAAATGTTAAAGTTGGTTTTAAAATTAAAAAATGAGGTATTCCCTTAAAATGAAAAAAATTGATTCCGCGTTTTAAAAATCATAAAGTGCTTTCAAAGTGAACCTATAGTGTTTTAAACATTTCAATCTATACATATTTCCAAGGAAGTAGTTTTAAACTTTTAATTTATTTTTAATTGATTTTGAATATTATTTTTAAAAAAATCACTTGACACTAAGAGTTTTTACAGAGACGGGTTTTATATCCCATTAATTGTTCTAAATTTTTTTTTTGATTTTTGTGTTGAATTAAAAAACATATTTGTAGTGGAGTTTTAAAAATCCAAAAAAAAATTCTTTTTAATTTTTAATTTTTTTTAAGTTGAGATTTGAAATATTAAATTAATATGTGGTGATTTTAAAAAAAATTGTCTTCTACAAAGTGTTTTATAAATCAGTTGGTTTAAATATATAATTTGGAGAACATTAATAGTCATAAGATCATTAATTTATTATTCATTGATACCTTTCCCTAAACCTGATTTTTTTTCTAAGTCATGCACTTATTATTTCATTCATTATATTGATGTTAATTTATTTGTATTATTCCTTTTATACTAACTATGAGCCTCTTTATAGTGTCTGAAATAAGTGGGACAAGGAAATCATGCATTTGTTTCCACAAGGATAACATATTATAGTCTTGGTGCAATAATTTTCAACTCAAGGGACAGTGGTTATTTTATACTCAATCCAAGGTGACCATGTATCTCAACCCAATGGGAATGTGGAAAGGGGTATAAAATAGTAAGGGCAATGTGAACATATATTGTAGGATTAGCTCTTCTATCAAACCATTGCGGGCATGAGAAAATTTTCAACTTTAGGATACAAACTAAGAAAAAAAATTCATTTCATCACCAACTCCTAGCCATAGAAAATTTAAATTTAAGGATTCAATTTTCATCCTTATCAATTTCATATCTTGAGCATTTATTATTTAATTTTTTTTATTGAGTCTCATCCCCTATCTCTACTGAAAATGAACCTATGTTTCTTGAACTACTCTGAGTAATAGTCATCCCGTACTAGGTAATGGTGATAAATTTGGATGAATTCATAGGATAACACCTTCCATGGTGGGGAAATTGTTTTCCTGAATTCATTTACCCATTTCCTTAAAATCATACTAAAATTATATAAAACAATAAAATATGGGGTTCACCTTTTTATAATTATGTATAGTTATCACCTTTGATAACGAATATCTTATGTGTATTTATTTAGTTTTTATAAAAATTGAATATTTTATAAACCTAATAGGTTTCATATGAATCAAAAGTTGATACACACTTATCGTATGAAAAAGTAGTATGAATATAGAGTTAAAGAGTTCATCAAGTTTACAATATAGCATTCACATTACCCTTCTGAAATCCTTTTCCCTTGATTATTTTGTTTTTATTCCAGAAAAATTAGTCCAAAATGGTTAAAATAACATTTGATTTGTCATGGAATAGATGAGATCTATAAATGTTGGAAAAAATGGGTAAAAATTGAATGTGTACACATATTTGGATGATACTGTGGTTTATGGATCATTTGATAAGATTCCAATGTAAATGATGATGGAGATCTCATGGATGAAATGAAAATGGAAATTAAATATGACCTTTATTTTTGTTGAAAGTTTTTGATAAGTTAAATATCTATGCTAAGAGAGCATTGTATTTTGATTACACTAAATACACAATAGTGCAAGCTATATTGAAGTTATATAATTTGAAATCTAGCAGCGGATGAAGCGACACCAGCTTTATAGAACTAGTTGGTCTATTGAATGATATGATACTAGAAGAAAATGAACTTACACATCAAACATATTATGATAAAATAATTCTATTTTCAATGGTAATGATCTCTAAAAAATACATTCTTCTCCAAATTATTGAAAATTGTTTTTCAAGTACTATGAATCACCCTTAAAATGGCCGAAGTATGGCACATGTCGATATAAGAAAAATGGATCAAGTCCTTAAAAAATTTTATATTACTTTACTATCAATCTATATTTTAGAATACTATGTTGATTTCTGGAAACTATGAGACAATTAATATGGAATATAGATACATGATTTAAATATGGGAACTAATTTTATCCAACAAAATATCCCCAGTAGAAGAAAATTGATTACGTGTATCCTTAATTTGTAAATGATACGAGAAACTTTTTTTCCTGCGTTATCAAAATATAGAATAAATCCTTTTGTTGTATGGGGTGTTACTCATAGTACATGGACCTTCCTATTGGTAAATTATAACTTGTTTCCATGGTTATGCATGAAGCTCTAATACATTATGTTATCTCTGCTTATATCTGGACCAAGGAAACCCAGTAATGATATTGATGTCTATTTGTATCGATTGAACGAAGATCTAAAATTGATGAGGGATAAATTTGTAACAATGTATGATGCTCATAGAAGTGAATAATTCACATTGAGGGCCATATTGTATGGGAAGATAAATGACTTGCCAACTTATGGAAATTTAGATGGATATTGCATTAAAGGAATATTGGGGTGCCCAATTTGTGAAGAATGCACACACTCATTTTAGCTAAAACATTCCTCAAAGACTGTTTTTTTAGGATATCGAAATTTTTTACCTTGATGACAGAAACATAGATCATGGATGATAGCATTCAACATGAATACCAAAAAATATACAACCTCGTCTCCACTAATGGGTGATCAACTATACACTAATGTAAAAGATAATAACAGTATTTTTGGAAAACCATTTTCTAAAAACCTTATAAAATCATGTTATAAAAAGGGATAAATTTTCTTTCAGTGACCATATTTTAATTTTTTATATGATAGACATTTTTTGATGTTAAACATGTAGAAAATTTTATTTTATAGTGTTATTGGAATGTTACTAAATGTTCCAGAAAAAAAAACATGGAATAAAGGATAGGTTGGACATGATTTACATGGGGATAAGGGATGAGTTGAACTGGTGAAGGGTAAAGGGTGTACTTTTCTTTTTCCAACTTCTTACACTCCATCCATATAGGAAATATTAAAATTTTCCAATTTCCTTCATCGTGTAAAAGTTCCATAGTGATATTCATAAAATGTCAAGAATTTTGCGTCAAATACTAATTTGAAGTCACACGGAATAAAATCAAAATACAGCCATAATTTGATGTAGGATTTGATTCCCATTTCTTTATGTTTCATTCTACATAAAAATGTATGACATAAATTAACAATAAAATACTTCTTTTTCGAAGCCATATAAAATAAAGTTATTAGCCCAGAAAATTTTTCAACCATTCATAAGGATGTTGCAGTCTTATTATGTGAATAAAATATATTCTACCCACCATAATTATTTGATATAATGGTCCATTTGATGGTACAATTGGTTAGATAGGTTCAATTATATAGTCTTATCAATTATATATGGATGTACCCCTTTGAAATGTATATCACGATTTTGAATGGGTGTGTCAAGAATCAATGTTGTAAATAAGGTTTTGTTGGAAAATTATATATTCTTTGAAGAATATATTGAATTCTATACCAGTCACCTATCAGATATTGATAGCATCGATATCCAAAATTCTTGTCATAGCATACACCTTATGGGAAAAGGGATTTCTATTAGAGATGTTTCTACAATTACCATCACAGAATGAGAGAAACTATGTAACACCCCGAAATTTTATGAGAAAGATTCTTTTTAACTTCTTTTATGTCTTGTGTTGTACGCTACACGAAGATTAGATTGTGATATAGGCAACACCGAAATAGCTTTTAGTATAAGGAAACACTATTCTTGGATTGTGTTGCAAGCCAGAGTGACCTTCCTCGATAGCGTGTGTTATACGCAATACTGAGTTTCACTACACAACGATATATTGTTATAATATTTTTATGAACAAGCTGTTATGAATAGTAGTAACTAAATTTTTAATTTTATGACATTATAATTCATCTTACACATATTATAGACCATGGTATGAGAACAAAATAAAATTTTCAGGTAAAATAAGTATTTTTCAAAAAATATAGTTTTACGGCCTTTTGATGGTGCACCCACATTAAATCTAGTTTTTGAAAAGTTATAAGTTAAACTGGAAAATAAAATTTCTTCCTTGGAATGAGGATATAAAAATTTATTTTCGATAAGTTTTTGAGATTATTCTGATAACCTTCATATTTTGATGAATAGTAAAAATACGCTAAATTTTAATTAAAACCAACTTTTTTTCATCGAGATAATTTATCTAGTAAAATTATAATATTGAATGGTTTTAAATTATAAATAGAATATATTATTACCATTTAATATAATGTAGGTCATTATCCTTAATTTTACATTGAATAATAAGTAAAAACATTTCAATCTTTTGTAATGTTTTAACTTTTAAAACCCATTTTCTCAACAGCGGAATTAATTTTAAATTAATTACAAAAACTTATTTGTTTTTAATTTTAAAAAAATGGATTCCATATTTGGATTCATTGGGTCTAAATTATGTTAATATGTTACTTTTATTTTTTTAATATTATGAATATTAACTACGGTAATTTTTATTTACTACAGTTAAAGGTAAATCGGGTAATTAAGGTTAAAAATATGATTATGAAGTTACCCTAACACCTTAAAAAATTATATTGGTTGAATAAAAGTCAACCCATATCACCTAAGTGTCGGAATAGATTCATTTCATGGACTTTTGACCACAAAAAGTATATAATTACTATTAAAACCAAAGAAAGTGACAACATGTCACTCTCTTATATCTTATAAGTATAATAATTTTAATTTAATGATAAACTTCATGAAACATCGAACATGAATAGTCTCCAGAAATACTATAAAAGTATCTACATAATTATAATTTATTTATAATTTTTTGGGATTAAATAATTATCATTAATGATGACACAATAGTGATATAGAAATTATTTTATTGATTGAAATATGAAATAATTGGTTTTAATAATAAAAAAATAAATAATATATGAACTAATTAATGTTCTCCACAAATTTTCTAGATGAATATGACACGTTATGATTTTATTAAAAATTTTGGTTCAAATATATCCTCTGTGTGAAATTTATTTAAATTCAAATAAATTAATAGTGTCAAAGTTGACCCTATTGTTATTTTATAAAAATAACATATTATAAACTTATTTAGAAATCAACAAAATATTTAAAAATTATGAATTTAACTTTATATAATCGAAGATATCATAAAGTATACAATTATGGACAATTCACAACACAAAAGTAATTATTTTTATCAATTTAAAATTTATAATATTATTACCCCAAAAAAATTAAATAAATTTAATAAGGATAAATCAAGATGATAAGGTTTAAAATAAATTTTCAACAAGTATAAATTTTATTTATTGATGATATTACAACCCTATCTCATATAATCTTCAGATTTGAGTCATTTTGGAAGTATATAAGTGGGGATTGAATTTATATTAAATTAATATTTTGTGGTTTCCAAAGGTTCCCCTCTCCTCCCTTATAAAAGTGCACCTCCCCCTCTACTCTTCACAAATATTTTATCTTTCAAGCTCAGCCAACCCATGACAATTTCACTTCCCCACTTCCATAGAAACCTACTAGAGGTCCTGGTCTTCTTCAAAGACCAACTTTACTGCCCTAAGAGGAGGTTTAGAGAAGGCACGTCGAAGAAAAGGTAATCTCTTCTACCAATGCTTTCAAGTTTATTTATTCTTATACATCCTCTTAATTAGTTTTTTCATAATAAAGTAATAACATAAGTATAAATAATATACTGATATGTTATTATAAATATTAAACAACCCCATTTCACCTTCTATCCATCCTACAGAAAACGAAATCATCGCGCGTGCGTACATACGAAATACCATCTCCATCCCGTGGTGTAATTTGTTTTTCCACCACCACCTTACTTGGATGGGTATAATGGTGTAAATAAAAAATTTATATAGTTATTATAACATCATATTGATTCTGATATATTATATCATCCACTCTAATTCCATTCAATAATTATGGGAACAATATCACCACTCGTGCGTACGTACAGATTATCGTCTCCACGACACGATGAGATTCATTCTCCATGTTAACCATTCAAGAATAATTAAAAAGTATATATGATGAATAATAATGATATATATGAAATAATAATTCTACTGGATTTATGTATATATATTTCATCTACTTACTTCCATTCAAGTCAACAACGAAAGGAAAACAGCGTTCATGCATACGTACGGCCTACCATCTCTATGAACAATGTGTTTCATTTCATTTATCTATTTATTATATATATGTATATATATACTGAAAATATAAGATAGATAAATCATTTTTTAAATTCTGGAAGTAACTAAATCATGATATAAGTAGTAATAATATCAAGAACACCAAGTCCAAACATGTACGATAAACGAAACTATTTTACCCAAAACGCTACTTTAACATGTAATTGACAAAAGAACGGGTAATATAAAGTCATAAGTGAATCATATATGATATCATAAATATTATTATGGTTCAGTTACAAGTTAATAATATGTTTAAACCCACTATACAGGAGTTTTTGACACGTACAGAAGAAATTGGACCTAAGGTAAGGGAGAATTTTTCAAATCTCATTTTTATCTGAGATTGCTGATATGTAAGTATTTACTGGGGTTATGTTTATTATCCACATCCATGTTTTCTAAAAAAAATTCATTAAATATTTACTATTCTTCCATGTATGTTTCAAGTCATTTTTACCCTTTTTTACTTTTTACCACATTGTATGGAAGGAATCTTTCCATTGGTTACCATATAAGATACTTTTTGACATTTCCGGCAAAATTATGAGAAGAATGTTTTTTTAACTTATACGGCGTGAATGGATTTTTACAGTTTCATAATTAATTATTTCAATGAATCTTCCTATGCAAAATTTTATGATTATTTTCAAAAAAATCATTTTCTTTTAAAATTTCATGTCATTTTGGAAAAAGAAAATGATTTTGAAGAAGAAATGATATTTTCCTCAAGAATTCATTTCAAGTGTTTTATCAAAACTATTTTCCATCTAAGATGACATTATTTAGTATGTTTATGTTTCAAGTATAATGTCTCTATTATTTACATGGTTTTATTTTTCTTATGATGAAATGATATCCATTTCTTTTATATGGATTATGTTATGATGGGATGATGTTTATGAAACCCATTTTATTTGTTGGGTTATTATGAATAATGTATGTTTAGTATGTGGCACATGAAAGAATGATTTCATTATAAGATGGGTGGGACCTATATCTCCCTGGGTAAAGATTTATATCTCAAGAGATAGACATGGCTGCAACGGCAAGTAAACCCGGTTCAGTAAGGGACTTTGTCCACTATGATGGTTTTGGCAGCAATGCCTTGGCTACTATGGAAATCATAATATGTGATTAATGGTTTCCACAATTACATGTTGTATTCCCATGCTATTTTTTCATGGTTAATGTTACTTTATGATCTATTCCTTATGCACTTCCATGATTTATGTCATTACTGGTGATTTTGATATTTTATGTTCATGTTCGTACGTTCAAGTGTTTATGGATTGTTTTATGTTCTCCATGTTTCCCCTTATTGGGCATTTGAGTTCAACCTTTTTTATGTTTTCTTTTCCCCAGGATATAAAGAATGGTTATAGGTAAGAAAACCAAAGTGGAGGATCTTTTTGGGAGATTTTGAAGATCTTTCACCATGACTATAAGATTATGTTCTGAGTTTCCAAAGACACTAAACGAAAACGGTCTTTGGGAGTCTTTTTTTGTCATGTATTAAGTATTCCTCAAAAGTAATGTAATGTCTATGTAAGTCAACATTTGGGTCTATACAGTTGGTATCAGAGCAAAGGTTTAGTTAACCTTTGGAAACTAGGATATGAAACCTTTAGTGAAATCCCTAGAGATATTTCTAAGGTATGTCCAAGGATGTCCCTATGGTTAAGTATAAGTATAGGTTATAGTCCTGGAATTAGGGTAATGATATTAGAATTAAACCTAAGATGTTATATATTTAAGGTAATCCCCCTTTATTATGTTGTTTTTCTAGCATTATTTTTGCCTCTCACATTATTCTTTTTGGGTTTTAGATGATTGTTGGAACCTGAAGGAACCGTGTTGATCAATGTAATGGAAAATGCAATGATTGTCCTCCTGAATAACTAAATGTGATGGGAGGGGGAGTGGAAGATCTTATTTCTATACTTATACATTCTATGAATCATTATGGACTTCCAAATGAGAAAAGAAAGTAATAATATTCTATGGAGTCCTTCATGAGGCAACGTCCACCTTCTTTTCAGTGGGACTTTTGATCCACTTGTTGCTGAAAAATGGATCAGTACCATTGAAAAGATATTTTTCATACTTCGATGTACGGAGCATGAAAAATTCATTTTGGTTGTTTACTGGTTACAAGGTGAAGCAGACCAGTGGTGGACTCTAATTAAGAATACAAGGCCCTAAGATAAAATTGAATCCATGGAATGGGACGAGTTTAAGAACTTGTTTTTCAATAAGTAGTTCCCTCATATTCTTCAAACAAAGATGGAAAAGGAGTTCCTTGAGCTTAAGAAAAAGGATGATGAATCTGCTGCTATATATGAAGTGAATTTTACCAGGCATGCAAGGTATGCATCTGGCTTTAACATCCAACCTGAAAGTAAAGTTGATCGGTTCTTAAGTGGCTTAAAACCAAGACTTCGAAGGGAATTAGCTATAAGAGACTTTAGTAGCTATTAAGAAATTGTGCATTGTGATATCAAGGTAGAACTATAAGTTGGTGTTACATATCCATCTCATGGTTTTGACAAGAAAAGAAAGATGGAGTTCAAGGAATAACCTCAGAACAATGGTGAAAAGAAGGTGAGTGTTTCTTTATGCACAAAGTGTGGAAATAAGCATGGTGGAGATAGTCTAAAAGGTACTAGAAAATGATTCAAGTGTGGAAAATAAGGACATCGAGCATATGAGTGCTTAATTAATGGTAAAAAGGTTTCTAATGATGTGAATAGAGAAAGGCTATAGAGAACTCTCCACCAAAACATCAATTCTACAAGTGGAAGGAAATGGCGCATTATGCTAACCAATTCCCTAATCCAGGGGTTAATGAGGATCTACATCAACAACCTATTAAGGAAAAGGACAAAGGGAAGTCACATGTGATCACTATTGGAAATGTTGAGTATGAAAATGATGAGGTGGAATGATTATGTTTTTTTGTAATGGGATTCCAAAATAATGTTGTGGAAACTCATTTATAGTATTGTGGAATATTGGAATATCTATGTATTGGTTTATTGTGGTTTTCAATAATTATATGGTACCAGTAACAATGAAAAGTGATTGAAATATTTTTGGAAAGAATATGATATGCGCATAATGAAAGTATAAGGATAAAATAATATGTTTGATAGTATTAATGAGCTCATGACTGATATAAGGACAAAGTGATATCATGGTTTGAGTATATAGAAATTTTGTGATTTTGGTATGTGGAAAGGGTTATCTTTTGAAAGCATTAATGTTTTCACTAAGGTTCAATGGGTATTCATTTTTCAAGACAATACATGATTAAGGTATTCACATGTTTGTAATGTGACCAACAAGATATATCATATGATAGATGATGGTATTCACATTCTCGGTAGATGAAATTTCTAGAAATTGTTTACTTTACACTATGAGATTGGATAGAAGTATTTTGGATAAGTCTAAAGATTGTACATTAGATAGTATTGTTTAATGTTAGAACCTTTTTTCGATATTATTTCTGGTGTGTTATAATGGTGAAGTTTTAGAAAAAGGACAACCTGCAGGACGGACGACAACCCGTCGTGTTGGACAAGGTTGCGAGAATCGAACAACCAAAGTGAGACATGCCTTTATCACATACCACTGGCCTACAAGAAGTCCCTGGTTAGTAGAAACTAGTTTTATTTTATTAAGCAGTGTGATATATGAAGTACAAGTCTATTTTTTGAATCATATATGATTAATCCCATCATAAAATGAACTTATGTATATAAATTTTGCTAACCTTATGTTTGAGCCAGATGGAATGACCTATAATTCTATCGCATGATCTCCTAACACTTCACAGAAGACAAATTCAACTTCATTTATTCAATATATTATGTGGAAATTTTTCAAGGCACAAAAAACAGTGAGATTGTACCAAAATCAAGTAAGTATTTCTTTTAATTCAAAAATTCTTCAACTTTATGAAAATGATCCTGAACACCAAAAATGTTTTCCTAGTACCCTAATATTTGATGAATTATATGTTACCTTAGATCATCACAAATTTATGGCTTTGTGATTGTCGGGTTTTTCATAGTCATGTTCTCTACCACTCTCCATCATAACTTGATGGTTAGATTTCTCTTCCATATCCATATTTTCACATATGTTCTCTTATGTGGAAACCCAATGATTAGTTAATTTAGTTAACTGTTATGTTTCATACTTTATTTATGGTATTCCTTTTTACTATGTGGGTTTCTATGAAAGAAACGTTTAAGTGGTAAACCATTTATAACACTGACAAATTTCTAGTGCGAAATTCATTTTAAGGGGGATAGAATGTAACACCCCGAAATTTTATGAGAAAGTTTCTTTTTAATTTCTTTTATGTATTGTGTTGTACGCTACACCAAGATTATATTGTGATATACGCAACATCGTACTAGATTTTAGTATACAGAAAAACTATTCTTGGCTTGTGTTGCATTCTAGAGAGACCTTCCTTGATAGCTTGTGTTGTATGCAATACTGAGTTTTACTAAACACATATATATTGTTATAATATTATTATGAACTAGCCGTTATAAATATTAGTAACTACAATTTGAATTATATGACATTATAATTCATCTTACACATATTATAGATCATGGTATGAGAACAAAATAAAATTTTCAGGTAAAATAAGTGTTTTTCAAAAAATACAGTTTACCAACTTTTGATGGTCCACCCACATTAAATCTAGTTTTTGACATGTTTATAAGTAAAATTTGAAAAATAAAACTTCTTCCCGGGAATCAGGAGATAAAAATTTACTTTGGATATATTTTTGTGATTATTCTGATAACCTTCATATTTTAATGAATAGTAAAAATACGCTAACTTTTAATTAAAAACAACTTTTTTTCATCAAGATAATTTATAAGCTTAAATTATAATATTTAATGGTTTTAAATTATAAATAGAATAAATTTTTACCATTTAATATAATTTAAGTCATTATCATTTATTTTACATTGAATTCATAGGTAAAAACATTTCAATCTTTTGCAACGTTTTAACTTTTAAAACCTCTTTTCTCAACAGTAGGATTAATTTTAAATTCATTACTGCAACTTCTATGTTTTGAATTATAAAAAATGGATTCCATATTTGGATTTAGTGGGTCCAAAATATGTTAATAGGTTACTTTTTTTTATATTATGAATAGTAACTACGGTCATTTTTATTTACTACTGTTAATGATAAATCGGGTAATTATGGTTAAAAATAAGATTATAAAATTACAATAACACCTTCCAAAATTCTATTGGATGAATAAAAGTCTACCCATATCACCTAAGGGTCAGAATAGATTCATTTCATGGACTTTTGACAATGAAAATTTTATAATTATTATTAAAACCAAAGAAAGTGATAACATATCACTCTCTTATATCTTATAAGTATAATAATTTTAATTTACTGATAAACTTCACGAAACTTAAAACATGAATAGTATCCAAAAATATAATAAAACTTTCTACATAATTAGAATTTATTTATAATTTTTATGGATTAAATAATTATCATTAATGATGATACAATAGTGATATAGAAAATTATTTTATTGATTGAAATATCAAATAAATGGTTTTAAAAATATTAAAATAAATATTATATGAACTAATTAATGTGATCCAAAAAATTTCTAGATGAATATGACATGTTAGGATTCTATTAAAAAATTGGTTCGAATATGTCCTCTATGTGGGATTTATTTAAATTCAAATAAATAAATAGTGTCAAAATCGACACTATTTTGTTTTATAAAAATAACATATTATAAAATTTTTTTAAAATCACAAAAATATTTAAAAAATTTAAATAAAATTTATATGGTCTAAATTTTCATAAATTTTAAAATTTTGGACAATTCAAAACACAAAAGTAATTATTTATAACAATTTAAAATTTCTAATATTATTACCACAAAAACATTAAATAGATTCAATAAGGATAAATCAAGTTGATAAGGTTGAAAATAAATTTCCAACATGTCTAAATGTTATTGGTTGAGGATATTACAACCCTATATCCTCTAATCTTCATATTTGAGTAATTATGGAAGTTTCTAAGTGGGGTTTTAATTTATATTAAATTAATATTTTTGAGGGTTCCAAAGGTGCCCCTCTCCTCCCTTATAAAAGGGCACCTCCCCCTCTCATATTCACAAACATTTGAGCCTTCAAGATTGGCCAACCCCTACACATTTAACTTCTCCACTTACATAGAAACCTACTAGAGGTCCTGGTATTCTTCAAATACCAACATTAGTGCCCTAAGAGGAGGTTAAGAGAAGGCACATCGAAGAAGAGGTAATCTCTTCTCCCAATTCATTCAAGTTTATTTATTCTTCTACTTACACTTCTTTAGTTGTTTCATTATAAAGTAATAACGTCAGTATAAATAATATATTGATATGTTATTATAAATATGAAACAACCCCATTTCACTTTCTATCCATCCTATGGAAAACAAAATCACCGCGCGTGCATACGTACGGAATATCATCTCCACGTCGTGGTGTAATCTATTTTTCCACCACCACCTTACATGGATGGTTATAATGGTGTAAATAATAACTATATATGGTTATTATAACATCATACTGATTCTGATATATTATATCATCCACTATAATTCCATTCAATAATTATGGGAATGATATCACCTCTCGTGCGTACGTACGGATTACCATCTCCACGCCGCGATGAGATTCATTCTCCATGTTAACAATTCAAGAATAATTATAAAGTATATATAATGAATAATAATGATATATATGACATAATAATTCTACTATATTTATGTATATATATATATGTCATCTACTTACTTCCATTCATGTCAATAAGGAAAGGAAAACAGCGTTCATGCGTATGTACGACCTACCGTTTCCATGAACGATGTGTTTCATTTCATTTATCTATTTATTATATATATATATATATATATACTGAACATATATGATATATAAAACATGTTTTACATTCTGTAAGTAAGTAAACCATGATATATGTAATAATAATATCAATAACACCAAGTCCAACCACGTACGATAAACGAAACAATTTTACCCAAAACGCTACTTTAACATGGAATTGACAAAAGAACGGGTAATATAAAGTCACAAGTGAATCATATATGATATCATAAATAATATTATGGTTCTGTTAGCAGTTAATAATATGTTTAAACCCACAATCCAAGAGTTTCGGACACGTACAGAATAAATTGGACCTAAGGTAAGGGATAATTTTGCAAATCTCATTTTTATCTGAGATTTATTATACATAAGTATTTACTGGGGTTATGTGTATCATCCATGTCAATGTTTTCTAAAAAAGTTTTCATAAAATGTTTACTATTCTTCCATGTATGTTTAAAGTCATTTTTACCCTTTTTTGACTTTTTACCACATTGTATGGAAGGAATCTTTCCTTTGGTTACCATATAAGGTACTTTTTTACTTTTCCGGAAAAAGTATGAGAAGAATGTTTTTTTAACTTATTCGGTGTGAATGGATTTTTATGGTTTCATAACGACTTATTTCAATGAAGATACCTCTATAAAATTTTATGATTATTTTCAACAAAATCCTTTTCTTTTATGATTTCATTGCATTTTGAGAAAAGAAAATTATTTTGAAGAAGAAATGATATTTTCTTCAAGAATTCATTTTAAGTGTTTTATCAAAACTATTTTTCCTTCTAAGATGAAATTATTTAGTATGTTTATGTTTCAAGAATAATGTCTCTATTATTTACATGGCTTGATTTTTCTTATGATGAAATGATATCCATTTCTTTTATATGGATTATGTTATGATGGGATGATGTTTATGAAACCCATTTTATTAATTGGGTTATTATGAATGATGTATGTTTATTTTGTGGAAAAAGAAATAATGATTTCATTATGAGATGGGTGGGATCTATATCTCTCTCCAATACATTGATTAAAGATTTATATCTCATGAGATAGACATGGCTGGAACAACAATTAAACCCAGTTCAGTAAGGGAATTTTTCCACTATGATGGTCTTGGCAGCAATGCCTTGGCAACTATGGAAATCACAACATGCTCTTAATGGTTTCCACAATTACATATTTTATTGCCATGCTATTTTATAGTGGTTAATGTTACTTTATGATCTACGCCTTATGCACTGCCATGATTTATTTCATTACTCTTGATTTTGATGTTTTATGTTCATGTTCTTACGTTCAAATGTTCAGGGATTATTTTATGTTCTCCATGTTTCCTCTTAATGAGTATTTGAGCTCACCCTTTTTTATGTTTTCTTTTCCCCAGGATATAGAAAAAGGTTATAGGTTATAAAACCAAAGTGGAAGATATTTTTGAGAGATGTTGAAGATATTTCACCATGATTAGAAGATTATGTTCTGAGTTTCCAAAGACACTAAACTAATATGGTCTTTGGGTATCTATTTTTGTCATGTATTAAGTATTCCTCAAAAGTAATGTAATGTCTATGTACGTTATGATTTGGGTCTCTACAAACTACACCTTTACATATAACATAATAATGAATATTTTGATCCAAAGGTTGAATTCCACAAATAAATTATTATATATTTTAATCCATTAATGTTTGAAAGATGGATATAAATACACATAATCAAAATTTTAGAGGATGGTTCTGATATCAAAATTTATATGTAGTTATTAAAATATCTGAATTCAATCATTGAATGAATTTTATGGCTAGATAGGGGAATAAATGAAAATGTTATACCTTACACTGGTTTTGTAATCAATGGTTATATGTTCTATACAAAATAACATGATGACTGTTATATGATGCAGAATATTGGAGTTATGCTTGTGGTAGAAGTGATGAACATATTTGGTTACGAGGATAGAAATTTGATTTGTTTTAAATTTTTATATTTAGGAATTATCAAAAAGATATATGAGTTTTATTATAAAACATTTCATGTTTCTATTTTCTATGGAAAATGGGTTGATCATAGGTGTGTATGGATATTTGATTAAATGGGGTTTGTGAAGGGCATTGTAATTTTGGAAGGGGAAAAGAATGATCCATTCATAATGGAATCACAAGATGTGAAACTTTTTTATGTCTCAGATCTGGTAAATATGAATTGGTTGATTCTATTGTTGAAAATAAAACAATTATAGATTTAGATGAAAAATCTATAAAGGGAATTTGGATTCTCGGTAGAGGAATAAAATCCCTTCAACCTTTATAAAAAGAAAGAGAGTTCAATGAGAAAGTTATAGTGTTTTTTAATATACTTTGATTTTTCTTATAATATTATCTATTCTCTGTCGCATTAACATAATATAAATTAAATGTTTTTCTACTCATGAAGATAATATATTCTGCACATGATGATGTTACCAATCCCAAGAAGAAAAAAACTGATGATAAAACAAAATAACTATTAGTGGATTAATAAAATGTTGATGAAAAAACAATAATGATGCAGGATCATAAAGGTAATAAAATTCAAGGAAAGAAGTAAGGGTATAAAATTTGAACTTTTCTCGAATCAACATGACCAAAATATTATTCCTTATCGTTCAATTTTCATTAGTTATGTTGGGGTAACAAAGAGGATGAATGTGCTGATTGATATAGATTCATGGAACCACGTCTAGCCTATAATGAATGAAACAATTTGGGAAGATATAAAGGTAATGTTATGATATAATTTTTCTATTACACTGAAAAAAATATATTATGAAACAATGAATTAGTTTCCATTATTCCCTTCATGGTTCATTTTTTTACAATATTTCCATAATAAATATGTCTTAATGTCCTCTAGAAAATACCATAGAGGATTTTAGAATCTTCCTACCAAGTTAAATATTTGGTATAATAAGGAGAAAGTAAATACCCACCTACAAGTTAGTTATACCCACATTATAAAGTAAAAACATGGAATTCATTCATCACCCATCATGATGAGAAATAATTTTAGCTGAAATTTATTCAATAATATATTATTTGAAATTATTTAATTTATCTAATTTTATTCAAAATTTTCAATTTATGAAACATAAAAAAATTACGGAAAATAAATAATGTGCATAAAAACCAATGTACCTCTATCACCAAGTAAGGATGGGGTACGATTCACTAGTGAAGAAATTTGTATCTATTTTAAATCAATAATAAAATTTTTATGTGATATTAAAAAAAATCCATTTGTTTATATGTATATTTATGAATCAAATTTTGAATCCACTTCCATCCTATGTAATTTGATATGGAAGGAATCTTATATAAATAAGGGGGGTAAATTAGTTGATGAAAACACAAAAGCAGTATGGGAAACATGTGTAAGTATGACAAAATAGTAATTAATTATGATTTATAATTGCATTTCATGAAAATATCTATTTATGTTCATATTTTTCTTATATGGTTTCGAAACAAGAATTAGTAGTGACTGTACCGGAATAAAAACTAATTTCTGTAACATTGAAGCAGTCGGAACAATATGGTTGTGTTAGAGGAGTAGGTTTTATATTGTCCCCTCTAACATATTTCATGAATATAAAACTACAATAAGATACATATAATATGATTAAAGTATTGTAGGAACAACTATATTCTATGAAAGATATTATGGTCCGGTATAGTTCAGCATATTAGTATAGGAGAATGGATCAAATTTAACCAGCAATGGAATAAAGATCCACACATGAAGAACCAAATGACCCCACTAGAGTCGAGGCTATCCATTCCCCTCAAATACATACCTTACCTGGGGTAATAAGTTTTTCATTACTCTTTCTCCTAAATGAGAATCAAACAACTTCTAATAACATTATATTACTAAAATTTTGCAGGTTAAATTTGTATGTGATTTCTATCTGTTAACACCAACACACCTCCTTGTTGTAGGGGTTATGGTGTATAATATCTCAGGAGAAAATATGCACAATAAATAATATCCAAAATATCACATGATTAAATGGTTTTTGGTAGCTCTAGATCTGACCAATAAGTTTCATTTTCTACTTGATGATCTAGACTTACTACTCCCAATGATGCAATTGGAACCTTCATATCATTGTCATCTAATATTATAAAGATACATGAGGTGTGAATTTAAAAAATATATGAAAAACCTATAAAATTTGATTAAAAAATTTCCAAAGTGTGGTATGGTATTACAGAAAAAACAATGGGGAAATGGATGTTTGGATCAAGACAATCTAGTGAATTGGCCTAGAAGTCAAAAAGACCTTCTTGGAGTACCTTCCTCCTTCTGGTTCCACATAAACAATTTTTATCATTAAAACATAATGAACAGGTCACATTTAAATATGAAAATATTTCTTACATTACATATGAACAATAAATATTTGGAACTTTCATTACAAACATAACTGGTCTTCAGAGTACAAATGAGATTCTCAATTTTTAATGGTTGAGAGTCTAAGTTTTGAATACATACATAAGCTAAATTTTCATAAAACATCTATCCAAATAGTAATCTAATATATTCATTAAAGTTAATAAAAATTAATATTTTATATAGGCATTTATATTACTATTATATATCGGGAAAAATTTGTGAAGCATGATTTGGATTCATTAATCCCTATATCATTTCTAAGGAAATAACTTCTTTGGAGAAGGAAGAAATTTATAAGAAGAAACATGGTCTATAAAATTTATTTGAGAAAAAATAATAGATGATAAACTCTATTTTATGCCTACATTACAGGGGTAAAACTCTAGAGTCAAATCATATAGAATATATTTCTATTTTTTTCATTAATTATTTTTTTCTTTTTTTAGGTAGCACTAGATGTCGATCGCACTCAATTTGGATACCCTAAATATTTATTTTTGGGATCTAATCTCTAGATATCCAAAAATCTAACCACACATGATGTATATTGTGAATTTATAATACACTAGAATAAAAAATTTATAGATGAAATTGTAATTATATGTTTCAATCTGTGTTTTAATAAGAATTATTTTTATGATAGGTAGGTCACTAAATATAGGCTAATTCATTTTAGGAAGTCAGTGACTAGACATAAAAATCCTATGGATTACTTCAAATGAAAATATATTAAGGTATATATAGGAATATTTAATTGTCAATACATATTTCAAAAAAATAATTATTTTGGACAATGATTCAGCAGTTTCTGAAGAAAGATAATGGAAACGATTGTAGATATTATGTTTGAAAATTTATGAGAGAGATCATAAACTAGGAAAAGACCAGTATCCCCAAATAGGTAATTTCCGATGGTAATTACGATTTCATTAAAAATAATTATTAGTCATTTAAATTTCAGTATTTAATTAGTACTACCAATATTTCTAACAACCTTTATACTCAGAAGGTGGAGTAAATTTATTTAGAGATGAGTGTCCAACATATATGGTGGAAAATTGTTTTAAATAAGAAAATTAGGTGATTACTTGTTATGTTTGGGATTTAGTATGGTATATGACCTTAGAAATATATTTAGAGTTTGAATTATTAGTACCATAATTCCAATATAATATTTTGTATATATTTCTTAAGGAGATATATATTATAGGAAATCAATTTGTTTATAAATGATCAGAAAACATGGTGTCAGAATATATACGGGCATCATGAAGAGTTAACTTTCTTCTACCAATTTTTTTAAATGTTTCATCATTTTATATATATATATTTTTTAGTTAATTTCTATTTCATTTTAAAATAAAATTAGACTGATTCTCTCTTTAGGGTTTCATTATGGGTGGTGGTAAATGATAAAATAAAATAACAACATAGTGGTTTCACATTGGTCAGCGGTGGAATTATTTGGGCAATTTGATCATCAATTATATGAATGATATAATATCACAAAATCTTGTGAAATCAATACAAGTAACACGTCATGTTTACATTAGTGAAATGGATTGAATAAAACTGATTCTATTGAATGAACATGATGTGAAATTAAATCATCCCACTGTTATATCACATAGAATATCACAATCATTACATGAGTAGAAATGTTTAACCCACTTTTATTTTGTATATAGTTACTTGTTCACTAGTTCACCATCAAAAAATGTGTCCATTGGTTTCTCACTAATATGCATATGCACATTCATTATGTAAATTGATCCATGTTCACAAGATCATTAATAAAAAACTCATTACCATTCTCAATAAAAATACCTAAGAATAGGGATGTTCCCATTTTGATCAAAAAATAATGATGACATTATTTTAGATTTTATCATCACCCATAGTATTGAAAAGTATATACTAATCTCTAGCACAATCTTGGAATACATAATTGATTCATTATATTTTAGTGTCATTTGGATTCTATAAAGGGATATAATGATGGTTAATAATTTAAAAGGGGTAAAAATTTTATAATGGAATTTAATGTCTTCTAAAAATACAAAATGGGTCTCACTGAGGTTTTTTCCATAAAATAATTGAAATGGATTCTCATGGATTTTGTACTATCTATGATTTTGAAAGGGAAATAAATAGTTTATTATGTTCCATAGAAACTAAATGTAAGTCTTTATTTTAGTTCAATCAATGAACTCTAATAGGTTGAAACAAATGGTTAATGTTTTCAAGGAATAAATAAAATGATACACTAATTTGTAGTATAATTTTGGAATATATATCATGTAATGCTATTTTTTTGTTGAAAATAAGAAGGAAAAATATTATATATGAGTTTTAAACCAACCCAAATGGATAAAAGTTTTTATGGGAACTTTTTGTAATATGTGAACATTATGTTATTGTAAAGTAGTTAAATATATCATGTTGTTAGGATTGAGAATTTAAAATATATCATATGTATCCATAGGGGGTGAATCAAAAATGGTATAGTTTGAAATCATAGTTTAAAATAATGGGATTAGGAATTCATCGTTTTATATTTATGTTCAATTTATTTCATTATAATATAACTAACATAAGAATTATTTTCTTATATAGGTGATTTTTTTTTCTCAAGTTGTAGTGTTATTTTTATGTTGATCATGATTGTTAGAGATTGGACTTCAATGATGCAACTGAGATAATTAAAACAAGAAAATGGGTCAAGAGCATGTTTCTTTTTAATGGAAGAGGAAACTCCAAGATTCCAGAAATGTGAAGTGTTTGAGGTAGTATAAGGTTTACTCTTCCCTCAGAATGAAACAAGTTCTATCTTTTCTATATTTTTTAAGATAGTTTAATGTAAAAAAATATCACATACTCAATCAGATTCAACTTAATTAGATAGATAGTGTGCTTGGTATGACTTAAACTATGTGATTTTAATTTATAATATACATTTTAATTAAAAACACACATCACATAATCGCAACTGAGAAAATGGATTAATATTATTTTGATACTTTTTGGTAAAAAATCCATAAATCATTTTTGGCCAATAGGAATTATTTTCACCTCAATACAACACACGATATGTCCGGTATGACTCTAAGTATGTCTTCTTTTAAATAGACATTAATTTTAGTTAAAAAAACTAATATACTCAATACCAATTAAACACATTTGTATTATTTTTATACTTTAGGAAAATCATTCAAAAGTCATTTTTTACATATAGGAATCATCGACACCTTAATCCATGCATGGTGTGGATAGTATGACTCCATGTGTGTCTTCTCATTAAAAATAAAAATTAATTTTAGTAAAAAATACAACTTACATACTCAAAACTGAGAAAATTAATTTGAATTGCTTTGATAATTTAGGACAGTGATCTATAATTAATTTTTGACTTATAGGTATCACTAGCAGCTCAATCCATTACAAGGTGTTCTTAGTATCACTCAAAGTGACCATTATCAATTTGAAATTAATATTTTAGTCCAAAATTTGTGTTACTTAATAAAAAATAATCAAACAAACACATATTGTCCAGAAAATTTAGAAAAAACATTCATATGTCACTTTTTATGTGAAGGAATTAGTCTCATGTAAGACTGACGCGTGATGAGACTGGTGTCACACAAAGTGTGTGTTTCCAGTTTAAAATGATATTTTAGTAATAAACACAAGTCACATACTCAAAACTAAGAAAAAACATTCATATTGGTTTTGTAAATTATTAAAATGATCCATATTTCATTTTTTATGTGTAAGAATCAACTACACCTCAATCATATGCACAGTGTGATCAGGATGACTCCATGTGAGTACTTTTATTTAAAATTGACATTAATTTTAGTAAAATAGGTATGCGTTGTAACACCCCAATCTTCCACGATATTCTTCTCTTTGAATAATACAATAGCATGTATTGTATGCAACTTGGAGTTCAAACACACAACCACCAATCAAACTAGCCGTTATGAATAGTGAAACCCACTTTTCAAAATTTTATAAATTTTATCTTTCAAAATGGACGTCATTTTTGGACTTTTAATATCAAAATTATCTTAGGGTGAATTTTTGGTATCTTTCTGAAAACATGCAATTTTTGATGAATAGTGAAAAACACTAAGTTATAATTTAAAACCAAATTTTTATTTAAATAAGTATTTATTTTATTTAAAAAAAATTAAGTCAAAATAGATACATAGTAGCTATATAATTTCAATTTAATTCATTGGAGTTATTTTATAATAATTTTAGATATATAAAAAAAATTAACTTTTTACCATCTTTTTCCCACCTCCTAGGAGCATTTGCAAATTTACATAAAACTTAACTTTACCGCTTCTGTGAGTTGAATTTCAAAACTCCAAGAGACACGGTTGATATCAGTAAGTAAAATTTGGTTCAATAAGATGAAAATATTTTTTTGTGAATAGTAACTTTTTACTTGTATTCACCACGGTTAAAAGTAAATAGTGAAATTAAGGGTAAAAATGATATTATTATTACCCTAAAACATGTCCTAATTCTACTGGATAAGAGTAATTCGACCAAAATCAACCTTAGGAATAAAATTTGATCCTTTATGTACACTTGGATTATATTATAACATTTATTATTATTCAATTCAAAGAAGAGTTAAAAGTGTTAAATTCAAAGTTTAATAAATAACCCATTTTTAATAAAGGGTTAAACATAAGATAAATTCGACTATAAATATTCATTAGGAAGATAAAAATATTTCCTACATAATTGAATTTTGTTTATATTTTTTAGACATTAAATAATTTAATTTATTTGTGACACAATGATGATGCAGTAGTTACCTAATTAATGAAATATTAAAATAATTGATATTATAAATATCCAAATAAAAGTAATTTGAGACTTTTTATGAATTAAAATAATTTCCTAGGTTAAAATTATAGGTTAGGGTTGGTAAGATAAATTTTTTCGAAGTAATAATATTGTTATGATTTTAGAAAAAACAAAATACCAAATAGTGTCAAAATTGACATAAAAGAGTTTTTAAAACAAATATTATATTATTAATTGATATTTTATTCCTAAAAATATATGGTTCATCCAAAATACTTATATAATTATAGGAGTATCATTTCTATACCACTTGGGGTTCTCTTGAAAGTGTATAGTAAGTTTATTAACCATATAATTTATAAATACAAAGAGACATGGTAAATGTCAAACTATTTAACTAAGAGTTAAATCTAAAAGATATGGATAATATAGTGATACAAAATTATCTAAAACCTATTTTTTGAGTGTTTTTAGACCCATAATCATCTTAAACTTTAAATAATTCATTTTTGAGCATTTAGAAACCGAAAATTATTTTATTATAAAATAAGATTTCTAGCTTTTCCTAAGGTGCCCCTCACCCCACTTATAAAAGGGAACTTCCCCTTATCTCAAATTCACACCATCAAAGCCACTTGTATTTCCCAACCCCTACCCAAATACCCTGAAAACTGTCCTCCTTTCATCCTAGAGGCCTTCCTTTAGTCATAAAGCCAACCTAATGATCCCTTTTGATCAAATCAAAAGGTATAACCCAAAGAAGAGGTAAATATTTCATCACCTCTTTCAAGTTCCTTTCTTCTTCCACTTACTCTTTATTTTTTATTTCAATTATAAAATAATAACTCCAGTATATTATATATACTGTGATGTTATTATAAATATGGTACAACCATATTCATTATTCTATCCATCCTTTGAATGACATGTCACCATACGTGCTTAAGTACGGCTTACCGTCTCCACGTCGTGGTGTAGTTGTTATTCAATACATTATTATTTGGATGGGTATAATAATGATGTATAATTGATGTAAATAATAAATATAACAATAAAAAAAAATTTATATATGATATAACATCCAATTATATATTATTTTAATATCAAAATAATGATATTGTCGCTCGTGCGTACGTACAGATTTCCGTCTCCACGAACACGATGAGATTCATTCACCATCATATCCATTCAAGACTAATTTTCATTATATGATTAAATATAATGTTTAAAGACTTAATATCATTCTGAACATGAATAAGATACATCCTATCCATAGAAAAATTTACCTTCATAACAAATCATATAAAGGAAAATGAATCAGTTAACACCCGAAACGACGATAATACTAAGATATTATTGACAAAGAAATGTTAAAAAATCATATATGATATCATATTAATGTATAAAGTTCTTGTATAATTTAATAAAAATTATTTCACCATTATACAGGAGGTTAACCTGCCCTCTACCAAGGAAAAGTACAAGGTAATGGTTAATTTCACAATCTCTTTATTATCCGAGGTTGTGTTTATGTAAGTATCTACTGGGACCTCTTTATCATCCACATACATGTTTCTTAAAAATGTATTCCAAAACATTTTTACTATTTACTAGACAATGGTTTAAAGTCATTTATACCCTTTTTTTAATTTTTATAAAATGGTTTGAAAGGAATCTTTCTGTCGTTTTCCAAACAATGTACTTTTTGACCTCTTCAACAAATTTAAGGTCAGAATGTTTTTTTAACATATACGGAGGGTGCGGCTATTTTCCTCCATTATGACATCATCGAAGCTTACCTTACAAACTTATAAGAATATATTCAAAATAAATTTTTTCTTAAATGATTTCAAAATAGAATGACATATTTCTCTAAAAAAGGTTTTGATTTCATCTATGTCAACATACTTTGATGGATTTTAAGCTTATTTGAAGTTGATTTATTATGATAAAAAACTTCCATATTGTATTGAAGGTTTTTTGATAAGTTTGACTATGGATGTGTTATTTTTACACCATTCATGGTTTATGGATAATGTATTGACATTTCTTAAGCTATATTTAATAAGAATGTTTATGTTATGTTTAAACCTTTTCATATAAGGAATTAATTGGATTTAATAAGTGATGAGTGGAGCCTACTATAGCTCCTCGATGCATCGGTAGGTATCATTAGACAAACTAGTGTCTTGGAAGAGGGCCTTGAAAAAATCTTATTTGTAGTCTTGGCACAGGGCCTTGACTATGTGGTTATGAAGTCTGGCATTATGTATTCCATCATTATGAAATTTACTGTTGATATTGCATGTGATTATTCAACTAGTAGAATATCCATGTAAGTAAATGGAATTATTTTTATTTATATTTTCCATAATATAATGAATTTTATGTTTAAAATTATTTTGTTTTAGTTTTATACATAACCTTAAATTTTAATGCTTATTTATGAATGTTTTCGCTATATTGTTATCCTTACTGAGCATTTCAGCTCACCCCTTTCTGTGTTTTATTTTTTTCCCAGGATGCGAAGAAGTCTATTATGACTGACCTCTAGGGATAGTCTATGGGATCTCAGTGTTGTTTATGGAAACAATGTTTTTGTAGTTTTCCATTTTATGATGTAATGTAAACCTTATGAATGTATCTTGTACTTCCAAGGCTACTAAACTAATTGGTCTTTCGAGACATGATCTTTTGTAATCAATCCAATGATATGTAATAATGCACCGACTCTGGGCTTCTAGGGTTGGGTTGTTATAGTTGGTTTCAGATTAAGTTTAGTACAACCCTTAGAATCTAGATTTATATGAACTCTGATTAGAGCACATTATCCAAGTAATACATCCTTGTCTGGATATGAGCAGGTAGAGGTGGATTTGGCACAGATGTACCTAGGGCTAAAACCCGAAAACACTGATTTAAGCTAGACTCGAACAGGAACTTCTCCACGACAATGGGCCTTACTGCACTCTTGGTTATGACACTCTTGAGAGATAAGATTAGGATAATTATCATTTTCTTTACAAAACATTAGGAAGGGTTTATGAGTATATAATTCCTTAAAGAAAACATTTTTATGATTATGGATTATATCCATAAATTGTTCAATTTTTGTTAAGTGTTTTACAAGTTTGGATTTATGTATTGTGATTCATAAACTAAACTAGTTTATTCCAATGTTTAGAAATGGTTCATAGTGGAAGTAATGGAAACTATATCAATGCATGCACTCCATGTAATGATTTCCCTCCTACTCAAGATAATTGTAGTGGAGCTAGTGATGCAACTGGTGCTGATCAGCAAATCACTATACTAAGAAAACTCAATCAGGTTATGAATAATAGCCTTACCCATATGGAGCACCCTGATCCACAGAGTGGAGGATCAATGTTATATCACTTCCTGAGGAAACAACCACCAAAATTCAATGGGG
Organism: Viscum album; assembly: GCA_963277665.1. Taxonomy (NCBI): domain Eukaryota; kingdom Viridiplantae; phylum Streptophyta; class Magnoliopsida; order Santalales; family Viscaceae; genus Viscum; species Viscum album. The sequence continues at coordinate 110,327,915 of OY728121.1, forward strand.
GTACAAAACCATTAGTAGCTGAGAAATGGGTAAATTCCTTAGAGAAAATATTTCATTCCTTGGGGAGTAATGATAGGGAAAAGGTTGTTATGGAAGTTTACCGCCACACTGTAGATGTTGATCAACAATGGTCATTGATTTAAAGCACAAAGGAAGATGATGAAGTGTCAAATATGGAATGGATAGAGTTTAAAGATATTTTATTAGAAAAATACTTTCCTCATGACCATTGAGCATATATGGAAAGGCAATTTCTGAGTCTGAGGCAATAGGAGGATGAGAATGTTGCAAAGTATGAAACTAACTTTACAAGGTTAGCGAGGCATGCTGCAGATTATATACATAACCCAAGAAGTAAGATTGATCGTTTCTTTTATGGGTTAAAACCATTTCTCTGTCGAGCATTAGTCTCACAATCCTTCTCATCATAGGAAGATATTGTATCATGTTCTATCAAGATAGAAAATTAATTCTCTAAGTCTTACGACATTAAAACAAAGAAAGATAATAAGAGATCGACTAATGGGAGTATGTTACACGTGTGGGGAAAAAGGCCACCAATATTGTGATAGAAAGGGGAAGAAAGAGGTCGTCGATGTTGAATGATACAATTATAGAGAAAGGGGGAATTATATGAATGAATGTCCTAAGTGTCAGGGGAATTTTCCTCAGAAAAGGGCATGGGATCAAGGCCAAGCTTATGATATCACTACTGTTGAGGTTGAACCTCTGAATGACGTAGTGGCAGGTGATTTAATGGTTTCTTCAGGTTTATCCAATTCTTTATTTGATTCTGGATCATTACATTGTTTCATATATTCTCATTTTGCTATGAAAATTAGATATTTCCAATTTTATTTAACAAAGGAGTTATCAGTCAAAACTCCAAAGGGAGGTACCATTGCAACAATGTTTTGTGAATTAGTCCCCATTAGTGAATATAACTGTTCTTTATCTACTGATCTCATTGACATACCCATGATTGAACATGATATAATCCTTGGAATGGACTGGCCTTCGGACCATGATGCAAAAACTTATTATAAGAATAAGGAGGTTACTATTTTTGATGATGATGATAAAGAACACCATATCTTTAAATCAAAATCGTCACCACCAAATTCTTATCTAGATCCACCCTAGTAGCTCAACTAAATTTAATTAAAGTGGAGGAAGATAGTAAAATAAATGTGGGTGAGGAAAATAATGTTCAAATAGAGTATGTACCTATTGTGCAAGGGTATGTTGATGTATTTCCATATGATTTACCTGGACATCATCCAGAACGAGAAATTGAGTTTTCCATTGATTTAATTCGTACTTCAAGGCCCATATTGAAGACCCCTTATAAAATGTCCAATGTGGAATTAGTGGAACTAAAGAAACAACTAGAGGAATTGAGTAATAAGTTATTTATTCTACCTAGTGTTTCTCCATGGGGATCCCTTGTCCTTTTTTTTAAGAATAAAGATGGATCTATGAGGTTGTGCATTGACTACCGAGAGATCAGTGTAACAACAATAAAGAACAAGTATCCCCTACCTCGCATTGATTATTTATTTAACCTACTTCATGGAGATCAATACTTTTCAAAGATTGACCTTCAATCTGGATATCATCAGTTGTGTATGAAGAAGGAAGACATTCTAAAAACAGCATTTCAAACTAGGTACGGGCATTATGAGTTTAAAGTAATTCATTTTGGATTGACTAATGCACTCTCTTTATTCATGGATCTAATGAATAGAGTTTTCAATGAATATCTTGATTACTTTTTAGTTGTATTTATTTATGATATCTTGGTATGCTCCAAAAGCTACTAGGATCATGAAAATCACTTGTGCATTATCCAGAAGTCTCTTAGAATACACAAATTATATGGGAAGTTTAGAAAGTGTGAATTCTGGCATAAAAAGATTTCTTTTATTGGCCATATTGTCTCTAAGGATGGAATCTCTGTTGTTCCTTCTAATACCACGGCAATACAAGAATGGCCAGCACCGACAAGTATAATCGAGGTACGTTGTTTTATTGGTTTAGCAGATTATTATTAACGTTTCGTCCAGAATTTTTCCTGGTTGGATATCCCATTAACAAAGCTCACACGAAAAGGGGTTAAATTTGTTTGAAAAAAGAGTGTGAAGAATGTTTTGAAGAACTGAAGATAAGATTAGTCAATTCTTCTATATTGACTCTACTATCGGGGAATGATGGTTTTTTTATTTATAGTGATGCATCAAAGAAAGGTCTCGGTTGTGTCCATATGTAGAATGATAGGGTTATTGCCTATGCATCACGACAGCTAAAAATTCATGATCAAAACTATCCTACTCGTGATCTTGATTTAGCAGCTATAATATTTTCTTTGAAGATATGGAGGCATTATCTCTATGGTGAAAAGTGTGAGATATATATGGATCAAAAGAGTTCGAAGAATGTTTCTCACATAAAGAACTCAACATGAGGAAAAGTAGATGGCTTGAACTACTCATGGATTATAATTTCACGATACACTACCACCTGGGGAAGGAAAATAAGGTGACAGATGCTTTGATCAGAAAAGATCATGGAGTTTTGAACAATATGAGAGTTGAAAGAGATCCTATTTTCATGGATCTAGTAAAGATGGATATGCAAATAACCGTGGAATGTAAAACATCAATACTTTTTTAAATGGTTTCTAAATCATATTTATTAAAAAGGATAAAAATATCTCAAGAAGATGATAAGGAGCTTCAAAAGAAGATTTAAGTTATGAATAACGGGAGATTGAGTAACATCGTATATGAAGATGGAATTTTGGAATTTGGTAAGAGACTTTGTGGTCCCGATATACCTAGTATGAAAAGAGAATTGTTGGATGATGCTCATAGTTCCAATTTTTCTATACTCCCTGGGAGTACCAAAATGTACAGAGATTGAAGGAATATTTTTGGTGGGACAACATGAAGTGGGAGATTGATGATTTTGTGTCAAGATGTATGGTTATTCAATAAGTGAAAGTTGTAAGGCAACAGTCTGGAGAAGTCCTGCAACCTCTTCTCATACCTGAGTGGAAATGGGATGATATCACGATGGACTTTTCATGGGGCTACCAAAGACTCATAGTAGGAATGATGCAATATGGGTCATTGTTGATTATCATACCAAGTCAGCACATTTTCATACTATAAGAGAAGATTTACCACTTGAATGTTTCATAAAAATAAATATTAATGAAGTTGTAAGATTTCATGGAGTACCACTATCGATTATTTCTGATCGTGATCCCTGTTTTACATTAAGATTCTGGAAACGTCTTTCGAAAGCCCTGGATACTAAACTTCATTTGAGCACTGCCTACCACCCTCAAACTGAGGGAAAATCAGAATGGACTATTCAAACCATCTAAGACATGTTGAGATCATGCTCACTTGACTTTCAAGGTATGTGGGATCAATATTTACCTCTGGTTGAATTTTCCTATAAGAATAGCTTCCATTCAAGTATTCAGATAACTCCATGTGAAGCATTATATGAAAAGAGATGTCGCACACCAACCTGTTGGTATGATGTTGGTGAAAGAAAACTCATAGGCCCAGAACATGTGGAGGAAATAATGGAAAAGGTTAAGGTAATCCAAAAACACATCAAAGCATCTCAAAGTAGGCAGAAGAGATATGCCGATAACCAAAGGAAGGATTTGGAATTTCAGGTTGGAGATCATGTTTTCTTGAAGGTATCTCCATAGAAGGGTGTTATACATTTCGGTAAGAAGGGAAAATTGAGTCACAGGTACATCAGACCTTTCGAAATTCTAGAACGAATTGGGGTTGTGGATTACTGTTTGGAAATGCCGCCAAGTCTCTCTAAATTTCACGATGTGTTACACGTATCATTGTTGAGAAAATACATGCCTATCCCAACGCATGTACTCACCTACGAGGAATTAAAACTGGAACCTGATCTGTCGTATTGTGAAGAGCCTGTCAAGGTCCTTGATACAAGAGAACAAGTGTTGAGAAACCGTACGACTTGTCTGGTAAAAGTTCTATAGAGAAACCATAAGATGGAAGAGGCATTGTGAGAAGCTAAGGAACGTCTGATAAAGAACATCCCGAGTCTTTTTATGTAGTAATATTCTAGAAATTTTGTGAATGAAATTATTTGAAGGAGGGGAGAATGTAACACATCATTCTTCCATGGTACGCTTCTCTTTTAGTAACACAATAGCGTGTATTGTACACAACTTCGAGTTCTAACACCCCACAACCAATCAAACTAGTCGTTATGAATAGTAAAACAAAATTTTTGAAATTTTATAAAATTTATCCTTCAAAATGAACTCCATTTTTGAATTTGGAATATAGAAATGTTTTTACGGTTAATTTTTGGTATTTTTCTGGAAACATTCAATTTTTGATGAATAGTGAAAAAACATTGAGTTATAGTTTAAAACCAAATTTTTATTTAAATAATTATTTATTTTATTTAAAATTTTCTTATGTCAAAATAGATACATAATACCTATATAAGATCAATTTAATTCATTGGAGTCAATTTATAATAATTTTATATATATAAAAAATTTATTGAACTTTTTACCGTCTTTTACCCCCCTCTTAGGAGCATTTTAAAATATACATAAAACATAATTTTACCACTTTTGTGGGTTGAATTTCAAAAATATGAGAGACACGGTTGATATTAGTATGTAAAATGTGGTTCAATAAGATGAAAATAATTTTTGGTGAATATTAACTTTTTACTTTTATTTACCACGGTTAAAAGTAAATAGGGTAATTAAGGGTAAAAATGATATTATTATTACCCTAACACATTTCTTAATTCTATTGGATAAATTTAATTCTACCAAAACTAACCTTATAAATAAAATATGATCCTTTAGGTCCACTTGAATTAGATTATGACATTTATTATTATTTAATTCAAAGAAGAGTTAAAAGTGTTAAATTCCAAGTGTAATAACTAAACCATTTTTAATATAGGGTTACACATAAGATAAATTTGACTATAAATATTAAATAGAAATATAAAAATAGTTCCTACATAATTTTATTTTATTTATATTTTTTAGACATTAAATAAGTTAATTTATTTATGACACAATGATGATGCAGTACTTACCTAATTAATGAAATATTAAAATAATTGATATTATAAATATCCGAATAAACGTAATTTTAGACTTTTTATGAATTAAACTAATTTTAAAGGTTTATATGACATGTTAGGGTTGGTTAGATGAATTTTTTTGAAGTAATAATGCTGTTATGAATTTAGAAAAAACAAAATACCAAATAGTGTCAAAATTGACATAAAAGAGTTTTTAAAACAAATATTATATTATTAATTGATATTATATTCCTAAATATCTAAAGGCTCAGAAAAAATACTTATATAATAATAGGTGTATTATTAATGAACCACTTGGGGTTATCTTGGAAGTATATAGTTTTTTTATTAACCATATTATATAGAAATACAAAGAGACATGGTAAATGTCAAACAATTTAACTAAGAGTTAAATCTAAAAGATGAGGTTAATATAGTGAGCCAAACCTATCTAAAACTTTTTTGTTGGTCGGTTTTAGACCCATACCAACCTTTTACTTTAAAAAATTAATTTATTATCCATTATAAACCAAAAATTATTTTATTATAAAATAATATTTCTAGCTTTTCCTAAGGTTCCTCTCACCCCTCTTATAAAAGGGCACTTCCCCTTCTCTCAAATTCACACCTTCAAATACATTTTTTCATCCAACGCCTACCCAAATACCCTCTAAACTATCCTCCCTTCATCCTATATCAATTATTTTAGTCAGAATTCCATCCTAAGGATCCCTTTTGATCAAATAAAAAGGAAGAACCCGAAGAAGAGGTAAATATTTCATCACCTCTTTCAAGTTCCTTTCTTCTTCCACTTCCTCTTTCATTGTTGTTTCCATTTTAAAATAATAACTCCAGTATCTTCTATATACTGTGATGTTATTATAATTATGTTACAACCATATTAATTATTCTATCCATCCTTTGAATGACATATCACCATACGTGTGTACGTGTGGCTTACCGTCTCCATGTTGTGGTGTAGTTGTTATTCAATACATTATTTTTTGGATGTGTATAATAATGATGTATAATGGATGTAAATAATAAATATAACATGATAATGATTATTTATATATCATATACCATCAAATTATATATTATTTTAATATCAAAAGAATGATATTGTCGCTCGTGCGTACGTACGGATTACCGTCTCCACGAACGTGATTAGATTCATTCCTCATCATATCCATTCAAGACTAATTTTCATTAGATGATTAAAAATAATGTTTAAAGACTTAATATAATTCTGAATATTAATATAATACATTCTATCTATAGAAAATATTACTTACGTAACAAATCATATAAAGGAAAACGAATTAGTTAACACCCGAAATGATAATAGTACTAAGATATTATTAACAAAGCAAAGTTAAAAGATCATATATGATATCATATTAATGTATATGGTTATTTTATAATTTAATAACAATTATTTAACCATTATACAGGAAGTTATCTTACCCTTGACCAAGTAAAATTACAAGGTGACGGTTAATTTCACAATTTCTTTATCATCCGAGGTTATTTTTATGTAAGTATTTTCTAGGGCCTCTTTATCATCCACATATATGTTTCTTAAACCTGTATTCCAAAACATTTTTACTATTTACTAGAATATGGGTTAAATTCATTTATACCCATGTTTTACTTTTTATAAAATGTTTTGAAAGAATCTTTCCATGTTTTTCCAAATAAGGTATTTTTGACCTTTTCGACAAATTTAAGGTAAGAATGTTTTTTTAACTTATATGGAGGGTGCGGATATTTTCTTCCATTATAACATCGTCGAAGATTCCCTTGCAAGATTATAATAATATTTTAAAAATAAATGTTTTCTAAAATTATTTCAATATATAAATATATATTTCTCTAAAAAAGGTTTTGATTTCATCTATGCCAACATCCTTTGATGGATTTTAAGCTTATTTGAAGTTGATTTATTATGATAAAAAACTTCAATATTGTATTGAAGGTTTTGTGATCTGTTTGACTATGGATGTGTTATTTTTGCACCATTCATGTTTTATGGATAAAGTATTGACATTTCATATGATAGTTTTAATAAAAATGTTCATGTTATGTTTAAACCGCTTCATATGAGGAATGCATTGGACTTAATAAGTGACAAGTGGAGCCCTCTATATATCCTTGATGCATCGGTAGGTCTCATGAGATAAACTAGTGTCTTGGAACAAGGCCTTTACAAAATCTTATTTTTAGTCTTGGCATAGGGCATTTTCTATGTGGTTATGATGTCTAGCATTATGGATTCCATCATTATTAAATTGGCTATTGATATTGCATGGGATCGTTCTACTAGTAGAATATCCATTTGAGTATTCAAATGGAATTATTTTGATTTATATTTTCCATATTATGAGCAAGTTTTTGTTGAAAATGCTTTTGTTTTAGTTTTATACATTTCCTTAAATGTTTATGCTTATTTATGAAAGTTTCTGCTATATTGTTATCCTTACTGGGCATCTGAGATCACCCCTTTCTCTATTTTATTTTTCCGAGGATGCGAAAAACTATTTTATGAATGACTTACAGGGATAGTCTATGGGATCTCAGTGTTATCTATGGAAAAAAAATTTTTGTATTTTTCCATTTTATGATATAATGTAAACCTTATGAATGTATCTATTACTTCCAAGTCTACAAAACTAATCAGTATTTTGAGACATGATCTTTTGTGATCAAGCTAATGATATGTAATAATGCACTAACTCTGGGATTCTGGAGTTGGGGTGTTACAAGTGGTGTACTCAAAATCCATGACAACGAATTTTTATTATTTTTGTACTTTAGTAGAATGATCTATAACTCATTTTTGATGTGTAGGAATTAGTTTAACCACAATATGATACACGATGTGCCCGATATGATTCAAAGTGTCTGTAATGAGTTTAAAATTGACATTTCAGTTTATAAAGTGTCACTCACTAAAAAATAGATGAAATTCACTTGGATTGTATTGATAATTCAGTACAACAATTCATAACTCATTTTTTATGTGTAGTAATCAATCTCAGGTCCAACCAACTCATTATGTGATTGATATCACTCAAAGTGATTTTTCAAGTTTAAAATATAGTTTTAGTAAAAAACATAAGTAATATACTCAAAACTAACAAAACTCATTCAGATTGTTTTGATACTATATAAAATTAATCCATAATTAATTTTTGAAATGTAGTAATCATCCACTCCTCCATCCAATGTATTGTATGGATGGTATGACTCTAAGTGGGTATTTTTATTTAAAATTGATATTAATTTTAGTAAAAAAAGAAATTGATATTCTCAAAACTGAGAAAGTGAATTCAAATTATTTTGATACATTATTAAAGAGATCCATGAGTCATTTTTTATATGTATGAATCATCCAAACCTCAATATGATACACAATTTTCCTGATGTAACTCAAAGTTTCCATTATATTTTTAAAATTTACATTTTATTTAAAAAGTGGAAGGTAATTAAAACTAGTAAAAAGTGGTTGGATTGTCCTAAAATGACATTTTAGTGCATGTTTCTAGTTTAAAATGACATTTTAGTAAAAACACAGTGACATACTCAAAACCAGTAAAACTCACATTGATTATTTTCATACTTTAGGGAAATGATACCTAATTCATTATTTATGTGTAGGAATCATCCTGACATAAATATGATGCACAGTGTGACTAGATGTGTCTTTTTATTTAAAATTGATAATAATTTTATCAAAAATGACAACTGACATACTCAAAACTGAGAAAAATCATTCGGATTATTTTGATTCTTTTGGGAAATAATCCATAATAAATTTTTGATATTTAGAAATCATTTTCACCTCAATCCAATACACGATGTTCCTGGTATGAATCAAAGAGTCTATTATGGTTTTAAAATTGACATTTTGGTTCAAAATGTGTCACTCACTGAAAACTAAGAAAACACTCTTGGATTGTCTTGACTATTTATGGAAACAATTAATAAGTCATTTCTAATATATAATAATTATTATCACATAAAACCAATATATTATGTTACATGTATGACTCAATGTATGTTTTTCTAGTTTAAAATGGAATTTTAGTAAAAAAACAAAAGAAATAAACTCAAAACCAATAAAAACATTTTTATTGTTTTGATATTTTAGTAAAACCATACATAAGTCATTTTTGTCTAGTAGAAATCATCATTACCATAATCTGGCGCACTATGTGACTGGTATGACTCTAAGTGCGTCATTTCTATTTAAAATTGACATTAATTTTAGTAAAAATGATAACTATCATTCTCAAAACTGATAACATTCATTATGTTTTCTTTGATACTTTAATAAAATGATACATCATTCTTTTTTTATTTATAAGAATCAAATACACCTCAATATGAAACGTGATGTGCCTGATATGACTCAAAGTGTCTATTATGAGTTTAAAATTAACATTTTAGTTCAAAAAGGTTCACTCACTAAAAACCAATAAAACACACTTGTATTATCTTGATAATTTTGGAAAAATATTCATAAGTAATTTTTTATGTGTTGGAATCAGTCTCACATAAAACTGACATGAGATGTGGCCGGTATCCCTCAAACTGTGTTTTTCTAGTTTAAAATGTTATTTTAGTAAAAAAAAATAACTTACATACTCAAAGAATAGGAAATTCATTAATATTATTTTTATATTCTAGAAAAATGAAATATAAGTCATTTTTATGTGTATAAATAAGTTTCACCTCAATTTGACACATGGTGTGATTTTTATGACTCCAAGTGTGTATTTTTATTTAAAATTGACATTAATTCCAGAAAAAAAGTTAAGTGATATACTCAAAATCTAAGAAAAAAATTCAAATTATTTTCATACATTAGTAAAATGATCTATAAGTAATTTTTATGTATAGGAATAAAACTCACCTCAATCTGATACAGGATATTCCTGGTATGACTCAAAGTGTATGTTATCATATTAAAAATGACAATTTACCTCAAAAAGTGTCATGCACTGAAAACCAAGAAAAAATGCTTGTGTTTTCTTGGTAATTTAGTAAAATAATTAATAAATCGTTTTTAACAATTTGGAATTCATCTCACGTCAAACAGACACATTATGTGACCGATATGACTCAAAGTGCATGTTTCTATTTTTAAATGACATTTTAATAAAACACACAAGTTAGATACTCCAAAAAAAGAAAAATAATTTATATTATTTTTAAATTTTATTAAAACTATACATAATCCATTTTTTATGTATAGGAATTAGTTTAACCTCAATATGATGCATGGTATGATCGATATGACTCCAAGTGTGTCTTTTTATTTGAAATTGATATTAATTTTAGTAAAAAAGATGATAAACATACTCAAAAATGATAATGCGCATTTAGATTATTTTTATAATTTGTGAAAATGATCCATATGTCATTTTTTATGTGTATGAATCATCTTCACCTCAATATGATACATGATGGGCCCAGTATGACTCAAAGTTTCTATTATTAATTTAAAATTGACATTTTAGTTTAAAAAGTGTCACTCACTGAAAACTAATAAAACATGCTATGGTTGTATTGATAATTTAGGAATACAATTCATAATTCATTTTTGTCATGTAGGAATCAGCCTCATGTCAAATTGACACACTATGTGACCAGTATGACTCAAAGTGTGTGTTTCCAGTTAGAAATGAAATTTTATTAAAACAACACAAGTGAGATGCAAAAAACTGAGCAAACACATTTGAATTTTTTTATAATTTATTAAAATGATCCATAATTCATTTTTATCATGTAGGAATCATCCTCACATCAATCTGATTTACTTTGTGACCATTATTACTCCAAGTGTGTATTTTTATTTAAAATTGACATTAATTTTATTAAAAAAGAAAACTGACATACTCAAAACCATGGAAAAGCATTCATATTATTTGGATACATTAATTAAATGATATTGAATTCATTTTTTATTTCAAGGAATTATTATTACCTCATTCCAATACATTATGGTCCCAGTATTACTCAAAGTTCCCACTGTTTGTTTAGAAATGATATTTTATTTCAAAATGTTTCACTTACTAAAAACCAATAAACATTTACTGTACTTCCTTGATCATCGTCATCATTTCATTATATTTAAAAATTCAATAAAAGGAAAAAATACAAGACAAAATATTCATAGAGGCCTAAAATATTGAATTCTGAGGGGATCCCATCTGACTTGGTTGTCTCCTTTGGGTACAAAAAAAAATCCAAGTTAGGAAAGCAATAGATGGGTATGTCATGAGATGCTTTAGACATAAAAAAATTGGAAACTTTCTTTCCTTCTTTTTAGGTGTGAATCATGTCAATGCGGTTGTTGATGAACCATATTCAGTTATGGATGAGGTATACAATGGACCAAGGTGTAGAGAGAAATCCTCATAGAGAGTTACAAATAATTCTAGAATTAGTCTCCACCGTAGTAAGTTCAAAATTGATCTTCCAGCAAAGGGAGAGACCTTCCAGTACTGCCTGAACCTCTACCTAGAGGGAATCGCCACTCCCGACTACTGCCTTGATCATTTATGAAAATTATTCATCAATCATTTATGATGTGTAGGAATCGGTCTCTGGTCAAACTGACACACTATGTGACTAGTATTACTTAAAGTTCATTTTTCTAGTTTAAAATGAAATTTTAGTAAAAAAAACACAAGTAAAAGACACAAAATGGAGAAAACACATTCAGATTGTTTTTATATTTTATAAAAACGATCAATAGGTCATTTTTATGTGTAGTAATTATTTTCACCTCAATGTGACACATTTTGTGACTAGTATGTCTCCAAGTGTGTATTTTCAATATAAAAGTGTCATTTTAGTTTATAATGTGCATCCTGTCACCAAAACTGAGAAAACAATACAAGATTGCTTTCTCGTAATTTTATATACTATTACTTAATTAATTTCTTTATCATTTTTATCTTATACTTATTTAGTAAATTTTCATAGATATAATGGATGAATTCGAACAAGAAAAAGGTGTGACGTGCAAGAATCAACCAATACTAAATCTGAAAGATAGTTCTAATGGTATGAATCAAAGTTCAGTTTCAAATTAACACTTTATATTTAATTTATTCCTTTATATTATTGCTCACAAAATAATTTTTTATTATACATTTTCATTCTTTTTCAAGAGATGGGGGGTACTGCAATAACATGAGTATGTGTCAAGGGCCAAAGACAAATGAACATTTATGTTTTTTAATGTCCATAATAATTTTTACCTCTTCATGTAATTGTATAAACAAATGTTTGGATGGATATAGGGAGATTATTGGATTTCATAATTCCCTAGGCAGCAATGGGATTCGCACCACCCCCCCCCCTATGGGGGAGGGTCCTTCACTGCCTCTTACTGATGGTCGACCTCCATTTTTTCCCTTTTCTAACCCTATGTTTTTTACTCCATTTCTACTGATTTCTCTAAACACTAAGGTTCGTGAATGTTTCAAAGGAAACACAAAACAATCAATTTCAACATCAAAATTCACAGATGATTCCTCCTTGCTGAATTTAACATTAATTACTTGCTTCAAAAACCATCTTCCATCTGCATATTTCTTCGATCAGTGGGTCTTCGAATCCTAGGGTCTACAGGAGTGAGCAACGGTAGGGTTACTAGAGTCCAAAAATATCATGATCTGGTATGCATCTGTGGAAAATTTAATTATTTCTTGGTCGAGCGCGCCTCGTACCTATTTTGGAGATCATTTCTTACTATTCAAGTGGTCATACGATTTCAACGTGAAGCAAGATTATTCCAAAATGAAGGTTTAGGTATGGTTTTTGGAACTCCACCTCCCCTTTCAAAATACATCGATTCTTTGTATGCTAGGTAATTCGGTTGGAGGTTACCTATGTTCGGACAGTAGGTCCACAGTGGTATGCCACCCAATTTCTACATGATTTTGGGTCGAAATTCATTTTTTTAATCCGCCTATTGATTCATTTTTTATTTTTCTGGGTGAGGAGTTCTGGTAAAGACAAGTTGTTGTTTTTAGGTAATGGTATCAATTATTTTCATCTTGTTCAAGATTGGGTCATAGTATGGAGGTTTGTTGGCATAGGGTGTTGATTCAGAAGACTCGGTATGCGGTTGAGCCTCAAGTCAGTAGGTTCTTGGATGTGGATTTCAATGTGTATACTAAGTTTTGTGACGGTTTGGTACAAAATGATAACAAGGATTTTGGGAGATTCGAAGTGGTGCATTAGGATAATCATAAGGTATCTAATGTTTTCAATAGGTTGAGACAAGACATGGCTAGTCCTTCCACTCAAAACGTGCAAAACACCAAAGACAGTGCCAGAGTGGGTGATGGATTTGTACAGAGTGATGCTGCTCAGAGTGAAATCCAGATGAATGTAAGTAATGTTGTAGTGGAACAGGTGGAAGGCAGTGAGGATTTTGTTATTGTTGCTTCTCCTACTAAGGTTTTATTTTTGGGTAGTAGTTCCTTGCTCAAGGGAATGTAAGGGATGATCCTAGATGTAGTTAACCAATCCATACATGGAAATTCAAAGGGTTCTAATCCAATGACCCAAACTTTAATTCAATTTAGGAATATCATTAAATTTGTTGCATATGAAGATTTTAGCATTGACCAAATAGATTCTATCATAGATGGGATCTGTGTGAATATTTCCAATGAAGATAGTCCCAGTCTTTCTATAGGTGAATTTTCAAGCCAGTAGAGTAACAACGAGAGGAAGTTTAGGAAGGATTATACCTTTTTACCACCTCAATTGTAGACTCGATCAGAAAAAAAAAAGATAACTGCCAAGAATATAGACAATGAGGTTTTGTGCCAGTGGAAATCAATTGTTGTGTAAGAACAACCTTTGGGTTGATATTGATTTGGGATGAATAAGTGGTCAATGCGGTTCTGTTACTCAATTATACTAAAGAGGAAGTAGCTAAAATGATGGGTAGGTCCCTGAGGGTGACTCTTAATGAGGAGAAATACACCTAGATAGACATAAAAGTCGTAATTTTTATTTGGCGATTTAATAATGCGAAGATCATCCTTGAGGACTAAATCTAGTCCTGGTAAAATCTGGCCTTTGAGTTTTAATATCTGATAATGGATGAACCAAACACTCAGGTAAATACAATCTCTTGGAAATTGTTTAGGGAAATTGATACGGGTAGACATAAATTGCACTTCAATGGCTCGGTTACCTCGTTTTCTAGTTGAATTCTTGGTTTCTCACTTTTTTCTTAAATTTTTTTGAAATAATAAAATTTTAATTTCCAGTCAGTATAAACCAATGTTTGAAATTTTTATAATATAGTATTTTTCATTTATTTATGTTGTAAATTTTATTTCATTTCTAATTTTTATTTTTAACTGTGATCTACTATTTCTGGTGTTCTAGTGTGCTATAAATTTATTATCACACTAGAGTATCCCCCTTTGTCAGTGCTAAATAAAAGTGTTGATAAATGGGGTCCTTTATCAGCACATTTTTTAGAGATCATAATAGAACTTTTTATAAATGCTTTTCTAGTAAAAATAAAGGAATAGGGATTTAATCATGCTCCAATGGTCACCACTTTTGTTTGTGACAAAAAATCCCAATGTTGGTGTTGTTAAAAGAATATTTTGTAGTAATGTTATGAGTACTTCATTTTTTGGTATCAAAGTGGTTTATTTTTTCTAAGAGATATGATAGGCCCCATAGAGGATAGGGATGGGTCTAAAGGACCCTATGTTTATTGAGATATGGTAAGACTAGAATGAAAGATTAGAATATGGAGATTAAATATTATCGAGGAACCGATATAGGGAGTCCGTATAGTGGTTAGAATTAGGGTATCTTTTAAAGGTTCCCTGATATTAATCTGAACCTTAAGGGGTGCATGTGGGATATGGGTAGTGATGATTTTAGTTTTCATCTTATAACCCAAATCATATGTGTTATCTTATATGTTTATAGTGATAGTGATAGGTCAGGTACTTGAGATGTTGACCCATGTTTCTGATGTGGATGGAAGAAGATGGACAAACCCATTGGGACATGAGATACAATATAGGTTGAGGTGGGCCGCACTACCCACTGATATGTACACATAATACGGTTTGGGATTCCTGGTATACACTCCTTGGATCCAAATGTTCTATAGTTTGGGATTCTTTAGATTAAATCCTTGGATAGATATCATGTGATGTATTCCATGGGAGATTCACACCCATGGACTTAGATGATGTGATTTCTAACACACAAAAAGACACACCCCTAGAATCAGACTTTGAGTCTTCCAGGTAGATTATTCCCTATATCTAAATGATATGAATCCTTATTGGGATTGGCCCACCTCTGGCTCTAGGAAATGGATTTATTGCAGTAAAATTCTTGGATCCATAGAATATGATTCTTGGTGGTGTGAGGATCATCCCCGACTCCATGTGATGGATTTACGGTAGGGTTTTCCCTATCTCTAAATGATGGATTCTTGATAGAAGATAAATTCTCCCCTATCACTAAGTGATGAATTCTCTATAGGTTATTCCCTTGAGTTTCTAGATGAGGCTTTCTTATTAGGGTTTGGTTATGCTCTGGATCTTGAAAAGTGAACTTTTGGCATGGTTCTGTGATGTTCTCATAGACTCTATAACACTTGAATAATTAATAATGATAATGGTTATTGTTTTTAGGGTATGAATTGATCCCCCTAGGTGGTGTTACATGTTCTAGGACACTCTGGAACTAGATTAATCAGGTGTAGTTGGGGTTACTGGTAGTCTGATTAATAGCTAATGACATAACATTTACCTTTGATGTTCATTGTGTGTTATGTTTCTTGGTGGGTGTATTGAATAGGCAAAATAGAACTCTTATATATATACATATATATATATCATTCACATCCATGAGAACATAGTCGCACTCCATATTGTTCAGGCATTGGGGATTCATACTGGATTATTTGACCCAAACCCTACCTTTGTAAAGAGAATGGGACTCGATGTAAGTGGATATAGATTTATATTTTATTTCATGAAACATGGGTTTCTTGGAGAGAAACATATGGTATGGGTCTAGAAAATTATGGATTCTAGGGATTCATCTAGTAGGATCATGTGAGTAGGGCCAGATGCTATATTATTCTTGTTATCATTTAGCATGTGCAGGCCTAAAATCAGAAGGCTTAAAATTAATCAAGTTTAATAGTTATAAAATAATGGATATTAGACTCATTTTAATATCATAGTTTTAAATATATTTCTTGGAGGAATCTGGATAGAAATAATGTAGTAACCCACATCAGGTGATATACTTTATAAAAAAATTCATATTGATCATTACTTGATTTTATTCTTCTTTCATAAAAAAACATAAAAAGGGAAAAGTTTATTTATTTTGACCAATATCATTGTTTGGATGAAAAATTTATAAAATTTTAAGGTGATAAAATAAAAAATTATTTATGATGAGGGGATTGTAAACTATAAGCACACACGCACGCACACAGAAGCACCCTAATAAGTCAAGCCTCATTCCTCCTCATGAGGATTGAAAAAAAACCACTATGACTATAACAATTTCGTGGCTCAAAGGCTCTGTCACTATAAATCCTTTTTCTAGCCCAA
The DNA here is from genome assembly GCA_963277665.1 of Viscum album. NCBI lineage: Eukaryota > Viridiplantae > Streptophyta > Magnoliopsida > Santalales > Viscaceae > Viscum > Viscum album. The sequence goes on from OY728121.1 coordinate 110,344,672, forward strand.
AAGCCCATATTTGTCCCAAATTCCCCATCAGTTAATTATACTTCTATAATACTCAATATAAAATTCCAACTATAGTACCCACATTTGATATAGTGCCCACTAAAGTACCCATTCTGCTACAGTACCTTCTACATTAATCGTCTATTATAATGATATAATTCATTTAAGAACCCCCCCCCCTCCAATTGGGGTCCATAAAGGGTTTAACCTATTACCTCATAGATTCCGATCAGGCGGTGGTATCACTCTTATGATACCTCATCAGCATTGTAGGTTAATAATATATTTTTAAATTTGTTCAATCCTCAGTGAATCGTCATCATGTTACATGGTATAACCTCAATGTTTGAATTAGATATTTTGTATCATTTCTACATTTACACGGAGAAAAAATAGAACTATGTTACACTATTATTAAAAAAATATTATATATATATATCAATTATTTTTATTAATCTTTTATTATATTTCTATCAATTAAAAAAACAAAATGTTGTTAATGTATGATGGTTATTATAGAAAAACTGTCATATATAATTTTAAAATTTTATTATAATAAAAATCAAACTATGAATATTTGATATTATGATTAATAATGATATAATATATAAAATAAATTGTCCTTAAAATAATAAAATAAAACAATTGATATATTTAAAAAAATTATAAATAAATTATTGATTAGATTGTTCCTAATAAAATAATTTTCTAAATATAATTTTTATTTATTTATATGTGCATTGTTTAAAATTATATTTGGATTAAATTTTTATCTATATTTATCTATTTATATTATCGAGTGTTGTGAAATTGGATTGGGAAACCAATTGAAACAACAAAGAAATTAAAAATCATGGCCTCATTATTGATTGTAAATGAATTATGATGATGATCAAAATCAAGTGTGATGAAGAATGAATATTGGTTTACAATTGAAAAAAAAAATATAATAGAAAATGAAGATAAATAATAGAGAGAATAAGATATTCCCAAAGTCTTATTTAATTATCACATAATTATATAGATATATATAGAGTATGTGAAATTAAAATCAATGGACAATATTATTTGTCATTATATATTTCTAATCCAAAATCTAGATTTCCCTCCAAATTAATAGATGATGATATAAGGGTAGAATATAAATAACATTTTATCTTAAATCCTTGAACTTTTAATTAATGGTCCCCATCCATGTGTAATGATGAAATTGACACATAAATAATAATTTCATATAACTCCTCCTTGTATTTCATCAATTTCTTAAAATATGTTTTCATTCTTCACATAAAAGAAACTGATGGAAAAAAAGTGAACCTAAAATAATTTAATTCCATGACAATTTTAAGACAACTCCTTAAAAACAATATCAAGAAAAACCATTTGGATAAATATAATGAAAGTAAAAATAATAAAACTTTCCTAACTCCCCCTGATTATATCATTATGAATTTTAAGTCTTCACTTAAAAATTTTATAAATCAATACCCAAAATTTATGCTACCCCCTAACATAATCAAAATATAATTACATGTTTTAAAATAAGGGAATCACTTTATTAAAATTTTTGTATTATTTAGATTTAGAGTTTAGAGAATTATGAAAACCAATACATCACAAATTGGACACTTCCAAGTGGTGTAAAAAATTTTCCATAAAAATATGTTCTTATTCTTACCCAACTATTTCAATCATAACACTTTTTCTTCAGTCAATACGTGCACTATTAACCCTACTATAGTACTTATAAATAATTAGTTCATGTTAAAAACATTATAAAATATAGGATAATAAAAACAAATCTTGTTAAAGGATTTAAAAAGAAAGGACAATACTTAATCCATTTTAAAAAATATGTAAATAACTACGGACGTCTTCATTTTTACAAGATAAACATTGATCTAAAATGATCATTTATTCACTCATGAAACTAAATTTATTTCCCAAAATGTTTTTTAAATCAATTCGTGTCATGAAAAATGTAAAAAACATAATTCAAGGGTGTTTATTTAAAACCATTAAATATTTTCCTTGAAAATAAATTTTTCACCTTTGGAAGATCTTAAGATTCCCTTTAAATCGTAACCACATTTAATTTCCTAATGAAAAAAAATATTTAAATAAAAATACATTTGAAAACATATAAAAAATTTATTAAAATTGGTACATCATCTTTATCTCACTCTTATAATCACTCTTACAATCACCGTTATAAAGTAATAACCTTCATGGTAAGTTCCATTATGTCTCTTCTTGGAGAACATATCATTACTCAACACATTGGAGGGATATATCAACCCCAACCATAATCATAAAATATTTCCTTTAACTATAAAATGAATATAAATAGAAAATATTCCATTTCCATCATAATACTTGTAATAATTATCATTTGATCCCATAATCAAAAGCACATTCATTTATCTCATAAAAATGAGAAGAAATATCATTTCCCCTTGAAAACAATTAAAACCAAAAAAAATTATAAAAAAACAAGAATATAACGACCTTTGAAAAAACATATAAACATGTATAGTAATATTTATGATGAATAATAACTATGATAGTAGAAATGGGTAGTTATGAAATAATTGTAAAAAACATTCTTTTTCACTTTGGTAAAGAAATTAAGTACTAACTTGTATCGTAAACATGGAAAATATTCATATATTAAAATTTTAAATAAAATAAATATTAGTTTAAAATAAACTATAAAAATATTAAAATTATAAAAAAAATCTTGAAAATTTCTATGATACATGGATATAAAGGGAAAAGAGTTGAAAGTAAAACATTAAAATAATGTTTTAAAAAAAATATCTTATACCTCTAATAGCATTTCGATAAAATTGAAATTTAACAATATTAATTAAAATGTATCTATAAAAAAATTAAATTTTTGTAATTTTATACACCATACAAAATAAAACATTTGGTGAAAAGAGCATAAGTTTGAAAAAAATTAAATTGAGAATGGAAATCACTTACCTCAAATAAAAAGTCATCATTTATGTATTTTAATTTCCAAAATAATAAAATTAAGTTGATAATTAACTTAATTAATAAAGTATTTCATGTTTATTCCATTATAATAATTCATTTTATATCATTTATTTTTATGTATCATTTAGTTACTAAATTAGTTAAGTTCACATTGGACGATTTTGGGTCGTTCGTTCCAAAACAACATTAGTGTGTCAACCATGGTCAAAGGGATAATGTTTTCATAATATAAATAATATTAAAAAAATTATATCTATCATTTTTTTACAATAAATATACTTTTAAACCCAACCATTTAAATTGGTCATTAATAATGAGAAACAATGTTCATGGAGGTCGTAGTATGCACGTATGCATTCCCAGCATTTTCATTTTTCCAATAGATGAAAAAGAAATAAGGAAGAAAAATATTTACCTTCATAGGGTCAAAATAATGTTATAATTATTATATTTATTTATTAAATTCAACCTTATTCCCATCCATTTGATCCTAAAATTAAAAAAAAATTGCATCACTTTGTGGAGGTGGTAGTCCACACGTACACACGATTGACATTTCCATTTTCAAACAGATAGGAGGGTAATAATATCAATAAAATTTTATCTTTAAATAATAATTATTATTTATTAAACATTACCTATATCCATTAAATCCATATTTATCTACATCCTTGTGTTATGTTGATTAAAAATGAAACACATCACTACATTGAGGCAGTATTCTGCATGCACACATAATCGACATTTTTATTTTTCATAAAAAGGAAAGGAAAAATAAAATAATTATTCTGTATGCATAATAAAATTTAAGTATTGTAAATATACTTATACCGGATATAATATTGTGGTTAAAATACATTTCAAGGATGATGGAGGTGAAAGAAACTTAAAATAATTTGGTTAAGACTTTTACTTCATCCTTGGATATTTTACTTTGCCTCACAACTTAAGCTTTATAGGATTTGTATTTTGGTAAGAACAAGACCCATTGGTTTTGTAGGAGAGTTTGGTAATTATTTAAAAATAAATTTATCTAGATAGGTTTCTCAAAGTGTGTGCATAATTGAGGAGAGTAGGTTATATTTTATAAGTGACGGGAGTGGAGAACTTGTAAATTTTATAAATGTATTTCTCAAAGAAAGTAGGTAAAATATGTTAAAATTTATAATATATAATGATTTAAATTATAAATACACTCATACAATCAGATTTATAAGAAATTTAGAGATATTAAAATCCTTATCATTAGTTTTAACCTCCCTTTTTAAAATTTTTAATCTTTTTCGAGGTGACAAACTTTTACCATTGTAATATTCATTATGGATAAAAATGAAATTGAAATATTTTAAAAATTTGAAATTTTTGATTAAAAATATAAAATTAATTTTCAAATATCAAATTTAAACATGTTTTAAAAATAAATATTAATATAAGTTCTCAAAACACAAAGAAAAATCATATTTATAAAAATATTTTTTTAGCATAAAATTAATTTTTCAAAAAATAATGTATAATTTTGATTCCCATAGAATTAATTGGATTATTTTAAATAAAATTATAAATATTTTAGTTTCAAAACAAACCAAAACAATAAGTAACCCTGTGAAAATTTTATTAAAATAATAGAACAAAAAATAGTTATTATTTGAAATAAATCATTACTTAAATTTGTAAAACGTCAAACACAGATTTATAATTTAAATATTATATTTATAATCGAATTATATTACCTATTACATATTTTTTTCATTAATTTTTTTTTAAAACTTTCAAATCATTATTATAAGATCATAATATCATAAAAAATATTATTTTAAACTTTTTATTTTTTATTATTCTAATAAAAATCTTCCATTTTAGGAAAATCCCAAAACATTACCCTGAAATAATATTTAATTTCAAAATTCATATATTAAGTTAATCAAATAAAAATAAAATTATTAAATTCATAAATTCATCTTTTAAATTAAAATATATATTAAAAAAGAAGGTTCTTTTATAGAAAAATCAACATTTTAAACTTAAAGGATTTGTAACATTATTTCGCATCATTTTCTAAAAAGTGGTATTTTATTTGTTTTTACATTGAATACTCATAATTTTTTTTTATGATTTCATTTCATTATATTAAATCTATACAAAATTTAATTTGGTATTATTTGTATCGCATGTTATAAAACAATATATTTACTTAAGATAATACATACTAAAATATCAGGGTGTTACATTCTACCCCTAAATAAATTGCATCCTCAAAATTATTGTCTTGTGTCTTATTTTTAAAGGTGTAAAAGATTTTAAGAATAAATTTCATGGAGTGGAAAAGGACTTTGAAAACAATTAATTTAAAAGGATCCAAAATAATGGGACCCTAAAAATGATGAAAAGTTGATTAGAAGATAAATAAACATAAGTAAATAGAAATACCTTTTAATCAACATTTATTACTTTTACTTTTGAAAATAACTTTAGTGTAAATTTTAATAATATTGAACATATAATTTAAAAAATATTTAATAAACTATTCCTTTACCATTGTGAGACTCATACTTTTGAATGACTTTAAAAAATCATAACATAATAGATGAGTGATATTTTCACTAAAAGACTCGATAGATTTATCTTCCTCTTACTTTAGTTGGAGAATTATTTTATCATTAATATAGATAATGAGAAAACATTATTGATTTATTTCTATTCCATAACCATGATATCAACCATATTTTTTGTTTTTAGTAGTTTCACACCTCTCCTTTATCTCAAATTATAAATTATAAATACCCATGATGAATTTTTCATATTTAAAGAAAAAAATAACATTTAACAAATTATAAGACCCATAAAATGATAATAAGTGATTCTTATTATTTCAATAAATTTAATAAAACTAAAATGTTTACCAAAAGTTAAAATAATATCCAACATGTGTAAACCATCATATTAAGAAATAATACATTAATATTTAAAAGCTAAACAATAACTCTCAATGTTCAACTTCAATTATTCCAAAAATAAATAACCTTAATACTTTTCAAAATATGTCAAAAAAAATTCAAACATAAATATTATAATTATTTTATGACAAATTATTCAAAAATAAACTTGAAATTTGTCTCCAAACAACATTAGCCACTCATAAATTCATATGCTAAAAATGCATATTCTTTAATCATAAAATCCATAAAATACGATAATATGTTTCCATAAATAACCTAAACCACCATAAATCGACAATAAAATCATATATACATTAAAAACTGAACTCAAAATTTTTTACACAATTAATATCAACCACTTTGATGAAAAATATTATACTAGCCAAAAATATCCCACGTACCTTGATTTTTATAATGTTCCAAAAAATATAATTACACTTTATCCCAATTAACCATATTTAAGTCAACATAAAATATCATATTGACCATAAATATTACATTTAACTTAAATCCATTATACCCAATATAATAAAATTATTCCCAACTAATCTTAAAAGTAAATCATATAATAAACTAATGGGTAAATTATACCTCAGTCATCTATTAAAACCTAATAAACAACTCTAAAATATAATTAATCGCCTAAACATCACATAAGACCTAAAAATAGTATCTATACTTTAGAATATTTGTTCACTATTAAGGATTATAAATCCTTAAATAAAATAACACTACATCATAACTCTCAAAACCCTCCATGTAGACACTTTAATCATTCAACTCTTCAAATACATTTAACCAAGATTTTTTATATTATTCATTGATACTTACTTCCAATAATCAAAAATATTAATCATCACTTAAGATTCATCAAACTAAATATAATCATGTTTCCAACATTAAACTTAAGAAAAAATATAATACATACCTTTTATATGTCATTACTAGTTTCCTCATATTCTATTGTAATAGAATGTCACTATGTTAAACTTTTATATGCATGATATTGATTATCCCCTCTATGAGATTTCACCATATAAAATCTATCTATATAATTATTACACTTTACACTTTTAAAACAATCAATAGTTAGTGATACATTAGGAAGCACTTTACCCCCTATATTATCTTAATCTAACACTTTATTTTTCTTTAGTGGTTTGTTTCACTATATCCTTTTTTTCTAAATATGAAACCTCTTCTTATTCAATTGAGAAATTTCCTTGTGGGATTCTTCCCTCATTCTTCACATGTTAAAATTTGTATTTTTTTACCTTCAAGAACTTTATCACATAAACATCCATAAAACCCAATTTCTCTCTTAATTGTTTCATTAGAATACTTACCTAGGTTTGAGTTGTTAATCATAACTCGAGATAGCTAGTTAGTCATAACAAAAAGATTTTTTACTCCAACTATTATCTTATTTGGTTTCATATTTAGAAAAACACCCCATTTTCCATCACATCCACTATTAACTGGGTTCTTGCTAGTTCCAACCATTTAATAAAAGAAAAAATGGTTAGTTAGAGTATATCAAATAATATTAGACCACCTAAAAAATACAATAAATACTAATATTTCTTTAACTGAGTGACCTTAAATTCAACTCTTTTTCAATTAATTCCAAAAAATAACCATATTTCCCCTTAATATACTAACCGTTAAGGTTATAGAATAATTTTAACTTATACTCAAATAACATCTAAACCTTTAAAGATTCCTAAACATTTTATCTAATACCAACTAGACACCTCATAACATAATCAACACATAAATATATTTTTTATAAAAAGGGTTTCAATTTCTTATAGTTTCAGGATATTTTAGGTTTAATGTTTTATAGAATTAAGAAAACCATTACACTATAGTAAAATTAATTTTTTAAAAGGTTATTTACAATGGACAATAATTCCATTAAAAATGGTCTATAAGATAAACTTATTTGTGACAAAATATATCATAAATCATAAGTAGGACTTTTAAAGTTGTTATTTCAGACAGATGAACTCCTTTTTTCACAAAAAGATTTAGTGCACATGTGTGCACAGGGACATTAATGAATAAATTTCAATATAATTATTTTTTCCCCAATAGTTCATTTTGTATAATTATTTGTGATGGATACATTATAAATAACCATCTTGATAAGGGGTATTTTCAATAAATCAATTGAAAATTCCTTTACAATGGATTACATCACAATAATAATTATTTGCAACGAATCTATCACAAATTCTCTCTAGTATATCATTAATAATTTTTTATTGAGTTGTAAAGATTATTTGGGGTGAAGGCCTTATATGACAGATAAGAATACTTTCACTAATAACTGATTAAACCCCAATAACCATTGAAAATATTTTAGAAGTTGGAATTTTTTTTGACACAATTTACACTATAAAAAAATATTTACAGCACCCCACTCCCCTCTACTCCCCATAATTTACTCATAATCTTACAATCCTATATCTAGACATGCTTTTGAAATTCATGAAGAATTTTAATTTTAGAATAAGTGTTTACGATAATTTGAGAACCATGATTTTGAAGCAAGTTATGAGGCCTATAACACCTCAAGAGTGGTATTTTACAATGGAAATGGGACTTGATAATAATATTAGGAGTTTGGTGGAGCCCGGAGAGGAGCCAGGTGGCTACTGTAAAGTTCGACTGGTAAGTTTGTTGGATTTTTAGTGGGGAAAATTATAATTTTACCTCCTTATAATTTAAAGGGGGAATCCCCATATCCCTATCATTTCTCTCTCATGCAGATAAGGGTCATTTCCTATTTATATCCCTTGGCCCCCTTGTATACTGTGTTCTTATATGGAATTTTATAGTGATTTTAGTTATTTCCCACCCTCCTCCCTTATATGTTGTCTTCCTCCTCATCTCATTTTAATTTTTTTCCCGGTTAAGTATTTTGATTCTAATTTCCCCACAACATGGTGGAATCAGACAATGATTATGGAAATATTTCCCTTCTTAGGAAGAGGGAATCTTGAGAACTCATTAACTTATCATCATTCACCATTTCATAGAGGTATATTGATGTGGTGAATTTTATAATATTTTAGTATTAAATTAAATAAATTTTGAAATTTTTGATTATAATTTATTTATTTTGTGGTTTGGTTGTGAGTTAGGGCATCGGGTGACTTGAACAGGCTTGTATGGGCCATGGAAGTGTTTCCCCTTTCGTAAATTGCTTATGCGTATGAGGTATGTGATGTGCTCATGTTCTGCCAGTAATGATGAGATTACAATAAATAAATGTTTGTTCAATTAAATAAATTAAGTGCACTAGTTAAATAAAATAAATTTCATTACATAAAAACAAGTGGGGCAGTCTTTATATATAGAGAAAATTTCCAAATTCTACTTTAGTCCCTTGGGAAACAACTCAACTCCTCATCCTTCTTAGGCCATGAACTTGTCCTATAATATTTTATTATATTGAATGGACCATAATAGGGTGCCTAGATCATGTTAATACCCCAATAAGGGAGTGTTGGGAATGGGTAATGATGACTATGGGTATATGAATATAGCTTGGATTAACCAACATGGCCATTAATTTATGTCAAATCATACGATGGGTTTGGACGTTTCCCAACCATCTTTCAAGATTAGTATTAATTATTTTATCATTAAAATTTATTTTTAATAGAATTAGTAAATCATTAATAAACTAGTAGTTTTTTGGGTTTTTCCACCCTCAAATACTTTTATGAATAGGTTCTAAGGACTCATATGTCCCGGTTCTACTTATATGTTACAAAGGATATCAGTTCTTCTCAAATCCTGAATGTGGCTGGATCAATATGTCCATATGATTATAATTATATGATTATTTACACTTTTGTGTCTATATGTATGAAATAAAGTAATTAACAAGTTCATTCTCTATGTATTCGGATCCATCTCTTGATTAATGAAGACAGTTGTTAACTATAATTTAATATTTGAAATAAAAAAGTAATGAATTCATGTAAAGCCTTTGATTCCTGGTGAACTCTAGATCCAACATTAATTTTAACCATTATAAATATTCCTAATTTCTCTAGGATTACTCCCCACCTCATAAAATAGATTTGGTTGCTATGTACATCTTGGAAACCCTTCTTAGCAACCTTATCACTCAACATGACCAGCTCACTAAGATCCAGATGATTCAAGAGGTTATTGGGTGGTCGCATTTCCTTTGAGAACTTTAGTATTATTAAAAACATGATGTTGATAGTGATTTCCAGAATTTATTCCTTAGATACTACCTTGTATTTGTTAGATAAAAAATTATTCCATTACCCAGAGTTGTCTGGGAAGAGCCTATAGTGACGATGATTGATCGATGTTAAGTTATCATCTCTTATCAGGTGGATATTCCTTATATATTTTCTAAGGGTCATCCCCTTAGTAATTCACTCCATTTTCTTGTGTCTTGATTTCTTATGGATAAAGACCTATAAATTTTACACTAGACTAGAATAGGGAACACTATGATATTATATGGGTTCCAAAAATTACTCATAGCTTGAGTGTTATTTCTAGTAAGCCTAGGATCAAAATTTATTCCTTATTTATATGATTTCCAGTGTTACCAATAATTCTATCATATATTTAGTGGAGGAACGTATATAAGATCTCGAGGATAGGACCTGTATCCCTATTTGGTGTTAGTTTTCTCAAACATATTTCTAGTGTCGGTCAAAGTAGGTGTGGTTAGACTCAGATAGCCATAAGGCTCATAGTATGACTTTATTTGTTTTATTTATTTTTTGTGGTTAAAATTTATTATTATTATTATTCATTTTTATAGATCACATACACATACATTGATCTTATTGTCTATATACATGACTATGTTAGTGGTTACCTACAGAGTTCTGTATTCATTCCCATCTCAGGACAACATTTCACTTGGGTACTCATGCATGCATCCACTTGGTTGTAGGTATAGGTCAGGATAAGTCCCAAGATTGATCAAGATGTATGGATTGGATGTATAAAAATATATTGTGATAGGGTAAGACTTGGTATGTTTTGGATCCTAATACTTTATTTTCTTTCATTCCCATTTGTATATATAACCGGGAAAGTTTTTTGTTAGTGTATATATGGAATGGATATTCAGGCCCTTTGAAAATTTTCATTTATTAGAGATCCAAAAACTACTTTTAAAATTTTTCAAAAGATTCTAAAAAAGTATATGAAAATTCAAAAAAAACATGACACAAAAGTATAAGTCCAAATACCATCCACACTAGGATTTAAGGAGGCCAATAGTGGTGGAGTCCCAAAGAATCTTCTATGACCAACATTCCCCTTCTTTTGGGAGTGAACCAAGGCTTGAGAAGTTTGTAACCTGTTCAACATAGCTATCCTTTGATTCCATAAATTCCTCCACTATATTTCCCCAATTCCCGATATAAAGAACCTCTATTTTATTAGTCATAATCATTAGAATCTATTAATAATTTATTCAATCTTCCATGGAACAAGACCACGCCAAAGGATAGAATTAAAGACCAGAAGAAAATTTGAATTAATGTCACTGAGAATAAGATTCTCTTTCCTTCATATGATGAGACCATTAATCATGGCTAAAGCCTTGGGTTTTCCTCATTAAAATTTCTGGTTTCGACCTTTTATTTTTCAACACATATTTTTTAGTCGCTACGCATCCGTTTTTTATAGGGTAAGATATTATTTCCACTGCACATTCTCTATGGAGTTTGTTTGCGTGTTCATCACTTTGTCACATTTTGAAACATTTGGTATCAGAGGGATTGGTTGAAGTTCTCTATTGTAGAATGTGGTAGAAGACATCTATTGGAGAACTTTTTTAGAGGAATCAAAGTATGTTATTATAAGAAATTGTGGGTACCAGATGTGTTTCTAGGATATCAAAAGTATTATTTACTAGCATTAGTCATGATGCATGTTTTGTTGTTGATGAGAGTCATGAAGATTCTGAGCATAGTAAAAGTACGAATGCGCTGGCACCCAACTTTAATTTTTACTATGAACAGTGATTATTCGGGGATCAATATGATGATGAACGTCAGCCTCGGCAGAATAAAGTTATGGATTTATATTAAGAAGGAAGAGGCACGAAACCTTTGTAGAAGATCTTTCACATGATGTTTATAATTTATTTAAATTTATTTTCTGAAGAAATAAAATACCTAGTTCTTTAATAAATTCATTGTTGATTATGTTTATCATCTAGGATTACCCTTTAGGATTATCTCATTGTGCTTGAGAGGATCAAAAGTAGAATCCCTCTAACAGTGATCCACTTGTGCTCCAATGATCTCCGATTAATTCCACTCACTTTCTAGGTGCTAGTGTTGTGAAGAAAATTTCTTGTGCCTATCAATCTTGATCTCATGTTCTTTGATCTTGAAGAACATATCTAATTCTTGAGAGGGAGAGAGGAGAGGAATTGAGAGAAAATTCCAAACATGAAATTTCTCTTGTGTCACGGGTTTCCCATACATGGCACAATAGTTGTAACTGTATATGTATTGACATGGGGATTCAGTTATAATACTTAATTATGTAACAATAATTAAATACATTCATAACCATATAAACAACCCATGCTACATAATAACAATAACCACAAAATTATTTGTGGTGTGCCAACTAGTGAAAAAATGAAAAATAAATGAAATCATGTGCTACATAATTATAGTCGCATTATTAGTATTTTTTGGTGCTAACTAGTTATATAATTATTTACCATCTTAAAAATAATTATTTTACTACCGAACCATCCTTGGTCCACTCGATTTCCACTTCCATTTTTTGAACACCCAAATAAATAAATAAATAAATTATTCTCTTAAATAAATATTTTTTTTACAAACTAGTAAATACATATTTTTTAAATGTTTGATAAAATAAATAAATATATTTTAATTAATTAGCCGGTGAATAAATATTTATTTAATTTATGCAATCATTATAACTTGAATAAAAATTTTCTAGTCTTGAGAATAATATTTAGTCTACTAATTAAATTCAAATAGAATTAATCGTGACTACCAAAAAAACTTAGTGTGTGACCCTCTATGATTCTTTCTTTTTGGCATTAGGTTGGCTTGCCTGAAGTCCAAGAGTATTGTCTTGTAATGGGTCATGGCACCCAAGAGAAAGAACATGAATTGACAACCATGTCATCCACATATGAATGCTCAATATGTAATATAGTCCCTTTATTTCAATATCTCATCAAGCTGGTTTCAAGATAGTGTCATTAACCTTAATGGTTGATATGTCATTCTTTGACTACTTGATATAAACTCGTCAGTACACCATGGCCATGGAATTTATTCTGACGATTCAATTTCAATGAAAGGGCTAACATATCAAATTCCATAAATGAATGGGGAAAATCCTTCCTCAACTAATCTATTAATAACATGTCATTCATGACCCACCCAATGTTCCCTACTTCCCAACAACTGTCTGCATGACAGTTTTCATCAGTAATTCAAAGTGAGTGAGTTATGAAATGTATTAATGATAATCATAAAGTCTAAGTACCATTACACACGCTCGCAGATAAGAATCTCCTATAACACCAAAACATGAAGAATTACTAATGGTAGTATGTTCTCATAATCTCCCATCTTGGAGAATACCAAGTGCGAGCTTCATGAGAGGAAGACTTATCTACTTTTGAGTACCCTCACCTGATAGTATATATAATATGTGTCCCATCATAGTATATCATCCAACCATAGAACAATATTTAAGAATATTTTCATATCACTTCAAGGTTCACATCATTGTGGGGAACTTCTATGACATTGTCAATGCAAAAAATTACTCCAGGACATTTTTACACTATTTTCATTAAAAAAATGTAAAATATGTAATAAGATGTTTAATATTTAAAAATATTAAATATTCATGTAATCAAAGTAAAAACAGTTGGTTCGAGGACACCAACTATTACAAAATCCCACTTGGACTAGAGACATCTGTCTATAACATTCAGTCTACTATACCTTATATAACGATCATGAATCTACTGAGTCAGGAATTTAGTCAAGGGTCTTGCCACATTGTCTTCCATGGAAATACTTCTCACTGTAACTTCACCTCTCTGAGAAAAATCCCTCAAGAGATGACACTTCTGAAGTATGTGCTTTGTCTACTAATGTGACCTTGTTTGTTTTGTAGGATCCAACTCTATAGTATTATCATTGTACAGTGTGATGGGATCATTATTTCTAGGTATCACATCTAGCTCATGGGTAGATATTCACATCCAACCTACTTATTTAGCTACCTCAGAAGCTGTGATATAATTAGACTCTGCTATAGAATCTGCAAGCACCCTCTACTTTGAGCTCTTCCATCTCACTACACCTATATTAAAATGAAGTATGTATCCCGTTTGCAACCCTATGCCATCTTGATCAGTCTGGAAACTAGCATTTTCATATCCTATGATGACTAGTTCCTCATCTACTGAATAAATAGGGAAATATCCTTAGTATTCCTAGGATACATAAGGATATTCTTGACTTCCATCCAATGGTGGTCACTAGGGTAATCTTGATATCTTCCAACTGCATTCAATGCATAGGCCACATCTAGCCTAGTACATAGCATGGCATAAATGACTGAACCAATCGATAATGCTTATAGAGTCCTTACCATTATCTTTAATTCCTCATGTGTTTAAGGAAACATTTTATTGAAAACATGAATGCTATGTGACATTGGCAACAATCCCCTTTTGGATTATTCCATACTGAATCTCTTTAGTATCTTGTCAATGTATGTACTTTGACTTAAGCCTAGGAATCTTTTGGATGTATCACGATGGATCATGATCCCAATAATATATGATTCCTCACCCAAGTCCTTCATGGAGAATCATTGATTCAACAATCCCTTAACAGATTATAAGACTGGTATCTTGTTTCCAATAAGTAATATGTAATCAACATATACTATTATGAAAAAGATTTCACTCCCACTAAACTGTTTATAGAAACAAGGATCATATTTATTATTGATAAAACCAAATTCCTTTATGGCTTCATCAAAATGAATCTTCCATGACCTAGACACATTATTTAATCTGTAAATGGATTTCTAAAAATTGCATACCATATTGGAATCTTTTGAAGTAATAAACCCTTTAGGTTGTGTTATAAAGACATGTTCTTCCAGGATCCCACTAAGGAACGCTATTTTAAAATCCATTTTCCGAATCTAAGATTCATGCTAAGGTTCAATGCACAATAAAATTCAGATTGATTTTAGCATTGAAACTAGTGAAAAGGTTTCATCGTAATCAATCCCTTGATGATTCTTGAACACTTTCGCAACTAGTTGTGCCGTATAGGTAGTGAATTTTTCTAACATATCCAGTTCCTTCTTGAATATCCTTTTGAAACCAATAGGATTCACATGAACTGGAGGATCTACCAAAATACAATCTTTGTTTGGGTACATGGATTCTATTTCAGAATCTGATTCTTATTTACACGTGGCAACATCTGTGCCACTTACTGCTTCTTTTTAGGTTAGAGGATCATTATTATCAAGTAATAATGACTCACCATCTTCGATAACTAGAAAACCATACCGTTCTGGTTCTCTAACATCTCTAGTACTCCTACATATTTCTTCTGTCTCTGTAAAAGTTCTCTCTTCCATGGGAAATTGTGTAATCTATTCCTGTACCAACTCGTGTGTACATTGAGTCTTGACTATATCAAATTCTATCTTTCTTCCACTATCTCTTATGGAGATGTGCTCCCTCTCAAGGAAAATGGTGTGTCTTTCCACTATAAAGTTTTTTCTGAGGGGTTGTATAGGTGATGTCCACTTGTTACATTGGTATATCCTATAAAGGTACACTTTGTGCCTCATGGTGTAAGTTTTTTACCTGAAAATGAATTAACAAATTCTTCACTTCCCTATACATGTAAATTCAATGACATGGATTTCTTTCCGCTCACTATAGGAAAATGACCACTTCATGGTGTTTTTTTGGATATGGATGTAGTTTAAAATGCTTCCATATGCTTCTATGGAAATTTTAGAAACTACCTCTAAATTTTGTATCATCATACAATATGCGGCGGTTTCCTTGAATATAAGAAGGCCAATATTTTCTGGGCACTGGTACCCAATTTCACATGCACATACATCCCACATCCAAAAGAATAACATAAGACCAAAATTTTCATAAGAATAACCTAATATATACTTCAATAATAGGTTTAGGATGGTTTGGGTAAATTAAATTTATTCTAATTACATGAAGTGTCACTTTTGGATATAGTGGTTTCACAATCCAGGATATCAGTTGATCTCGGGTATATTGACGTATTTGTGTATTTTTCATAACCGAAGAATGTAATTGATTGATGATGTTTTAATGGACTGTATGGGAATTAAAGGAGAATAATTTTAGAGATCTCTCAATTGTAATTTCCAATTACCACAATTAACAAGAAGGGATTCACGTTTGATTATACATAATAGTGTGAGGAATTTTCCATGGTGTTGAAGAAGTGGTTGTTGTCAGCTCTGATCCTAAGCATTCTAGAGCCAAATGTTGCACATGTATTGAAAATTGATGCGTCTGGTTATGGATTAGGATATGTTATGATGTAGAGTGATAAATTAGTCACTTTGGGTTTCATCATCTTTTAACCCATAAGATTAAATACTCAGATCCAGTATTTTAGTTTAGTTATGGTCCACGCATTGAAATGATTGTAACAGAACCTTTTGGGAGAGAGATTTTTTGGGTAATTTGGCTCCAAGAGTGAATATAATATTTTCTCACTATATGGACATAATCTTTATCAGATTAATTTCATATAGTACTTGTATATGTTTGACATAGATAAATAGTTTTCAACTAGAAATGGAAATTTTGTGGTAAATGAATTGGCCTAGAAAATGTAGTAGATGGGAGAACATATTTCATTTGTTAAATAAAATATCTTATATTCATTGTAAGACTATTTGGTGGGTGTAGTTGAGGGTTTAGGGGAATCAACGTGGGTATCCTTATAGATAAGGACTTTATTGGTTAAACAAGTAAATACTAGTTAGAATATTGTTCTAGAATGTATCATGATGTGTGACAGGTTGAAAGAATGTTAAAATATTTTTGGATTGAATTTTGATATACATAGAGTGTTTATAGATCATAGCATGGTAATGGTCACATATTCAATGAGAGATGAGTTTATGAGATCTTATAATTCTTTGAAGTGGGATGTTCACCCAAGGCTAACCATGATTTATAATAATGGAATGTGGATATTCTGTTGGCCCTCCATAGTAAGAGGCATTGAAGTCTTTGTTACCCATTGATTGAAATGTCCAAAAATTATCACCATGTGTCAGAGTTGATAGTTGAAGTCGTATGTTCACTCAGGGATGACCTGTTTTACCTCATAGTTTTGGTAATTATAATAGAAGTCTATGAGTTGATAGTTGAAAATATGTATAAACTTTTATCCTAAGATTGATGATCAGTTAGGAAGGATGATCCAAAAAATATAGGACATGCTTCAGGATTGTATTGTAGATTTTAGCCACCAGATGAATCTTTATGGGAGATAGAAATCCTAGTATTGTAAGACAATCAAGGGTTCAACAAATATTTTTAAATTTTACTATTAATGAAGTGGACAGTCCCTCTACCTTAACAGGATAAAGACACTCAAGTGTTCAACAGATATTTGTAAATTATTTTCAAAACCATTTTGAATAAGAGTAAAGCATAAGTGGGAGTTATCACATTTCAACTATAAAACATGATAAGGTAATACTAGAAAATTTGAAGAAAGAAGGGTTATCCACAAAAAACAAGTTCAATGGATTTACAAAATTGGATATTCCCAAGAAAATCAATAAGAAGGTTGATCGTTCATCCTTGGGTAACAAACCTAATAAATTTAGGGAAAATGAATCATAAAAATGATTTATGAAAATAAATAATCGACATATATGGTGCACACCACACTCGAGAAATTATGACATAAACATCAGAAATCAATAAAATACATAAAAGGAAACATGAGAAATCAAAAAAAAATGTTAGGTCCTGAAAATGTTTGGTGGAAACTATGTGCCACACATGATACATATACAAACTGATTGTTACCATATTTTTCCAAAATATCAACAATAAAACTAATCACAGTCTAATGATGAACACATCTCGTCACCCTCTCCACATCCATCTCAACTTCCTTCTACCACCTTTAAAAACATTATATTGAAAATTTAATATTGTTGTTTATTTATATTTAAACTTAAAACCAATAAAAGTTTGAAAACTAAATGATTTTAAATTTCTGTGATTTACCTTCTGACCATCGGTCGATGTAATACCACAAGGGGTAGATACTGTCGTCTTCTGATATAAATCAATCAATGCTTTCTGCAAAGAAGATATTTGTGCCCCCGGTCTTGAGCTCTGTTTCGTAGAGAAAAAATCTATCTCTAAGTATCTTGGGTATCGAATGAATACAACTAGGAGTAGATGCAGTTACAATCCCCAGTGGACTACGAAAGACCTTAGATGATACGAGTCCCAAACCCATCTCGTGCACTCTACCAGGATGATCCTTCCCAAGGACTTTAGCAACTGGTTCATCTTAGGAGACTGAGTCGGAATGCCCAAGATTGGCATCCAATAGTTCTTTAATTTTTAACTATAAATAAAATAGAATTCATATATTAATCAATATATATTAACGCATTAACAACTGATAATAAGTTATTATAATGAAAAATGAGTTCATACCCTAACTTCTTTGGTGGGATCAATAGTAAAACTTTCATCAGATTTTTAGTGAACATTCAAACACACTACTGGTCGAGATGCTTCATGACCTAAACTCAATGACTGAATTAAAAAACATAAACTAACAATTTAATATATTAAACAAATAATAATGTCTTATAAATATTTAAACTAATGAAAATATTACATGAGTAGATCAGATTCTAGAAAAACACTTTTACCCTGCAGTGTGAGGGATGACCTGCTTAGCCCTGCTTGATGCATTCTTTATAAAAAGATCCTAATATAAATAAAATTAAATTTAATAGTAATGTATTAAATTTCATATCCTCTTCATATACATTTATAAATGTAAAATGAGATTAATATAGTAATATATATTTAAATACCAGCTGCTTCTCATCATGATGTATATCAACAAAAACCTTTCATTACTCTTTGGGTACCCCATTGGGTAGATTTTCATACATCTATTGTTTAGTCAACGAAGTATTGTTTACATCACCCCAAAATATCCATTTAAATTATTTCCATTTTTTTCCAAGATTTTACAATGTCCCCTTTCATGTTATCACATCAGCAACTGTAAAGTGGAAAACCATCTGTAAACAGAAATTCATTTTGAAAATATTACTAACATGACATTAAATTACACCATAATTTGTTAAAATTACCTTTATTTGGGAATAAAAAAATTTATGTTTCCAACTTTTTGGCATATGCCTCCAATCATCATGTCAAATAGAAATGGAAACAGGCTTCGCAGCCAGTTGGCCTGAAATCTGGCCAAGTAATCGCGCGGTGTCATCCGTGGAGACCCCATATGAATCAAATAAGACAACTATATTCTCTCTAGTCAAGTTCAATATATCTGAACCTTTTATATTCTCCTCTACACTTGAATTTTTTCCATCTTTAATGAACAAATAGTTAGTATAAAAAATGCAAAAAAATTATTCATATTAATATTTGTACCTATAACAATCACCTTCCAGTATCCCCGCAAAGAACTAAAAATGGAACACCACTCCCCCACTGTTGAGGCTCCTGAAGTAGGAGGTGGAGACTAAGTTATTTAAGGGATGCTCGGATAGGGTGTGAGAGATGGTGTAGGGGGACATGTTGTAGGGGGTAAGCGGATGGTGGCTCAAATGTCATAGGGATGGAGACATAGGGATCGTCATCTATCATAATGGTCGGTGAAATAGTATTTCACTTCCTCCTTGTAATTTATGTCATTTAATAAAATAAAATTAAGGTCATAACAAATATTTTAAAAAATTATGTAGAAAAAAATTAAAAATGTCAACAGACGCACAATACTAACAAATAAAATATGCATAACAATGATAATGAATGATTGGACAAATGAAATAAGTAGTTGCTAAATGAATGCATAATTTTACATGAAATCATTTTCCCCTTTAATCATGTCTGTTTCCTAATCCATTATTCATCCACTTTATTTATCCTTTCTAGACTAATATTTTCAATATCATGATGGACAAATAATTCTGATTCTTGTTGTTAATGAGATTCAATGTTTGACGTCAAATATTCCACTTTATCACCCATATCATACAAATATCTTTGTTTTACGTGAGAAATACACTCCACCATTCATCCAAAACATCATTCACATAATATAACATTTTTTTCATTTGATGATAAGATATACAGATCATGCAGTTAATGATCACCAACATCCATCAAGAGAGAGAAGTTCACAGAATTAAACTGTAAGGAATCTCTTTTAACACCTCTGATAATATTGACCCAATTCCATTTGAATAAAATAACTAAAAATGCATTTTTCAGTTTAATTCAATAATATCAGTCATCATTACATAGTAGAACACTTCCGAAAATGAAAATATACCACTATTATATGTTTTCAAACCCTCTTCTTGATCAACTGTATAAAATATAAATCCATTCATGTTGGACAAACTAATGATGTCATAACATTGATATCACTAAGGTAAGGGCTTGATAAATCATATAATAATTTAATAGAAGTTTAGAACATGAATTGGAAACAAACTCTTACCTTAAAAGAAAGATTTTTTTCTTTTAAGAGACATATATAAGTTTTGGTTGGAAATATTAGAAGTGAAATAGTTTCTAAATAATATTTTCATAATTTGAAAAATATTTTGTCTTATATGTTTGAATCTTAAAATCCCTTACCAGTCAAGATAGAGTTTCTAATTTTAGTTTAACGAGTTTTGTCGATATCTTGGGATGAATTATGTTATTTCAAAAAGATCTTGACACAATGAGAAAAAAAAGTATAGGGATTATATTGTGACAATGTATCCTTGAAACTTTGATTGAAAATCTGAAAGTGTTGGTTGAGAATTTAAACTCTGCAGAGCCTAGTGTTTAGTTTTTCTTTAGACTAGATGAATGATGTGATGTGAAAACGTGTTCAGTATTCTATGACTATTCATAATTTTCTATAATTAAATACGGGGGAGTAATTAGAGATGTTCCATGATTCTTGGTTTTTGATGAAGGAATAGTATGGGATAATGAATTGGAATTTTTAATTATTGATGAGGGAGTTAAAGGTAGTTCCTGAGACTATTCACAATTCCCTAACCACAAAATCTTTTTTTCTGATTAGCCTAATACTTCTCATATTACCCAATAAACTATTAAACCCTTGTTCCAATCTCATTTGTAATCTAATATTATTAATACAAAATAATTATTTTATTTATATTCTATTATTTGATAACTTTATTATCTACTTACTTTTTACTACAGTTTTATGTTTTAGAGCCTATTTATTTTTCAGAATACATTTATTTTTTGTTAACATAACATTCAATAATGAATTAGAATTTTTAACTATAGTTTTATGTTTTTTTCTTCTTTATTATTCCACTTATTAATATGCTTGAAGAAAATTTAATTGTATAACTTTCCAAATCACAAAATTGGGTTAATATTTTAATTTATCTAAGTGTTTTTTAAAAGTCTAGAAATCCAAAAAAAAGTATAGGTAACATAAAAAAGAAAACCATATATTTTTATATACTGAATGATGTATATAGGGTCTGAGAAAAACTAATCGTAGTCGGATCTCAACACAGATTTTGTGAAATTATTTTCAAAACACATCTCATTTACGGTAGTTTTAAATATAGTTATCAAATACATTTTTATTTATAATCACATGAAAACCCAAATATCACTTTAACATACAATTTATAAACATTTATTTTATTCTTCTTTAAATGAAAATAATCATTTTAAAAATATTACCTTAAAAACCTTAAATTATTTAAAAACACCCATTAGACTTTCAATTTTAAAAATAATTTATAAACACCCTTTTGAAAACACTTCAAAAACAATTTAACGAAACAAACCAATTCTCATAAATAGTAAAAATAAAAGACCAAGTCACCACATCACAAACGAGGTATGAGTAAACTAGGAGAAAAATTCATGGTTCCAACCATATTAATTAAACTAGAGGACACAAATAATGATATTCCCCAAATGGAATTCATATTGTATCATAGGAAACAAAAAATGTAATTAAGTAAGATAGTCATATACCTTACCAATACATGATACATTTGAATGAAATATGATTCATCCAAACAACACAAGTAACTTGAGTATCCTACACCTAGAATCATAGGGGGAACTCCCCAGTAGACATGGTATACAACAAAACTACGGGACACCAATAGTGTGTGACTATCTAGTATAATATAAATATAGAACTCTCTATCAGTTCCTAGTGTACCCATGATAAAAATAATTGGAGACAAATAATAAAATGAGTTACATGATTAATGGAATGACATAATATAAATCTAACCTCAGCTCCAACACCCTTGCAATAAACAACAACAAAAATATCATCAAATTCATAAAAATATATCTAAATATAAGGTGGAATCATTGAGGGTATTGCGTACATTATAAGTAGTTCATTATGAAAGTTACAAATGAGACTTATTAAAATAATAATAATTCTAAGTTACTTCAATCATCTTTGAAATCCCATTTCAAATAATTCATTAAAACTAAACATTTAAAATCCCATTCAAAATCTTTTTAAACAATAAACCCTTTCATTTAAAACCATTAAAGAACCCAAAACGTCCCTTCCTTTGAAAAATTTCCAAAAAAAAAATTAACCAATTCAAGACCCAAGTAGGATTAAATCCCCTTAAAACACAAAATTCATTCAAAAAAGGCCTTAAAACCTATTTATGAACACTTGGAATAAGAAAATATTTTTCAAAAAAAACTTAACACACCCTTTATTCCAAGTGTGGAATAACTTTAAAACATGTATAAATTCAAGTATAACAATCACATATAGATTCAAGTATAACAGTCACATATAACTAGAGGATGGAATAAGAAGATGAAAGAAGATACAAAGTGGTATCAAGAAGTGTCAAGCGGCGGCACGGGTCAGGACCTACAGTAGGGAGGCAAGCTAGGGATTTGGGGGGTCGGTGGCAATGGGCACCAAACCGTGATGAGGGGTGGCAAGCCGTCAAGATTCCCTAATGGGAGGAAAACAAGGGCTTCATGGGTCTCTGGGAGTGGTGGGGGTATTACGGGGGTCGCAAGGGGGTCTTACGTGGGTCGCAGGGGGTATCTTGGGGGTCACCGGAGGGGGTGGGGTCCCACGGGGGTCACTGGGGGGTCTCGTAGGGGTCGCTGGGGGTGGGGGGTCTCACGGTGGTCATGAGGAGAATGGGGGTCTCGTGGGGGTCAAGGTGGAGAAGTGTCCGGACTAAAAAACAATTTATTGGTGATTTTTAATAAACCACTACTAAATCATTCATACAAAAATTAGTGTTCGTTTAGTAAAATGCCACTAAAAACACGCCACAAAAGGATATTAATGTTTTAGTGACTCAAAAACTCATATTCAATACCATTTATCAATTTTTTTGGTACTTGGTTTAGTATGTGTGATACTATTTGTAACTTGTATCCCCAAAAGGATAACAGAAGACTTGCATGACTCATCATTGATCTCATCTATCCAACAAGGTGTGGTTCCTCCTTTCACTCCCACTATTCCACTGGGGCATGTAAGGAGGACTGAGTTGGGATAGGTTCTCAAAAACCTATAAGTAATCAATGAAGTCTTGATTAAGATATTCTCCACCCTAGTCTGAGTGGAGTTTCTTAATCTTTTTACCAAGATGGTTCTCAACTTCAATCTTGTATTCTTTAAACTTATCAAAAGAATATTACTTATACCTCATAAAGTAGATATATCCATATCTACTAAAATCATCAATAAAAGTTATGAATTATGAGTTCCCTCCCCTTGCTTCAAGTGGAAATGGTTCACACACATAGGTATGAACCAATTCAAGAAGATCTTTATCCCTTTGACCTTTCCCACTAAATGGGGATTTATTCATCTTTCCTTTTAAACATTAATGACATACACCAAGTGGTTTTAGTTCAAAAGAATCTAAATATCCATCTTGATGTAACTTTTTTAAGCATTTCTCATTTACATGACCTAGTTTGTGATGCCAAATATGGTTGTGTTATGATTCATGTGAAGTATCTTTGTTATCAATTTCCATTACTTGGTTTGGGTAATCAAACACGTAAAGACTGTTGTATAAATGTGACCTACCAAAAGGAATTTTGTCTTTTTAAAAGAAGAAACATTCATTTCCAAATTTGAAAAAAAAATCCATATGTATCTAATATGGATATAGAAATAATGTTTTTAGTAACAAATGGCACATAATAACAACCCTTAAAAACTAATATCATCACAGTTGGCAACATGAGTTGTTAGTCCCCAACAGCTATAGTAATAAGTCTAGCTTTGTTGGCTACTCGTAGATCTACCTCCCCTTAGTCAATATTCTTAAATCTACTTTGTTCCTATATTTGGATACATAGGTGAGCACCAAAAGTTGTTTCTAATACCCAATTTTTAGAAACAGATAGATTAAATTTGATAAAATATATATATATATAATCTTCCCCTTTCTTCTTAGGTTGGGTGCAGTTCTTCTTCTAGTGTCCCTTCTTTCCACAAGAGAAACAAACAGCTTCATGTTCCCTTTCCTCTCCTTTTATCTTTCTTTCCTTAGAAGGGTGTGAAAATTATTTGGGCTTAAATCTCTTCTCCTTCCCTTTACTCTTATTCGCCATAAAAATAGAATGCTTTTCACGATTCATATCTTTTCCCACATGGTGAATGAGGATAAGAAGATCAGATAGGGACTTCTCAATGTGGTTTATATTGAAATTAACCAAAAAGTATGAGAAGTTATGAGGGAGTGATGCAAGAATGAGAACGATACCCATTTATTCTGGGAGTTTAAATCCTAGAACCTCTAGGGGATCAATGTAGCCAATTATCTTGACTACATGAGTCCTAGTTGGGGTAACCTCTCCAAGATTACTCGGAAATAGTTCCTTGTAGATCTCAAACCATTATTTTCTTTCTCCCTGTTGGTAAAGACCATAGAGGTGCTCAAGCATGCTATTGGAATATATGCTTTCATGAGACTTCATGATATCACAAGACATTGATGATATTATTAAACATTGAATAGAAACCACTTCATTCATATGTTTCTCGTAGACCAAGAACTCTTCGACACTCACCTCTTGGTCTGGCGGATGAGGTAATTCTAAATCTAACACGTAAGACTTCCATTCATGGTGTAAAATGACCCAAAGACGTATAAACCATTCCTAAAAGTTAAATCTAGTGGGGATGTTGTCTATATCCATAATTGACTGCTGGGATAGTGTGGTTGAAGATATTGTCATTTTATTTTAAAATTAAAATAGGAGATGATTATAACTTTCTTGATAAAATTTTATAAGAAATATTAAATTAATTGTATTAAGTGTCCCACTATTTTATCAAGTCTCAATAACCCTCACTATTGAACTAAAAATGTCTAGTAGTCAAGACATTCTAGTGGAAAGGATCCATATTCCCCTACACATAACCTCAACATGTTTTGTTTCTATGTATTTTACAGTATTTAGGTAGGTAGGTTTTTTCCAACTGTGGGATTGCAGCTCCTTGATCCATTGAGTGGACTCCTCAATCCAGAAATCCTGACTTGGATTTCCTCAAAACTTACCTCCAATATTATACCAAGCATGGAAAGGTCTACTCCTCTTGATGTAATATGGTTAATTCAACTCGAAACCTTTCATAATGTCTTCCTATATGAAATTAAGTGTCCCAATAAGGGTTGGTCAAACACATTGTTTTATTGATTATTTCCCTTAATCAAGTAATGGAAGGCTTAGTCTTACTTAATATTTTGTTGAGGGGTTTTACCCTCTTATGAATAAATTTCATTATTATCTTTATCACATGATTTTTAATATTAAGTGGAACTTACTTAAGTGATTAACCATTTATTGATAATATTTACGCACAAGCCTAGTTTATTTTTGTTCCATATTTCATTCTTGTTAGTTAATTAATTTTGTGATCACAAAAACACAACCATAATGAAAAACCATGAAACTGAAATAAATAAAATAAAGTAAAGGAAATGATCATGATATTTTTTTCTCATGGTTAGTTTATCTAGTGGTTGATAAACTAACCTTGACCTAGGGGAGAAACACATTCATGTTTACAGCTTTCATCTTTTCCACCTTTATATCTCCTTGGATTGGTTTCACCTCGACTCGTGACTTGGTCCATCTCCAACAGCTTAGGAGCTCCATCCATTACATATTCTTTTTAAACTCACACATATGTGAGGGATAAAATGGATTTTACATAAAAGAAACCATGGGCACGTAGGCCCTACATATTAATGAGGAGAGTTGGCTTGCAGGCCAATAATTAATTTATTAAATAAATTAAAAAGAAGAAAATCACATACAAATGTCTTTCTTGAGATCATGATCACCCACATACATACAATGATTTATAAATTTAATAAACTACCATTCAATTCATTAATCATTATTATTAATACAAATTCTTCTTGAATCGATTGATTATTATCTTTAATTAATCAATCCTTTTATCTTAATCCTTTATTAAATTTCCTTGATTTTATAATCCTAATACATAAATGTTCCTTGGAGGTGTCCTAGTGAATACTCATTCCAATCTACCCAACATGTATTATATTCACATATTGTTTTACTCCTATAACATATGTCATACAATTGTTTTAATGCATATAGTAAAATACTGTAGTACAATTTATGCATGATATGTAGATTTGAACATTACACAAACATTAATGTTTTAGCTTTTTGTAATTTGGTAAAGTACATGACGTGTAGTTCCAACAACATAGTATATACTACCTTCATCGTCTTTCCCAAAGTACATACCTAGGGACTCAGGGTGTGAAGTGTACTTGAGAAAGTTTGGAGTACATGGCGTGTACATTGGGCTACATGTCGTAATGTCTCCGTATTACATAGTTACTTGTCACTTTAACCATGTATAGTGTACATAGTTTGGCCCCTAACCCGAAGGGACTATGTTTCATGTGTATTGGGCCACATGGCATGTAATCTGGTAAGCGTGTGCCTATATTTCGTTGTCAACAAGTGGTTTATAATATGAAGGTTCTGGGCATAGTGGAAGCGCATTGGTGGGGCGGCCCAACTTTGATTTTAGCATTAAACAATGTTCAAACCGAGATCCGTCACAATATAAAATTCCAGATCGTCCGAATAGAACGAAGAAAAAAAACAAAAGAGGGAGTCCTAGAACCATATAGATAGGATCATCATATGTTGGTTATAATTAATTTAATTAATTCACAAGATTTACCTTAGTGGAACTCTTTCTTCATTGATGTCTCCGGTCACTATCTTGTGATCCGTCGTTATGTCATAGAATCCAAGTGTAGGATTCCTCTAGTGGTGATCCACACATGTGCCACATATATCTGGACATTGCCGAAGGGATATCTGGGTGCTAGCGCAGAACAAACTGCACTTGCGATGTCCGCCTTCGATCGCGTTGATCCGATGGAGGAGGATATCTCTCGGTCTTGAGAGCATTCCTAGAGGAAGTAGTTCTTTTGGCCTTGAAATAATTCTCCAAAATTGTTGCGCACAAATATTATCTATTGAAAAGTGTTGGGGTTTTGAGGATATTTATAATCAGGTTTGAGTTTATACAGTTATGACAATAAATAAATGTGTTACGCGCATTATTTATTTCATTAACTCTTATTGAAAACCCCAATGTCTAATGATTAATTCATTGACATGTGCCTATACTGATTATAATTAATATCATTTAATAAAACGATATTATTTCCTCAAAATCCCGACTGGAAAAATTACACGGTGTGTAGTCATTAATACACGGCGTTTACTCGTTTTCCAAGAAAACTACAAGGCGTGTACATTCAATGTACACGGTGTGTTTATCTTTTTTTCATTTTTCTTTATTTCCTCCACTACATTTATTAGACATTGAGTAATGGATATTTATATATTAAATAAATGTAACTGCATTACTCTATAATAAATATATATTATTTAAACCACAAACTAGTTTCAAAATAAATGCGACCCGGAATCTGTAAATAATTATTAAACCAAAGTTTGGAATAATATATATTTAACTTGTTAAATTAATATTTAACTGAGATACATGGACACACTTTGTGTGTGACCCTCTAGGTCTCTTTCTTAGTGGAATTAGGCGGAGCCTGCCTAAAGTCCAAGGTTAGAATCTAGCAACATTCTGAGGCACATATAGAGAAAGAAGTTAACCTCGCAATGACATGTCACCTCATACAAACGCTTACTATGTAATATAATCCCTTTGTCACGATATCTTGAACCAAGCAGGTTGCATGCTAGTGCCATCAACCCATGTGCTCGATCATTCATTCTTTGACTTCCCAGAATCGAACTTGCCCATACCTTACCATGGCCATGGATTTCTTTAGGCTATATCAATTCCATCAAAGGGCCTGAGATATCTACTTCTATTATAGAATAGAAGGGACAAATTCATTCTTGCATTATCTATTAATGTAGTATCACTCATGATGCACCCAACGTATCCTACCTCACTGCGAACAGTGTGTCATCACAGTTTTCGTTAACACATCTAAGTTCGAGAGTTGTAATACCCATTAATAATAATCTTAAAGTCTAAGGACCAACACACACATCCGCAGATAGGAACATCCAATGACACTATGAAATGTGGATTGAGAGTCTTGTTCTCATAATATCCTCCTGGATATTACCAAGGGCCCACACCATGAGAAGGTGCCTCATAGTTTTATAAGTCTTTACCCCTAATGAACTGTATTATTTTTGTCCCTCAAATAACATCATCCGGTCATAGAACATATATTCAAGAATAGTGTTATGCAACTTTCAGGTTCTCATCGTAGCAGGGATCCACTATGACCCTTTCATGCAATAGCTATCCTTGGGACATTATCACATGCCTTATCACGCAGAAGAAAAATCATAATGTAATAAGGTGTTTATTAATGAATAAATTACAAAGTAGTTGGTTTTAGGCCACCAACTCCAACATAATTAACCACACCACGTGAAATAAATGCACATGGCTTGAGTAATTTTTGAATTACTCCCAATACGCTAAACATGACTACATGACATGTAGTCTGGATTACATAGAGTGTATGGAAGAGAACATGATGTGTAAGTATGAACACACGGTGTGTAGTTTCATTTCACCTAGGTAGAATCTTCAACTCCTCCTGATCGGTTCTCTATTTTAATTTTAATCAAAAACTCATTGGATTTTGTGAAATCTGTGAGAAACAAAAAGTAAGAGAATAGTTGTTGAAATCCAATTTAAAAAAATGATTTACCTTGAATTAACAAACTAAATTGTTAAACTGTAAATCATAAATGAATTATTTAAATAATTATAAACTATGATGACCACTTACCAGTGAGTATGAGTATATAGTAGAGAAAGGGATACAAAGGATAGAGGAATATCTGAATAATACTACTAAAATAACCCACTGAGATTGACAGGATCTGAATAGGGAAGCTTTTAGGGGACCAACTTTATATAGGGAAGATCCAAGATGAAAGATCTGGATGAGATGCATCCATCTTATAGAGGCCCTTTCACATATTTGTCTTTGGAATACAACCCTACATGAGGTATTCTTATAATAGAAACCCCATTTTCCCTTGATTCCTTCCCGAAATTAGGAATGAAACCTTTCTATCTGGGAGGTTTGTGGCTCTGATGATAGAAGGGGAGAAAGTGACCTTGAAGGTGAAAATTTGAACAAAAACCATGAATCCAGTGGTAAACCAAATCTTGATACCAATTAGGCATGTCATCAACTATGATAGGGATATTCTCTAGATGAGGTTGTGTTCGATTAATATCCACATAGATTATGGCAACTTAAGATTCCTTGAGATGAATAGTACCCTCATTTTTTCACTTGAAGGACCCCAGAGAATCTCCAATCCTGCGCAATAAAGAGAGTTCTGTAACGATGGCTGATGTCCAGGAAGATACACCCACACCACAGCACTAGAATGATCATGGCCTTAATGAACCAAAATTTCACAATTAAAAAGGTAGAACCTCCATTTACCCATAGATATTGGACTATAGAACCAATATTTCATAAAGTCAGTTTGTAAAGCTATCATAATACAATAATATTTCTTATTAGGAAAGTAAAAATTCCCTAGAGACTTGAGGTTCCAAGACTGAACCAAGATTTTAAATAATTCCATAGGAGGTTTGTCCAAACCAAACCTCACAATAAGAATCCATTTGAGATTGGAAAACACCTCGGCAAAGGATGAAGCAGGAACCGAGAGAATGGTAAATCCTCCTTCAAAATCCTACACTAGAATAAAATAAACCTCTGTAATGGTTTGATCCTGAACATACATTGTCCCATAAAGAGCCTCTTTAAACAAGAAAGAAAACGATAAAGTGATTCCTCTTAGCTAAGGATAAGGAAGGGGAGCCTTCTCATGAACCTCCCAAGGAGTATGGGGAGAGATATGACCGGATTCCATAGGATCAAACCCCTCTAAGAAAGTAGATATGATGATCGATGGATCAACGATTGGAAAATTTTGAAATTGTGGTGGCATGTTCTTCAGTGGAGATGAATCCATGATTAACTATAGTTATTATTGATTAATTATGTATTTCATTTATTCCTTACTAGTTTATATTAATGATTTCTGTTACATTTTGTTATGATGATACATCATTTTTTGTTATTTTTTGTTATTTTTCTTACTCTAACACGAGGGAATAATCTCCTCATGGTTATACTCCAGACCCTCTCTTTTATTAAGCAGCCTCAATCATATAAGGAGGAATTTTTGAGTCAATGTGGTGACCAAAACTATTTATTATTTATAATAATATGGGACGGTCATGAAAAATTAGTATGAGAGAATTAATTTCTTATTTTCTTAATATTTAAGAAATATTAAACAAACTTATTAGGAAAGATTTTCTATTTGAGGGGTGCACATGTTGTTTGGGTTTTTTGAGTTATTATAGAATTCTATATCTTACACCTTTGGTGAGAGGCCAGTGATTTATTTTTTCTCTTGAACAGTGGAGGCAAGAGGCATTTTCTCAGGAATCATATTTGGAACATAGGTTCACAAAAAATGTGTTTTTTCATATGTGATTTATATTACTAATGATTAGTAAAACTATTTAAAGTGTCAAAAACAACATAAATAGAGGTTTCCTGTATATTTTTTATTGTCATTCTACTCAGTTAGACCGCCATGTATAAATTCATCTACGATAGGCTATATATACTTTTCCAAGATGTGACATGGTGATGGTGACATTGGTATAATAACTTATTCATGTGATCTTTAGTGACCCTTGGTACATCATAATAGATACTGAGTACCTCATTAGTAACTCTGGTAGGTTTCTAGGGTCATTTTATGCCTTAGAGAGGGATATTAGGGTAAACTTTTATGCACTCGATACTCTTTTATTAATCCTTGTAGGATAGACTTGGCATTGAATGCCTTTGTTTTGACCCTTGTAGGTCGATGTGGGAAGTTAATTCCTTTATTATAGACCATTAATAGGTGTATCCATTTCAGGTGTAGTTTACTAAAAAAATTTAACAAACTACATGGAATTTTTTCCATATTTCTAGCTATGACATTTTTTTAAACCAACCTTTGTTTGGGGTTTTTTTGTAAAATTTTCAATCATGATGTCAATAGGTACCTGGATTCTCTTTGGTGAACTAGACCCCCTGGGGGTGTTGTTGTATATGGATATCCATTGAGTCTGAAATAATAATCTTTCTTATATTGACATCATGACCCTATAGGGAATAGCCCCATATGAGGGTGATTGGGGAGGATCCGTGTCTGGTAGGTCGATGCTTGGAAGGTGATTCCTTAAGTGATTAAGGAACAAGATTCTTACCCAAAATTAATATATTATTAATGGGTTTCACTTAAATGGGATCCCAATTAAAACATATAGGGTGATTTTATATATGTATTTCAATTGATTGTATAACTGACCCATTATAAGTATGTTTTGACCCTCATAGGTGGATGTTATATTTACCTACCTTTGAAAATACCTCTTTTAGAGTGGGTTTTAAGTTTTGTTGAATTATTTGTAATATTTGAGGTGTCAATGATGATATCTCCCAAGGGTTGTAATTAAAATAGTATATTTCCAATATATGTGTTCCCTAGATGTGGGTGGTGTAAGGTTTTTGATGTCGTCATATTTGACACCCCTTGAGTGGGTGTTTGAGCATATTGAAGTCCTGGGTTAAGATCTAACAATGGATTACATCCTGTGGGCTATGGCCTTAGTGAGAGGTTTGACCTATGGGCTAGGTGTATAGACTAAGTGGTCCTAAAGTGATACATAATGAGTGGGTCTATGTGGGAGTCCTTGAGGCCCCTATCTTTGAGTTGGACCCTAGAGAGTTTGTGGATTGTATGGTCAGAGGAAACTCATACGAGGGGTTGTCTCGGAATGGAAGTTTCCTTCGAGGTGAAGCAAAAGTACATGATTTGGAATTTGGATATATGTGTAGGAGATGATTATGATTTTTGGTTTATACAGGATAATTCCCTAGTTTTCAAGGAATCACGTATGGTTCTTCGGTGTAAATTTTGGATTCGATGAGTAGGATTATTAGAGTTCTTGGCCATATTTTCCAAATGGTATACTGTTAGAAGTGTAGTCAGAGTGTAGATGGACAATCATGACTACAGTGATGTTGTGTGGTGATTAGATGTATCAATGAGTTTGAAACTCTTTAGACTGAGGATGACCACATGTGGTGATTTAATGATGTTATTAGGTAAGTGGTCATTTGATGAATCATGGAAAAATCAAGGTGTCAAAATTTTTGAAGTGGGTTCACAAGGATATCCTAACATGTCGAGAGGAATATTTGATGGAGCACATTCATCTTAGACTTATTGATGTGTGACTCATGGAAGTATGAGTTGAGTGATGGATTGGGTGTTATATAATGGTACACCTACTGTGTAACTTGAGTTTAGTACGTGTTAGTTTCTCATGGTAGCTATTAAATAGAACATTGGTGAGTGACTAGATGTGGGTTAAAGATTTATGTCTTCAAATGATATAATTTCCAGTGTGGTGACCCATAGATTCGAGTGACGTAGACGAAATGCATCTTGATGAGTGTTTTTTTATAAAATAATTGAAGGTCATTGGATTGACATCCCAAGTGTTGACCTTAACATACACTGCTGAGGAGATTGATATCAAGGTTTGGTTAAAGGCAAGAATTTCCTAGAGTGAGGTGAACATAGATCGGTAAGAGAAGCACATGTATACTGATATAATATTTCATAAAAAAAAATTGATGACATTTTCATTGAGTAGGAACAAGTGATAATTTATTTTTTATATTAACACTAAGGAATGAGCAGGTTTTGGCCTTGCCAGTAGTAGTCTAGAGATGGGTGGGGCATAGGCTAAAGTGATCTAGAACTTGTTTTATTGGTGTAACAATAAGATTTATCCTAAGTTGTGAAGTAGGTTTTCATTTGTGAGCATGTTACCCTTTTGTGACTAGGGTCAAGGGGATATGGGACCAATCATTTTATAATCATTTTAGATTTTATATTATAGTGTATAAATGGAACTGGGTATACTAGGATTTCTTGGGGAATGAAGGTCAAAGTTTTAATATATTATCAGGTGTATTCTAAGCGTAGACATTAGTCTCAGGTTGGTTTTTAATGATTCAAAGGTGTTGGTTCAGAAAATAAGTTGGTTCTCATGGAAAGAAGGATGTGGGATTAGTCGAATATTGATCTATCTATGAAGTTACACTAAGAGTTGGATATAAACTCTAGTGAGTGTCATTGATGACCATGGGATTCCTCTAGTCTTAAATGCATAATGGTCAAGTTTTGGGTGATGAATTGGTACTCGGAGCCAAGTACATTTGAGGAAAGTCATCCAGTGGTCGGTCGACTCACATTCTCACCTAATTGTGCATGATTCTAGTGAGTAACTTTATCAAGAACACAGTTGGGATGACATGGGTTTTATTCAATGGGTGGTCGAGTATTTTGAAGGAAATTTTAATATGACCAGGTTGAGTTTGGTTGACTAGAATTTTACCATTTCTAATAGGAATATAGAATTGAGAGAAATATCTATAATGGGACAAACTTTTCATACATAAATATTAAATATTTGTAGATGAATATTTAATTCTTAACACTATGATTCTCACCATATTTATATAGGTTTAGTGTATTTAGGGTCTAGGTACACAATATTCTTACTCCATGGAAGATATTGAACATCTCCAATGAATATCTTCTCTTATAGTAAAATTCTTATACAAACCCTATTAAATAACTTTCTTCATAAATTTGGAATTGACACATAATAAAGGATGAGTTTAGATTCTTAGTAAGGGTAAACATGGGATATATCAATCAAAGATTATATTAAATCATAAGATAATAATAAGGGTATGAGCACATGAGCTTAAAATTTCAAAACTATACCCACTATATAATCAATCATAAAAAAAAGTCTTTGAATAAAATATTATCAATTCAATGGAATGAAAAATAAGATTGAGAGAGAAACATAAATCAAATTTGAATCATAAGATCATGTCATAAATTTTTTTCACCATCATAGGGATTGAATCAATTTAATATATCAATTTTAACTTTAGAAAACCTAGAATAATATTCGATCTGCCATAAAAACATATTTACCATATAATAAAATATCAAGTTTCATTACCTATTGATCTCATTGGATCAACCACATCGACTAGTTTCCCATAGTGGATCAGGCACATCGACTTGTTTTCTACAGTGGATCAAGAACATCAACTTGTTTCCTATAGTGGGTCAAGCACAAAAACTTGCTTTCTGTAATTATCTCATGAGATATAAACTTTTCATAATGCATTGAAAGGATTTATAATTTTCTTCAAACCCATTACATAATTAAAATAATTCATATGGGTGACATAAGATCATAAAATATTCATCTTATCATTATCCATGCAAGGAAAATGGGTTTCATAAACATCTCATAAATTCATCATAGAAAACACCATGGAAAATAAACAATGTTCATAAATATATCATCGTCATACTCATAAAATATAAAAATAAATAATAAGTATGGAATCATTTTATCATATCCCTATTAAAACATAATTAGTATCAAATGATGTTTTCATAGATGAAAATTCCTTTAGAGGAATCATTGGAATATGTCATATAGAAAATACTCATTTCACTTCGAAATCACTTATTTAAAATCTAAAAAATTCCCAAATATTAAGGAAAAAAATTTCTTTAAAAAGAACCATGAAAAAGTTTAAATAAAGCTTTAAATTATTAATCTTTCATGATTGTGGGAAATTTCCTTCATGCCATGTAAGTTAAAATAAAACATTTCTTTCATGCCTTTATAACAATTCAAAAAGTACCTCTTTTTAAAAATGACAAGAAGATTTCTTTTACACTATTTATTAAAAACTAATTCATTGGTAAAAATGGATTAAAAAAATAATATTGAAATATTAAAAAAATTCTTGAAAATATTTTTAGAAACCATGGATATGGAAGAAAATGTTTTTTTGATCGAAGAGAAATAAATTAGGTTTTTATTAAAAATATTCTTTCAAAATATTGAGTTTTTAAAGTGATGAAAATTAAAGGAAATAATATATCATTTATAAGTATTTGTAGGATAAAAATATTAAATGTATTTATCAGATAATGATCATATAATTTCCTTAATATAAACTCAATCATAAACAGTCTTGATTAAAATAAGATTAAAACAGAAATCTATTACTACTTTAGTAACTTTTGAAACATACCCCCATGAAATAAATAACATAAAATGAAACATTAAATACCATGAATATAAATATATACATGATATATCTTTTAAAATTTTAGTACTTACACCTCATAAAAGAAGATAGGTTCATAACATAACATATGTCTCAAAGAAAGCAATTTGAGAAGGTAAACCCTTACCTCGAGTTCCACATTATTTAAGAGTGACCTATACTCCTGTATAATAAATTTAAATTTATTATAATTATATAAAAATAATAATTTAAATACTTATAGTATCATATATGATCCCTTATAACACTTTAACACCCATTTATCAATAATTATTTATTAAAATCATTGTTTATGGGTGTTAATTGTTTCATTATTTTATGAAGACTTTGGTTTGGTAGTTTTGGACCTTGAAATTTCATCATGGTTCAGTCATTTCTAGAATTTTAATAATGATATTAATTTCATATATATTATTTATATATATATATATTCATTCATAAATTATGGTGATATAAAAATGAATTACACCATTCATAGAGACTATAAGTCGCACATATGCATGGATGTTGTTTCATTTATCAATGGATGGAATGAAAAGAGGTAAAAATAATTCAATATTTTAGGATCATTGTTATATAATATATATATATTATCAATACATTAAATATTTCTTTATTATCATTTATGTAAATAAAAAATGAAATACGAATCACACCGCTTCATGGAGGTGGTAGTCCACACATACACATAAGCAACGTTATCATTTTCAAATGAATTGAAAGGATAGAAGTTAGATATTATATTATCATTATATAAGGATTATTATTTAATAAATATCATATATAAACACTAAGACCATCATAATACCCATATATAAAATATTTTTATTAAAAATTAATTGTATCGCTATATGGTGACGGTAAGTCGTGTGTGTGCACAGGCAATACTTTCAATTCCCATTTGATAGGAAAGAGGGTGGATAATGGTGGTTTTAGAATAATAATATCAAATTATTATATTAATTATATTTAAGTTATTATTTTTTTAGAAATACTAAATAATTATAGGAGGTATCTGAATAAGTTAAAAAGAAAGTGACTGGTTAAGGCGGTTGCCTCTTATTTGAAACAACTCCTTTAGATCCCTTCTTAAGGACCCTTGGAATGGTATTTTAAGAAGACAAAAAATCTATAATTCATGGATAGGGATTTTTATAAGATAAGTTTTTGGGGGTTTATCTATTTATAAGGCTCAATGTGGTGTTAATAAGATAAAATAGGGCTCCCTTTTATAATTGAGGGGAGGGGAACTCTTAGAATTTGTTAAAATATTAAAATATTAAAACAATATATAGATAAATTATTAAAAATGGGAAGAGATTAAAATATATTGTATTATTTTATTTAAATATCATCAAAAGGTAAAAAAATTATAGGTTTAAGTGGTGTTTTAAACCTTATGATTTGGTATAACCCCTTAGTTATAATATTTTAACCTTAACCAGGGTAATGAATTTTTCATTCTTAAAGGGTTATATTTTACTTATAAGGTGAAAATTAGGTGACAAATGGAAAATATATTACATTTTAGAACATATATTATCCACCTTGTCCTATTTAAATATTTTTATTATTTTAAATAATTTATTAAAATATTATTTTCATAAAATATCATTAATGTCATTTTTGAAATAATTCATATAATTTCACTTTAAAGACATCAATATAAATATATAATTAAAATATAATACCTTTATAAAACACTAATTTATTATTTTTATCTATAAAATTAATGTAAAAATATAAATCACTCAAATTATATTCAATTTAATATTTTTAAAATCACATATTTTATTTTTCTATTAAATTATGAAATACATTTCTACATTGCATAAGCATTTAAGGTAAATATATAATCAATAAAAATTATAAATAAATTAAAAAATTAATATAATTTCATTATTCAAAAAATAACCATTAATATTCATTCACAATTTTCTTTTTTCCCTTTGGGAACACAAAATATATATTTAAAAGTAATAGAGTGACATTCTGTATTTATATTTACTTTAAATATTATAAATTTCATTTTCATGGATAAGTATACCTTATACAATTAAATTTAGATCCATAGGTTATAAGGGTAAAATTTAATTCTTCTAATAAGAATTAATATGAAAAATGGTGACCATAACAGTTAGTTTTAACCTAGGATAACATGTTCGCCCTTTACCAAGCTCAGAAATTTTACCATGGACAATATTCATGATTTAAAAAAATAAAAGGGAAATATTTACCAAATATGAAATTATTGACTATAAATATAGAATACATTTTTAAATATCCAATATCTGTAATTTATAAAAGTTAATTTAATATAGGAACAAATAATGTAAGGAAAAACAGTTTTTCAAAAAAATGCTTTTTAAGCTTAAAAATATTTTTATTCTAAATTAAAGAATAAAATTGATTCCAATGAACATAATTGTATCATTAATAATATAATTGAACTAATTTAACTTTTAAATAAATTTAAAACAAAATTTAGCATTCTACGCACTTGAAAAAAATACAATTTTCTATTAAAATTACTACTTTTCTCTACTCACTGAAAAATAAAAATTTTGGAAAAGATTTCAAAAAATTCATCCTAAGATAATTTTGATGTGTTTATTAAAAATAATAATTCCATTTTATCAGATACATTTTATAAAATTTTATAAAATATTATATAATAATTTCTCATGAAAGATAATAAAAATAATTTTTGAACAAAATGTATTTTTTAGGTAAAATACATCATTAAAAAAATGGAATGATTATTTTATAAGAATTAATCAATATATTTTTTTGAGTAGTAAATTTGAATACATATTTCACAATT
The DNA here is from genome assembly GCA_963277665.1 of Viscum album. NCBI lineage: Eukaryota > Viridiplantae > Streptophyta > Magnoliopsida > Santalales > Viscaceae > Viscum > Viscum album. The sequence goes on from OY728121.1 coordinate 110,383,645, forward strand.
TTTTTATTCTTATTCATACTTACCAATTCAACTTCTAGGTTATAAAAGTCATATAATATTATTTTGTGGTTCCTTTAAGATCAGTGTTGTGTGTTGTATATGATATCGAACATAATGTTATTCTTTTATAATTTTGGGTTTTTATGGTTTAATCATGTGGCATCGGGTTTAGTGAGTTTATAACCATACTGAGAGTTTTGATAGGATTCTCGGGGCCTGTTTCGGTAAGTAATTCTGATGGTCGATGCACTGTGGCTAGAAATTGGTTGTTGAATTTGAGAACCTATAGTGGGGAGTACCATGGGTTAGGTGAATACCTAGATGATGAAACAAGTGTTTCTTTGAGTTTAAATGATCGTTTAAGTCTTGTATTGGTGTTCCAGTAGTGATTATAAGCATTGTCTTGGGTTCTGGTGATTAATGCACCATATGTTTAAAGTGGCACTTTAAGAGTGCGTTGGGAGTTTAGAGATGGAATGTGGCCATTTGATCATGAATTCATGACCAAGGGACCTTGGGATGTTTATATTTATTCCCACAAATACTTTTTACTGAAGATAACCATTAATGTGCGTATGTTATCAGATCCCATATCTGGATGGGATTTGGAAATTCAAGAAGACATTGATTTTGGAATAAGTAATTGTGTCAATTTGAGAATTGGGATTCAAAACCAAGTTATAAGGATTAGAACACCTCAAGAGAGCTGTTTTACATAGGAAAGTGGATTGAGAGTCATCCAAGGGGTTTGGAGGAGCACTGAGAGGAGATGGATGTCTATCATAGCCAATGCCAGAATCGTTTCACCGACTAGCCAATGGGATATTCAGGGGGATTACAATTCTTCTCCCCCCAGATTATTTATTGGGGCATCCCCATCTCCCTCGTATTTCTCTTCAACAAGAATATGGGTAGTTTCCTTTATATCTCTCTTGGCCCCCCTTGTAAGGGATGTTCTTATTCGGCATTTTCTTATTATTCAAGGTAAGTCTCACCCTCTTTTCCTCTTCATTATCTTCCTCCACATCACGTTACAATTTTCATTTCTATAGATAGAGATTTTGATTATAATTCCACTATATTATTGTGGAATCAGACATAGATGGTGGGGATTCCACTTTGCCTAGAAATATGGTGTCCCAATAACCTGTACGCAAGTTTCCATGCACTGTTTCAATTGGGGATGTTATTGCGGTAATGTTTCTTAGATTTTAGGATTAAATTAAATTAATTTAGAAATTATATGAGGTCATGAGTTAGAGATTTTTCCCAGTTCAAGGTCATATGTATTTCATGGGTTTTTTTAATTAATTTGATCATGGTTCTAGCTTAAATAGATCGATTGATGAGTAGTTATAAAGTATACCTTTTTGAATAAAATTATTTTACTATTTATAACTTGGTGAGATTAATTAATTTATTATAATATGATTACAATTAATTAATTATAATGGTTTTGTTTTGAGGAAGTTCAATGAACATTCTATAGTGGATTAGATGGTCCTTGTAAATGCTATTGGCCCCCTGAAAATGAGTTTGGAATGCTTCATATTAGGTAGGTGTTCTATCATACATTCAACTTGGGTAAATTAGTCATGCTTATGGGGTATGTGGCGTACTCAGGTTCCCCTACTAATGGAGATATTCCATTTATTAAATGTTTTTTAGATTAAATAAATTTGGTAACCTAGTTTTCAAAATTATTTTTTTACATAAAAACAGGTTCCATGATCTGTATATATGGGCAAAAGTTCCAAGGTCCACTTTAGTTTCATGGGAACTGGATAAACACCATTATCACTGTAGGTCATGAACTTATCCTCAATCATTACCTTATATTGAAATGGACCCTGAAAATGATCCCTAAAATTGGGAATGGGTGAGTGGAATTAATTTGGCCTAGACTTAATTGATTTTAGGGACAACTTTAATGAATTTTTTCTCTTGAACTGGTTTGGGTGTACTTGGGGTTTGTTTAGGACCTGAAGAACAACCTCATAATTTCATTAAGGTTGTAAGGGTCCCAATTTAATATAGGATATATACTAGGGGAATTCTTCCTCTTAGATATAGGATCTGACCTTAAGGAAAGTTTTGGAGGGGACCTCGAGTAGGGCTCTCTAATCAGGTTATGAGCCCGATATGGATGTTTTGGGAATGGGTAGTGACGAATGACACTACCCAGTCATGGGCTATGGAAAAAGATATTTTTCCCCAAAAAAGGTTTATTCGTATATATAACCTAATTAATCTCCCAAGAGTGGTGTTTTAAATCAATATTTCACAAAATTAAAAATTAAATTAAAAATCAATAATTTTGAATGACTATGAAACAAGGGACTTGGTTTATGAAGATAAATTTATGGAAGAGTGATTGGATCTTAGGTTTGGATTTACTTTTGTGATTTTGTCCTAGCCTTTTTTATATTGCATATTTTTTTGATTAATTAGTTTAATGAATTGATTAATAATCATTTATCATTTTATACCCTTGACTAAAAATTGTTTAATAGTGAGAATAATCCTTCAAATTTCCTAGGTTGGGATATTTTTCTTCCAACTGTGAAAGACATAGTTGTAACACCCTGAGATTTTATGAGATATATTCTTTTTAATTTCATTGATGTCTTCTATTATATACTACACCATGATTAGATTGTGCTATACGCAACACCGTATCAGATTACAATATACGCAAACACTATTCTAGGATTGTATTGCATGCCAGAGCAACCTTCCTCGATAGCGTGTATTGTACGCAATACCGAGTTTCACTGAACGAGATATTATTATAATATTATGATGAACTAGCCATTTTGAATATTAATACCCACTTTTTTTAATTTTATAAATTTTATCTTTCAAAATTTACTTCATTTTTGGATTCAGAATATCGAAATTATCCTAGGGTGAATTTTTGGTATTTTTTTGAAAACTTTCAATTTTTGATGAATAGTGAAACCACTGGGTTAGTATTTAAAAACCGAATTTTTATTTAAAAAATTATTTATTTTATTTAAATTTATTTTAGGTAAAAATTGATATATAATACCTATATAACTTCAAATGTAATTCATTGGAGTCATTTTATAATAATTTTAGATATATAAAAATTTTATTGAACTTTTCACCGTCTTTTACCTACCTCCTAGGAGCATTTGCAATTGTACATAAAACTTAATTTTACTGATTTTGTGAGTTTAATTTTTAAAATACGAGATACACAGTTAATATAAAGGAGTAAAATGAGGTTCAATAAGATAAAAATAATTTTTGGTGAATAGTAACTTTTTACTTTTATTTACCACGGTTAAAAGTAAATAGGGTAATTAAAGGTAAAAATGATATTATTTTTACCCTAAAACATGTCCTAATTCTATTGGATAAGTATAATTCGACCAAAAAAACCTTTGGAATATAATATTATCATTTATTTCCACTTGGATTAGATTAGGACATTTATTATTATTTAATTCAAAGAAGAGTTAAAAGAGTTAAAATTAATGTTTAATAACTAAAACATTTTTAATATAGGGTTATACATAATATAAATTCTACTATAAATATTTATTATAAATATAATAATATTTCCTATATAATGGTATTTTATTTATAATTTTTAGACATTAAATATTTTAATTTATTTATGACACAATGATGATGCAGTAATTACCTTATTAAAGAAATATTAACATAATTGATGTAATAAATACCCAAATAAATGTAATTTGAGACTTTTTATAAATTCCCCTAATTTTTACGATAATATGACATGTTATTATTGATTCAATTAACTTTTTTCGAACTAATCATGCTGTTAAGATTTTCAAAAAAAATCAATTACCAAATAGTGTCAAAATTGACATAAAATAGTTTTTAAAACAAATATTATATTATTAATTGTTATTATATTACTAAAAATCTATGGTTCGTCCAAATTACTTAGATAAGGTTATATATATTAATAATAAACCACTTGGGGTTCTTTTGTCTTGTTATAGTAAGTTTATTAACCATATAGTGTAAGAAAACAAGAAGACACGGTAAAAGTTAAATTATTTAACTTAGATTTAAATCTAAATGATAAGGTTAAAATAGTAACCTAAACTTGTCTAAAACCTATTGGTTGAAATTATTTAGACCCATAACCACTTTATCTTAGAAATAAGTCACTTTGGAGCCATTATAAACCTTATATGACTTTATTATAAAATAATATTTTAAGTTTTTCCTAAAGTGCTCCTCTCCTCCCTTATAAAAGGGCACCTACTCCCTATTCTCTTTACACAATTTTGAGCCTTAAAGATCATCCAAACCCTACCCAGTTTCCTTCTCAACTTCCCTAGAAACATTATAGAGGTTCTGGGCTCCTAAAAATACCAACTCTAGTGCCTTAAGAGGAAGCTTAAAAGAGGTGCGTCGAAGAAGAGGTAATCTCTTCTACTGATTCTTTCAAGTTTATTTCTTCTTCAAATTATTCTTATTTAGTTGTTTAATTATAAATCAATAACATCAGTATCACTAATATATTGATATGTTATTATAAATATGAAACAAGCCCATTTCACCTCCTATCCATCCTATGCAAAATGAAATCACCACGTGTGCGTACGTACGGAATACCCTCTCCATGCCGTGGTGTAATCTGTTTTCCCACCACCGCCTTTCTTGGATGGGTATAATGGTTTAAAGAATAAATATATATGGTTATTATAACATCATACTGATTCTGATTCAATAATTATGGTAACTATATCATCGCTCGTGCGTACGTACAGATTACCGTCTCCACGACGCGATGAGATTCATTCTCCATGTTAACCAATCAAGAATGATTATAAAGTATATATAATGTATAATAATGAAATATATGACATAATGAAGCTACTGGATTTATTTTTATATTTATATTTTTTTTTTTGTTATATTCTTACTTCCATTCAAGTCAATAAGTAAACGAAAACTGCTTTCATGCGTACGTACGACCTACCGTCTCCGTGATCGGTGTATTTCATTTCATTCATCTATCTATTATATATATATATATATACTGAATATATATGATATATAAATAATTATTTACATTCTGGAAGTAATTAAATCATGATATAATTAATAATAATATCAATAACAACAAGTCCAAACACGTAAGATAAATAAAATGATTTTACCCAAAATGCTTCTTTAACATGGAATTTACAAAAGAACGGGCAATATAAAGTCATAAGTGAACCATATATGATATCATAACAATGAAAATGATTCGATAATAAGTAAATGACATTATTTAAATCATTATACATGGGTTTCAGATACGTATGAAGCATCTCGGACCTTAGGTATGGGATAATTTTTCAATCACATTTTTATTCGAGATTGCTTATACGTAAGTATTTACTGGGGTTATATTTTTCATCCATGTCCATAAACATTTTTTTCATAAAGTGTTTAATATTCTTCCATGTATGTTTAAAGTCATGTTTACCCCTCTTTTGCTTTTACTTTGTGTTATGGAAGGAATATTTCTTTTTTTTACCATACGTGGTACTTTTTGACTTTTCCGTTAAAAATATGAGGAGAATGTTTTTTAACTTATACGGCATGAAAGGATTTTTATGGTTTCATAACGCCTTATTTTCATGAAGCTTAATCTACAATATTTCCTAACTATTTTAAACAAAATCCTTTTCTTTTAAAATTGCATGGAATTTAGTGAAAATAAAATGATTTTGAAGAAGAAAGGGTATTTTCCTCAAGAATTCATTCCAAGTGTTTTATCAAAACTATTTTCCACATAAGATGACATTATTTAGCATGTTTATGTTTCAAGTATAATGTCTCTATTATATACATGGTGTGATTTTTCTTATGATGAAATGATATCGATTTGTTTTATATGGATTATGGGATGACGGGATGATGTTTACGAAACCCATTTTATTCTTTGGGTTATGATGAATGTTTTATGTTTATTTTGTGGCACAAGTAAGAATGATTTCATTATGAAATGGGTGAGACCTATATCTCCCTCTAATGAATTGGTTAAAGATTTATATCTCAAAAGATAGACATGGCTAGAATGGTAAGTTAATCCGGCTTAGTGATACAGGAATGGAAGGAGAAGTGAACTCGATTTAGAAAGGGACTTTGTCCACTAAGATGGTCTTGGCAGCAATGACTTGGCTACTATGGAAATCATATCATGTGAATAATGGTTTTCTAAAATTACATGTTTTATTCCCATTCTATTTTATCATTATTGATGTTCATTTATGATATATTCCTTACGTACTTCCAACATTTATGTCTTTTCTCAAGATTTAGATGTTTAGATTTTTTGTTTATGTTTTTGCATTCAAATGATTGTGGATTGTTTTATGTTATCTATGTTTACCCTTACTGAGCATTTGATCTCACCCTTTTTATGTTTTCTTTTCCCCAAGATATAAAGAAAGGTTTTAGGTAATAAAACAAAAGGGGAAGATCTTTATGGGGATGTTGAAGATCTTTCACCATGATTAGAAGATTATGTTCCATGTTTCCAAAGACACTAAAATATTACGGTCCTTTGGTGTCTGTTTTTGTTATGTGTTATGTATTCCGCAAAACTAATATAATGTCTATATATGTCACGTATGGGTCTGTACAGTTGGTATCAGAGGGAGGTTTAGTTAACCTTTGGAAACTAGGATGCGAAAACATTATTGATATCCCTAGAGGTATTTCTAAGGTATATCTAGGGATGTCCCTAAGGTTAAGTATACGTATAGGTTATAGTCCTAGAAATATGGTAACGATATTAGAATTAAACCTAAGGTGTTAGATATTTAAGGTACTCCCCATTTATTATGTTGTTTTCCTTGCATGATTTTTCCTCTCACACTATTCTTTTTGGGTTTTAGACGATGGTCAGAACCTGAAGGAACCGTGTTGATCAATTTAATGGATGATGCAATGATTTTCCTCCTGAACAAACCAACGTTATGGGAGATGGTGTTCAAAATATTATTGCTATAGTTACACAAGCTATGAATCATTCTGGATTTCCAAATGATTAAAGAAGGGAACAATATTTTATTGAGTCCTTTATGAGGCAACGTCTGTATAACGACCCACACTTTACATACATTGTTAATACTTCAAAATTGAATCACACTTATTACAACATATGACAAAACCACAAAGGACCGTATAGGTATAGTGTCTTTAGAAACTGGGGAAACATAAACAACTGGTTCATAAATCTTCTACAGTGTCTCCCATTTATTTCATCATATCTAGGGTCCCTTTTAGCATATTCTACTTAATATCCATCTTCCTGACCTGGGGAAAAGAAAACATAAAAGGGTGAGCTCAAATGCTCAGCAAGGGCAAATAAAGGAAATAAAAAATCATATCATATCTTTATGAAAATCAAAACCTGCAAAAGAGATCATAATATCTTAACATGGAATAAATCATAGAAGTGAAAATGAGATCCCCATAACATAAAACTTGAAACTTTGTGGCATGCACACATAATCATGGAAAATCATTTCTTGTTAGTCATGACTCATTGCCAAGACTATCTTAGTGGACAAAGTCCCTTTCTGAACCGAGTTCACTCCTCGTTTCAGTCCTGTATCACTGAACCGAAATAACCTTCCGTTCCAGCCATGTCTATCTCATGAGATATAAAATCATTACCCAATGCATTGGAGGGAGATATAGGTCCCACCCATCTTATAATGAATCCTTTCTTATGTGTGCCACATAATCATAAAACATACATCATCGCATAACACATATAACAAAAATGGGATTCTTGAAACATCATGACATCATAAATCAATTCATATATGATAAAGGAATTCATAAACATAATTCCATCACAACATAGTCAAACCAATGTAAAAATATGGATAGAAACAGAACCCTTTATTATCTTAGATGGAAAATAATTTTGATAAAACACTTGAATTGAATTCTTGAGGAAAATATCCTTTCTTCTTCAAAAACATTTTTCCTTTCATAACATGTCATACAACTTTAAAATAAAATAAGTTGATTAAAAATAAACTTGAAAACTTGTAAAGTAAGATTCTTTGAAGTAATGTTTTAAAACTCCATTCATGCCGTATAAGTTAAAAAAAAACATTCTTCGTACTTTTGTCGGAAAAGTCAAAAAGTACCTCGTACGGAAAAACGACAAAAGATTCCTTTCATATTCTTTACTAAAAACTCACCTAAGGGTAAAATTGGATTTAAACTATTTCAAGTGGATGGAAACAATATTACATATTGAGGGAACATGGATGTGGATGATAAAATACACCCCAGTAAATACTTACGAATAAACAATCTCGGATAAAAATGAGATTGTGATATTTCCCTTACCTTAGGTCCGATTTGCTTTGTTCGTGTCCGAAGCTCCTGTATAATGGTTTAAATAATGTTATTGACTTATTCCATAATCATACATGAGATCATATATGGTCATATTATTAGCTTCTTGTTAGTAATATTTCATTGTTACTTGTTACTCGGGTCTTTATAACTTTTTGTTCTTATGCGTGTTTTGTCGAATAAATTCTTATTCTTATCTTTAGGTTATAGATAATTAATTTCCAGAATGGTATTAGTGTAGTATATACCATATTCATTCATTCAATTCATTTATACAATCATTATGAAATGAATATCATGTAGAACGAGTCGCATCACATCGTGGAGACGGTATTCCGTACGTACGCACGAGTGATGATATCGTTCCTATGATCGTGGAATTGTATTGGAGTATATATATATATTATTTCAGTATCAATATTACTTAATAATAATCATATATAATTACTCATTACACCATTATACCCATCCTTGTAAGGTGATGGTGGAAAATAGATTACACCACGGCGTGGAGACGGTATTCCGTACGTACGCACGCGCGGTGATTTCATTTTTCCGTAGGATGGATAGAAGGTGAATTAGGGTTGTTTCATATTTATAATAACATATCAGTATGTAAGTAATACTGATGTTATTACTTTATCATGAAACAACTGAATAAGAAGAAGTTGAAGAAGAAAGAAATTGAAAAGATCGGTAATGGATATTACCTCTTCTTTGGAACGCCTTTTTGAATCCTCCACTTAAGGAACTAAGATTGGTCTTTGGAGAAGACCAGGACCTCTAGGATTATTCTAGGGAAGTGGAGATGGGAAAATGGCAGGGGTTGGCCGAGCTTGAGTGCTCAAATTGGTGTGAGGAGGAGGGGGAGGAGGTGCCCTTTTATAAGGGAGGAGAGGGGCACCTTAGGAATATCTCAAAATATTATTTTATATTAAAGTCAAAATCGGTTTATAATGGTTCCAAAGGGTCTTATTTCGAAGCTAAAGTGGGGATGGGTCGAATTCCTATCAACCAATAGGATTTAGACAAGTTTAGGGTATTATTTTAACCTTATCAATTAGATTTAACTCTAAGTTAATTAATTTAACTTTTACCGTGTCTTTTTGTTTTCTTTCACTATATGGTTAATACACTTACTATAACATGCCAAACGAACCCCAAATTGTTTATTATTAATATATATATCCTTATCTAAGTCATTTGGCCGAACCATAGATTTTTAGGAATAAAATAACAATTAATAATATAATATTTGATTTAAAAACTATTTTGTGTCAATTTTGACACTATTTGATATATGATTTTTGTGAAAGTCATAACAGAATTATATGTTCGAACCAAGTTGATTAAATCAACACTAATATATCATAGTAACCTATAAAATTAGTGGAATTCATAAAAAGTCTCAAATTACATTTATTTTGGTATTTATATTATCAATTTTTTCAATATTTCATTAATAAGATAATTACTGCATCATCTTTGTGTCATAAATAAATTAAATTATTTGATGTCTAAAAATTACAAATAAAATACCATCATGTAGGAAATCTTTTTAGATTTCTAATGAATATTTACAATCGAATTTATCTTATGTATAACCCTATATTAAAAATGATTTACTTGTTAAACTTTGATTTTAACTATTTTAACCCTTCTTTAAATAAATTAATAATAAATGTCCTAATCTAATCCAAGTGGGCCTAAATGGTCATATTTTATTCCTAAGTTTGTTTTTGGTCGAATTACACTTGTCCAATAGTATTAGTACATGTGTTAGGGTAATATTGATATCATATTTACCCTTAGTTACCCTATTTACTATTAACCGCGGTAAAAATAGTAAAAAGTTACTATTCACCAAAAAATTATTTTCATCTCATTGAACCACATTTTAGTCCTTGATATTAACCGTGTCTCTCGGATTTTGGAAATTCCATTCACAGAAGCGGTAAAATTAAGTTTTATGCAAAATTCAGTTTTTAACCTACCACTTAGTGGTTTCACTATTCATCAAAAATTGAAAGTTTTCAGAAAAATACCAAAATTTCACCCTAGGCTAATTTCGATATTCTGAGTCCAAAAATGAAGTCCATTTTGAAAAATAAAATTTATAAAATTTCAAAAAGTGGTTATTACTATTCATAACGGCTAGTTTTAATAGCATATTGTTGTTTAGTGAAACTCGGTATTGCGTACGACGCAAGCTATCGAGGAAGGTCGCGATTGCGTGTAAAGCAAGTCAAGCAAGTGTTGCGTAGAAAAAGATTCCTTTGATAATTTATATAACATAAAAGTCTCGGGTGTTACATTCTACCCCCCTTAAAAAGAATTTCGCCCTCGAAATTCGTCACTTTGTAACAAATAGATGAGGATACTTCTCCCTCATCATATCCTCAAGCTCCCATGTAGCTTCTTCAAGTTGGTGGTTCCTCCATAAAACTTTCACCAAGCGAGTGGTCTTGTTTCGTAGGACTTTTTCGCTACGATCCAGAATCTCTATCGGCTGTTCTTCATAAGAAAGATCTTGCTCCAGCGGTACAACTTCTGAGCTGAGTACATGTGAAGGATCTGGTATGTACTTTCTCAGGAGAGATACGTGGAACACATCGTGAACTTGAGAGAGATTCGGTGGAAGCGCCAATCGGTAAGCTACCTTCCCAACACGATCCAGTATTTCAAAAGGACCGATATATCTAGGGCTCAACTTCCCCTTCTTTCCAAATCTCATAACCCTCTTCCAGGGAGATATTCGTAAGAACACATTATCGCCCACTTCAAACTCTAGGTCTTTTCTTCGGTTGTCGGCATAACTTTTCTGTCGACTCTGAGCTGCTCTTATGTGTTGTTGAATAGATCTAACCTTTTCTGCCATTTCATCAACGAGATCAGGTCCTAATAGCTTTCTTTCCCCAACTTCATCCCAGCAAGTTGGAGTCCTGCATTTCTTTCCATAGAGAGCTTCATAAGGAGCCATCTGAATACTGGAGTGAAAGCTATTATTATAAGAAAATTCCACCAAAGGTAGGTGTTGATCCCAACCTCCTTTGAAATCCATAGAGCAAGCTCTCAACATATCTTCTAGGGTTTGAATTGTTCTCTCAGACTGACCGTCTGTCTGGGGATGATAAGCAGTGCTGAAACTCAACTCTGTATCCAGAGTATGCTGAAGACTTCGCCAGAACTTCGAGGTAAATCTCAGATCTCGATCAGATATAATAGAAAGTGGTACTCCATGCAATCTTACAACTTCCTTTACATATATCCTGGCAAGCTGATCTAGAGAGAAATCCTCTCTAATAGCAATGAAGTGTGCAGACTTTGTAAGACGATCAACTATGACCCAGATAGCATTATTGCCTTTGGATGTTTTAGGAAGTCCTGTGACAAAGTCCATAGTGATGTTTTCCCATTTCTATTCGGGTATGGGTAATGGTTGTAACATCCCCTTAGACTTCTGTCTCTCAGCTTTAACTTGTTGACAAACCAAGCATCGAGAGACATATTCAGCAACATCTCTTTTCATGCCATCCCACCAGAAGTACTCTTTCAGGTCCCTATACATCTTCGTGCTTCCAGGATGAATAGAAAATGATGAACTATGAGCCTCATCCAGCAGCTCATTCTTTAATTCGGGGATGGGAGGAACGCAAACACGATTCCTGAACTTTATTATCCCATCACAATCAAGGTTGAATTCAGGAACATTTCTCACCTTCTTTTGTAACTCGACATCTTCTTTCTGTGCCTCTTTAATCTTCACATGTATAGATGGTTGAACATTCATTTGAGAAAGATAAGATTTTTCCCCTTCCATTATAATTCCAAGATCCATCCTTTGTAAATCCATAAATATTGGATCTTTTGTGATCCTCATTATGGATAAACTAGCATGGTCTTGTCGACTTAATGCATCTGCCACCTTGTTTTCTTTCCCAGGGTGGTAATGGATTGAGCAGTCATAATCCTTAATCAGCTCCAACCATCTTCTTTGGTGCATATTCAACTCCTTTTGTGTGAAAATATACTTTAAACTTTTATGATCAGTATAAATATCACACCTTTCACCATAAAGGTAATGCCTCCAAATCTTTAATGCAAAGATTACCGCAGCCAACTCCAAATCATGTGTTGGGTAATTTTGCTCATGGATTTTCAACTGTCGTGAGGCATAAGCTATCACCATATCATTTTGCATAAGAACACACCCCAATCCCTTCTTGGATGCATCACTGTAGATCACAAACCTTTCTCCACTACAAGGCAGTGTGAGCACAGGTGCACTGGATAACCTTCTTTTCAACTCCTTGAAATTCTCTTCACATTCCTCTGTCCAGACAAACTTAACTCCTTTCCGAGTCAACTTGGTGAGTGGATTAGATAATCGTGAAAAATCTTTTACAAAACGTCGATAATATCCAGCCAAACCAAGAAAACTTCGGATCTCAGTTACTGTTGTTGGTCTTGACCATCTTTCGATAACCTCTGTTTTTGCTGGATCCACAGATATCCCCTCTTTTGAGATTATATGACCCAAAAATGCAACTTTCTGAAGCCAAAATTCACACTTGGTAAATTTGGCATAAAGCTTCTCCTTTCTCAGGGTCTTCAATATAATTCTCAAGTGATCTTCATGTTCTTCCTTACTCTTTGAATAGACAAGAATATCGTCTATAAAGACTACCACAAATTGATCAAGATAGTCTCTAAAGACTCTATTCATTAGATCCATGAAGATAGCAGGGGCATTAGTAAGACCAAATGGCATCACTATAAATTCATAGTGTCCATACCTTGTACGGAAAGCCGTCTTTGGTATATCCTCCCTTTTGACCCTTAATTGATGATACCCTGAACGAAGATCAATCTTGGAAAAGTATTGAGCTCCGCGTAGTTGGTCAAATAAGTCATCAATGCGTGGGAGAGGATATTTTTTCTTGATAGTGATCTTGTTAAGTTCTCGATAATCAATGCAGAGTCTCATTGATCCATCTTTCTTCTTAACAAATAGAACAGGTGCTCCCCAAGGTGACGCACTAGGGCGTATGAATCCCTTATCAAGATTCTCTTGGAGTTGCTTCTTCAATTCCTGCAACTCAATTGGGGCCATTCTATAAGGTGTCTTTGAAATAGGCAAAGCACCCGGTACGAGTTCTATTGAAAACTCAACTTCACGATTTGGTGGAAGACCCTGCAATTCCTCCGGAAAGACATCATCAAACTCCCGTACAATGGGCATATTATTAATCGTGAGTTTCTCACCACCCATTTGAGATAAATAACCTTCATTTAGTGGAATCAATACCCATAAGATGGAAGAAATTTCCACTGGAAGATTATGTTCATCCTTGCATTGATAGACGATCGTAGGTTGATCTGGAATATGAAATGTGACTTCCCTTCTTTGGCAATTGATATGAGCTCCATGTAGAGAAAGCCAATCCATGCCAAGAATCACATCAAATTCCACTAAAGGAAGGATCACAAGATTTTCAGGAAGCACTTTCCCACAAAGTTCGATCGGAGAAGAATTATAAACTTCTAATGCGATTGATGTGCCATTAGGTGTTGTCACAGCTAACTCAATATCTAATTGTTGAGGTAATACGGTGATACCCTTAGAAAATTTTTCAGAAATAAAAGAGTGGGTGGATCCAGAATCAAATAAAACATTTGCTACTTTAGAGTGGATGGTAAGTGTACCTTTCACCACATCGTTATCGTACTCCACATCGCTGATAGAAATTGCATGTGACTTTCCTTTGTCTTTAGCCTTAAGAGTTTGTTGACGTCGACCATCATCATCAACCCTTGGATTTGGGCATTGATTGGCATAATGCCCCATCTCCTTGCACTTGAAACATTGAAGTGTAGCAGGTTCATTCTGTGTATCCCTTCCTTTGTTTGCATCATTAGACATCTTCTTCCCATTATCACGGCATTCAAATGCCCGATGACCTTCCTTTCCAAATTTAAAACATTTACTTGTCCCTTTAAGACAACTCCCTCCATGTTTCTTTCCACACTTTGAGCATAAGGGAAAGTTCATCTTCTTTTCCGTGTGCTCTTTAGATTTTTCTTTGAATTCCATCTTCCTCTTCTTATCAAACCCATGTGACTGATGGGTTACTCCAATCTCCATCTCGACTTTGAGAGCACATCGAACGATTTCCTCGTAGCTATTGAAGTCCCTTATGGCTAACGCCCTTCGAAGACTTGGTTTTAAGCCACTAAAGAATCGATCGATCTTACTCTCAGGTTGGATAATAATACCAGAAGCGTACCTTGCAAGTCTTGTAAAATTTGCTTCATAGGTACTAACAGATTCATCATCCCTTTGCTTCAGTTCAAGGAACTCTTTCTCCATCTTTGTTCGGAGAATACGAGGGAAGTACTTATTGAAAAATAAGTTCTTGAACTCGTCCCATTCCATAGACTCAATTTCATCCCTTTGCCTCGTATTCTTAACAAGATTCCACCATTGATCCGCATCTCCTTCCAAACGATACACTGCTAGGATGACTTTATCATGCTCAGAACATTGAAGAACTGAAAATATCTTTTCAGTAGTACTAATCCATTGTTCAGCAACTAATGGATCAGTAGACCCGCTGAAAGATGGTGGACGCTGCCTCATGAAGGATTCAACAGAATGTTGCTCCCTTCTTTGTTCGTTTGGAAATCCTTCATGATTCATAGCTTGAGAAAGTTGTGTGAGCATGGCTACAAGATTTTGCATTCCAGCTCCCATATCGTTTGGTTGCTCAGGGGGACAATCATTGCATTGCCCATCGCATTCCGCATTAACACGGTTCCTTCGGGTTCCAGCCATTGACTAAAACCAAGAAGAATAGTGTGAGCAACACTAATTATAATAGGAAACCACATAATTCAAGAATAAAATTTTCATGCTTAAGGTCTTATCCTAGGTTATTCAAGGCCATTTCTAAAACACTAAGATTGTGTTCTATGCTTAGACTTATCCTTAGGGTTCTTACTAAGGCTTTCACATCCTAGTTTCCAAAGGTTGACTATACCTTTCCTCTGATACCAACTATAACGACCCACACTTTACATACATTGTTAATACTTCAAAATTGAATCACACTTATTACAACATATGACAAAACCACAAAGGACCGTATAGGTATAGTGTCTTTAGAAACTGGGGAAACATAAACAACTGGTTCATAAATCTTCTACAGTGTCTCCCATTTATTTCATCATATCTAGGGTCCCTTTTAGCATATTCTACTTAATATCCATCTTCCTGACCTGGGGAAAAGAAAACATAAAAGGGTGAGCTCAAATGCTCAGCAAGGGCAAATAAAGGAAATAAAAAATCATATCATATCTTTATGAAAATCAAAACCTGCAAAAGAGATCATAATATCTTAACATGGAATAAATCATAGAAGTGAAAATGAGATCCCCATAACATAAAACTTGAAACTTTGTGGCATGCACACATAATCATGGAAAATCATTTCTTGTTAGTCATGACTCATTGCCAAGACTATCTTAGTGGACAAAGTCCCTTTCCGAACCGAGTTCACTCCTCGTTTCAGTCCTGTATCACTGAACCGAAATAACCTTCCGTTCCAGCCATGTCTATCTCATGAGATATAAAATCATTACCCAATGCATTGGAGGGAGATATAGGTCCCACCCATCTTATAATGAATCCTTTCTTATGTGTGCCACATAATCATAAAACATACATCATCGCATAACACATATAACAAAAATGGGATTCTTGAAACATCCTGACATCATAAATCAATTCATATATGATAAAGGAATTCATAAACATAATTCCTTCACAACATAGTCAAACCAATGTAAAAATATGGATAGAAACAGAACCCTTTATTATCTTAGATGGAAAATAATTTTGATAAAACACTTGAATTGAATTCTTGAGGAAAATATCCTTTCTTCTTCAAAAACATTTTTCCTTTAATAACATGTCATACAACTTTAAAATAAAAGAAGTTGATTAAAAATAAACTTGAAAACTTGTAAAGGAAGATTCTTTGAAGTAATGTTTTAAAAATCCATTCATGCCGTATAAGTTAAAAAAAACATTCTTCGTACTTTTGTCGGAAAAGTCAAAAAGTACCTCGTACGGAAAAACGACAAAAGATTCCTTTCATATTCTTTACTAAAAACTCACCTAAGGGTAAAATTGGATTTAAACTATTTCAAGTGGATGGAAACAATATTACATATTGAGGGAACATGGATGTGGATGATAAAATACACCCCAGTAAATACTTACGAATAAACAATCTCGGATAAAAATGAGATTGTGATATTTCCCTTACCTTAGGTCCGATTTGCTTTGTTCGTGTCCGAAGCTCCTGTATAATGGTTTAAATAATGTTATTGACTTATTCCAGAATCATACATGAGATCATATATGGTCATATTATTAGCTTCTTGTTAGTAATATTTCATTGTTACTTGTTACTCGGGTCTTTATAACTTTTTGTTCTTATGCGTGTTTTGTCGAATAAATTCTTATTCTTATCTTTAGGTTATAGATAATTAATTTCCAGAATGGTATTAGTGTAGTATATACCATATTCATTCATTCAATTCATTTATACAATCATTATGAAATGAATATCATGTAGAACGAGTCGCATCACATCGTGGAGACGGTATTCCGTACGTACGCACGAGTGATGATATCGTTCCTATGATCGTGGAATTGTATTGGAGTATATATATATATTATTTCATTATCAATATTACTTAATAATAATCATATATAATTACTCATTACACCATTATACCCATCCTTGTAAGGTGATGGTGGAAAATAGATTACACCACGGCGTGGAGACGGTATTCCGTACGTACGCACGCGCGGTGATTTCATTTTTCCGTAGGATGGATAGAAGGTGAATTAGGGTTGTTTCATATTTATAATAACATATCAGTATGTAAGTAATACTGATGTTATTACTTTATCATGAAACAATTGAAGAAGAAGAAGTTGAAGAAGAAAGAAATTGAAAAGATCGGTAATGGATATTACCTCTTCTTTGGAACGCCTTTTTGAATCCTCCACTTAAGGAACTAAGATTGGTCTTTGGAGAAGACCAGGACCTCTAGGATTATTCTAGGGAAGTGGAGAAGGGAAAATGGTAGGGGTTGGCCGAGCTTGAGTGCTCAAATTGGTGTGAGGAGGAGGGGGAGGAGGTGCCCTTTTATAAGGGAGGAGAGGGGTACCTTAGGAATATCTCAAAATATTATTTTATATTAAAGTCAAAATCGGTTTATAATGGTTCCAAAGGGTCTTATTTCGAAGCTAAAGTGGGGATGGGTCGAAATCCTATCAACCAATAGGATTTAGACAAGTTTAGGGTATTATTTTAACCTTATCAATTAGATTTAACTCCAAGTTAATTAATTTAACTTTTACCGTGTCTTTTTGTTTTCTTTCACTATATGGTTAATACACTTACTATAACATGACAAACGAACCCCAAATTGTTTATTATTAATATATATATCCTTATCTAAGTCATTTGGCCGAACCATAGATTTTTAGGAATAAAATAACAATTAATAATATAATATTTGATTTAAAAACTATTTTGTGTCAATTTTGACACTATTTGATATATGATTTTTGTGAAAGTCATAACAGAATTATATGTTCGAACCAAGTTGATTAAATCAACACTAATATATCATAGTAACCTATAAAATTAGTGGAATTCATAAAAAGTCTCAAATTACATTTATTTTGGTATTTATATTATCAATTTTTTCAATATTTCATTAATAAGATAATTACTGCATCATCTTTGTGTCATAAATAAATTAAATTATTAGATGTCTAAAAATTACAAATAAAATACCATCATGTAGGAAATCTTTTTATCTTTCTAATGAATATTTACAATCGAATTTATCTTATGTATAACCCTATATTAAAAATGATTTACTTTTTAAACTTTGATTTTAACTATTTTAACCCTTCTTTAAATAAATTAATAATAAATGTCCTAATCTAATCCAAGTGGGCCTAAATGGTCATATTTTATTCCTAAGTTTGTTTTTGGTCGAATTACACTTGTCCAATAGTATTAGGACATGTGTTAGGGTAATATTGATATCATATTTACCCTTAGTTACCCTATTTACTATTAACCGCGGTAAAAATAGTAAAAAGTTACTATTCACCAAAAAATTATTTTCATCTCATTGAACCACATTTTAGTCCTTGATATTAACCGTGTCTCTCGGATTTTGGAAATTCCATTCACAGAAGCGGTAAAATTAAGTTTTATGCAAAATTCAGTTTTTAACCTACCACTTAGTGGTTTCACTATTCATCAAAAATTGAAAGTTTTCAGAAAAATACCAAAATTTCACCCTAGGCTAATTTCGATATTCTGAGTCCAAAAATGAAGTCCATTTTGAAAAATAAAACTTATAAAATTTCAAAAAGTGGTTATTACTATTCATAACGGTTAGTTTTAATAGCATATTGTTGTTTAGTGAAACTCGGTATTGCGTACGACGCAAGCTATCGAGGAAGGTCGTGATTGCGTGTAAAGCAAGTCAAGCAAGTGTTGCGTAGAAAAAGATTCCTTTGATAATTTATATAACATAAAAGTCTCGGGTGTTACAGTCTGCCTTCTTATAATGGGTCTTCTAATCCACTTGTTGCTGAACAATGGATCAGTACCATTGAAAAGATATTTTCCATACTTCACAGTTCATAACATGAAAAATTCTTTTTAGCTTTTTACCATTTAGAAGGTGAAGTAGACCAGTGGTGGACACTAATTATGAATACAAGGCACTAAGATGAAATTGAATCCATCAAATAGAACAAGTTCAAAAACTTGTTTTTCTATAATAATCCCCTCGTATTCTTCGAACAAAGATGTAGAATGAGTTCCTTGATCTTAAGAAAAAGGATGATGAATTTTTTGGTATATACGAAGAGAATTTTATAAGGCTTGCAAGGTATGAATCTGGATTTATCATCCAACTTGAAAGTAATGTTGATCGATTATTCAGTGGCTTAAAAACAAGTCTTCGGGGGGAATTAGCGATAAGAGACTTCAGTATATATGAAGAAATTGTGCATTGTTCTATCAAGGTAGAAATGGAAGTTGGTGTTACATATCCATATCATGGTTTTGACAAGAAACGAAATATGGAGTTCAAGGAGAAATCTCAGAACAATGGTGAAAAGAAGATGAATGTTTATTTATGCTCAAAGTGTGGAAAGAAGAATGGTGGAGATTGTCTAAAAAGTACTTTAAGATGTTTTTAAGTGTAGAAAAGAAAGTCATCGAGCAGTTGAGTGTCTAAGTAATGGGAAAAAGGTATCTAATGATTTGAATAGATAAAATATTACAGAGAACGCTCCACTAACACTTCAATGCTACAATTGCAAGGAAATGGGGAATTATGCTAAGAAATTCCCTAATCCAAGGGTTAATGATGATCAACATCAGCAACCTCTTAAGGAAAAGGACAAAGGGAAGTCACATGCGATAACTATTAGCAATGTTGAGTATGAAAACGATGTGGTGGAATGATTATGTGTTTTTGTAAAGGGATTCCAAAATAATGTTGTGGAATCTCATTTAAAGTTTTGTGGAACATTGGAATATCTATGTAATGGTTTATTGTGGGTTTCGATAATTATATGGTACAGGTAACCATGAAATGTGATTGAAATATTTTTGGAAAGTAGATATTATGCACATAATGAATGGATAAGGAGAAAACAATATGTTTGATAGTATTCATGAGCTCATGATTGATATAAGGACTAAGTGATATCATGGTTTGAGTATATAGAATTTTTGGAATTTTGGTATGTGGAAAGAGTTAAATTTTAATTGCATTCATGTTTTCACTAAGGTTCAATGGGTATTAATTCTTCAAGAGAATACATGATTAAGGCATTCAAATGTTTAGAATGTGACCAACAAGACATATCTTATGATATATGGGGATAAATAACGGTATTTACATGCTTGGTAGATGACCTCTCTATCAATATTTTTCCTTATATTGTGAGTTTGGGTAGGCCTAAATATTGGAATAGATTAAGTTAGACAACAGATATTATTGTTTAAGGCTAGAACATTTGATATTATTTTTGTAATGTTATAATAGTATAGTTTAACATAAGGGACAACCTGCAGAATGGGTGACAACCCATCGTGTCGGACAAGGATGCAGGAATCGAACCCATAACTGAATTGCGATAGGCCTTTATCACCTACCATTGGCCTACATGAAGTCCCGGGTTAGTAGAAACTAGTTTAATTTTATTAGGAGCTATGTTAGATGAAGTATAAGTCCATTTTTTGGAACCATATATGATTAATCTCACCATAATATGGACTTATAACTTTTTCTAACCTTATGTTTGTGATCGATGGATTGACCTATCATTCTATCGCATGATCTACTAATACTTCACAAAAGACAAATTCAACATCATTTCTTTAAGGGATGAAGTGGAAATTGTTCAAGGAACAAACAACAGTAAGATTGTACCAAAATCAAGTAAGTATTTATTTTAATTCATAAATTCTTCAACATTAGGGAAATGATCTTGAAAAAAAGATGTGGTCCTAGTGACCTCATATCTGATTAATCACATGGTACCTAAGATCATCACAAATTTATGGATTTTTGATTATTGGATTTTTCATATCCATGTTCTCTACCACTATTCATCTAAACATGATGGTTAGATTTCTCTTCCATATCCATATTTTCACCTATATTCTCCTATGTGGAAACCCAGTGATGAGTTACTTTGGGTATCCATTATGTTTCTAACTCTCCTTTTTAAAATGATGATTTAGTATTCCTTTTTACGATGTGGGTTTATATGAATGAAACTTTCAAGTAGTAAACGATTTATAACACCGACGAAATTCGAGGGCGAAATTCATTTTAAGGGGGCTAGAATGTAACACCCTAAGATTTTATGAGATATATTTTTTTAATTTCTTTGATGTCTTATATTGTATGCTACACCAATATCATCTTACGATATAGGCAAAACCATATTAGATTACAGTATATGCAAACACTATTCTAGGCTTGTGCTGCATGCCAGAGAAACCTTCCACGATAGCGTGTGTTGTACGCAATACCGAGTTTCACAAAACGAGATATTATTATAATATTATTATGAACCAACTGTTATGAATAGTAATACCCACTTTTTGAAATTTTATAAATTTTATCTTTCAAAATGGACTTCATTTTTTGGATTTGGAATATCGAAATTAGCCTAGGGTGAATTTTTGGTATTTTTCTGAAAACTTTCAATTTTTGATGAATAGTGAAAACACTGGGTTACTATTTAAAAACCGACTTTTTATTTAAATAAGTATTTATTTTATTTGAATATATTTTAGATCAAAATTGATACATAATACCTATATAAGTTCAATTTAATTCATTGGAGTTTTTTTATAATAATTTTAGATATATAAAAATTTTATTGAACTTTTCACCGTCTTTTACCTACCTCCTAAGAGCATTTGCAATTGTACATAAAACATAATTTTACCGCTTTTGTGAGTTGAATATATAAAATCCGAGAGACATGGTTTATATCAAGGAGTAAAATGTGGTTCAATTAGATAAAAATAATTTTCGGTGAATAGTAACTTTTTACTTTTATTTACCACTATTAAAAGTAAATAGGGTAATTAAACGTAAAAATGATATTATTTTTACCATAACACATTTCTTAATTCTTTTGGATAAGTATAATTAGACCAAAAACAACCTTAGGAATATAATATTATCATTTAGGTCCACTTGGATTAGTTTAGGACATTTATTATTATTTAATTCAAAGATGAGTTAAAAGATTTAAAATAAAGGTTTAATAACAAAAACATTATTAATATAGAGTTATACATAAGAAAAATTTAACTACAAATATTCATTATAAAGATAAAAATATTTCCTACATAATGGTATTTTATTTATAATTTTTATAAATTAAATAATTTAATTAATTTATGACACAATAATGATGCAGTAATTACCTTATTAACGAAATATTAACATAATTGATGTAATCAATACCCAAATAAACATAATTCGAGAATTTTTATAAATTCCACTAATTTTTTAGGTTAATATGACATGTTATTATTGATTCAATTAACTTTTTTCGAACTAATCATGTTGTTATTATTTTCATAAAAATCATCTACCAAATAGTGTCAAAATTGACATAAAATAGTTTTAAAAACAAATAGTATACTATTAATTTTTATTCTATTCTTAAAAATATAAGGATAAGATAAATGACTTAGATATAGTTATATATATTAATAATGAACCACTTGGGGTTAGTTTGTCTTGTTATAGTCAGTTTATTAACAATATAGTGTAAGAAAACAAGAAGACAAGGTAAAAGTTAAATTATTTAACTTATAGTTAAATCTAAATGATAAGGTTAAAATTGTAACCTAAACTTGTTTAAAACCTATTGGTTGAAATTATTTCGACCCATACCCACTTTATCTTCTAAATAAGTCACTTTTTAGCCTTTATAAACCGAATATGACTTTATTATAAAATAATATTTTAAGTTTTTTCTAAAGCGCCCCTCTCCTCCCTTATAAAAGGGCACCTCCTCCCTCTTCTATTTACACAATTTTGAGCCTTCAATCTCGGACAAACCCTGCCCATTTTCCTTATCAACTTCCATATAAACATTATAGAGGTTCTGTTCTCCTCAAAGTACCAACTCTAGTGCCTTAAGAGGAAGCTTAAAAGAGGTGCGTTGAAGAAGAGGTAATCTCTTCTACCGATTCATTCAAGTTTCTTTCTTCTTCAACTTATTCTTATTTAGATGTTTCATTATAAAGTAATAACATCAGTATCACTAATATAATGACATGTTATTATAAATATTAAACAACCCCATTTCACCTTCTATCCATCCTACGGAAAAAGAAATCACCGCGCGTGCGTACGTACGGAATACCGTCTCCATGCCATGGTGTAATCTATTTTTCCACCACCACCATACTTGGATGGTTATAATGGTGTAAAGAATAACTATATATGGTTATTATAAAATCATACTGATTCTTATTCAATAATTATGGGAACTATATCATCGCTCGTGCGTACGTACGGATTACCGTCTCCACGACGCGATGAGATTCATTCTCAATGTTAATCAAACAAGAATGATTATAAAGTATATATAATGAATAATAATTTAATATATGACATAATGAATCTACTGTATGTATATATATATATATATATTTTATCTACTTACTTCTATTAAGTCAATAAGTAAAGGAAAACAGCGTTCATGCGTACGTACGGCCTACCGTCTACGTAAACGGTGTATTTCATTTCATTAAACTATATATTATATATATATACTGAATATATATGACATATAAATCATTATTTAAATTTTGGAAGTAAGTAAATCATGATATAAGTAATAATAATATCAATAACAACAAGTCCAAACACGTACGATAAATAAAACGATTTTAACCAAAATGCTGCTTCAACATGGAATTTACAAAAGAACAGGTAATATAAAGTCATAATTGAACCATATATGATATAATAACAATGAATATTATTCTGTAATAAGTAAATGAAATTATTTAAATCATTATACTGTAGGTTCGGATACGTACGAAGCATATCGGACCTAAGGTAAGGGATAATTTTTCAATCTCATTTTTATTTGAGATTCCTTATATGTAAGTATTTACTGGGGTTATATTTTTCATCCATGTCCATAAAATTTTTTTCATAAATTGTTTAATATTTTTCCATTTATATTTAAATTCATGTTTACCCCTCTTTGAATTTTACTTTGTGTTTTGGAAGGAATCTTTCTTTTGCTTACCATATGTGGTACTTTTTTACTTTTTTGTTAAAAGTATGAGGAGAATGTTTTTTTAAATTTATACAGCATGAACGGATTTTTATAGTTTCATAATGCCATATTTTCATGAAGCTTACTCTACAAGATTTCATGACTATTTTCAACAAAATCCTTTTCTTTTAAAATTTCATGGCATTTTGTGAAAAGAAAATGATTTTGAAGAAGAAAGGATATTTTCCTCAAGAATACATTTCAAGTGTTTTATCAAAACTATTTTCCATATAAGATGAAATTATTTAGCATGTTTATGTTTCAAGAATAATGTATCTATTATTTACATGGTGTTATTTTTCTTATGATGAAATGATATCCATTTGTTTTATATGGATTATGTGATGATGGGATGATGTTTATGAAACCCATTTTATTCTTTGGGTTATGATGAATGTTTTATTTTTATTTTACAGCACAAGTAAGAATTATTTCATTATGAGATGGGTGGGACCTATATCTCCCTCCAATGTATTAGGTAAATATTTATATCTCATGAGATAGACATGGCTACAACGGTAAGTTAATTCAGTTCAGTGATAGAGTACTAGAACAAGGAGTGAACTCGATTCTAAAAGGGACTTTGTCCACTAAGACGGTCTTGGCAGCAATGCCATGGCTACTATGGAAATCATATCATGTGCTTAATAGTTTTACACAATTAAATGTGTTATTCACATGCTATTTTATCATGATTGATGTTCCTTTATGATATATGCCTTACATACTTCCATGATTTATGTCTTTACTCAATATTTTGATGTTTAGATTTTTTGTTCAAGTTTTTGCATTCAAATGTTTATGGATTGTTTTATGTTATCTATGTTTACCCTTACTGAGCATTTGAGCTCACCCTTTTTATGTTTTCTTTTCCCCAGGATCTAAAGAAATGTTTTAGCTAAGAAAACAAAATGGGAATATCTTTATGGGAGATGTTGAAGATTTTTCACCACGATTAGAAGATTATGTTCTATGTTTCCAAAGACACTAAACTATTATGGTCCTTTGGTTTCTATTTTTGTTATCTATTAAGTATTCTGAAAAAGTAATGTAATGTCTATGTACGTTAGTTACGGGTCTCTACAATAGTATATCTCCACTAGATCACCTAGGAAACTCCAAATCTAGAATTTAGTACCCTAAGTGATCATATTAGCTCATTGTGTCTTCCCCAATTGTTTAGCGATCACTAAGAACTTATCTCAATGAAAATGGATCACCCAATCAATGTGAACTAATACCAAAAAGAGGGAGAATAATTTTTTTAATTAAGATAATTTAAGAATTTTCAAATTTAAAACAAAACCCCATCCCATATCATTAAATTTTTGAATTCATAATTTAATAAATCAAATAGATGGAATAATTTTATAGAACTATGACTCTAGAATTACACGGGTCATCTCCCCTTCACCCCGTCACAAAAAGGGTATACCCCTCCATTAAAAAAGAAAAAATAGAGGCAAATAAAGAAGAATACATAATGGAAGAAGAAATAAAATAAAGCAGAAAAACTGAGCCTCTATAGAATTTGGTGGTTTCTTCATTTGGGTCATGATCATCTTTCATCAGTGGGGTTCCTCATATTTTAATAGGTAGTGAGGACTGCCTTCAAGTTTCATTAAATCTCCCCCAAATCTTCCTCCCCACTGGAATATCTTCATTTAAATTTTAATCTTTAAGATATGTGCGACCCAGGTGTCAATTTAAAAACACATAGAGTGATTATATTCTTTAAATCTCCCAACAGATGTGGATTATGTATGCCCCTACCCTTAACACGTGCATGGTGTGAATGGGGGCGTGGATTTCATGGAAATGGATTGGGGGACTTGGGTATGTGGTGGTCGTAATTTGGAAGTGCATGAAGGATGTGGAAGTGGCTGTAAGACCTTATTGGACCTTCACAGATGTCTAATGAGTAATTATAATTCATGAAGGCCCAGTAGTTGGATATTTGTGGTGCAGAAATGGTGAGTATCTACAAATCTCAAAGGCCCTCATTGGGATTTCATAGTGCCAGATGAGTCGAGAAACTCAAGCTGGGATGAAGGGTTTCAAAGAAGATGATCCCTTATTTGGTAGCAGTGGTGGCATAGGGTGCTCTAGTGGTGGGGGAGAGCTTGAACATAGAACCTTAGGATTCCATGGTGTTTGTTCGGTGGTTTGATGGAAGTGCAGACAGATGGTCTATTTGGCAGTAACAACCACTCAATGGTGGCTCATGAGTCAAATTTTGGAAAAATCACCAACAATGGATCGGGATTCATAGTTGGATCAATGGTGGATCATGATTCATACTTGGAATCAATATTTGCTCATGATTCACCATTGGGAAAAAATTCAATGGTAGATCATGATTCAAGGTGGAATTCAATGGTGGCTCATAACTCACAGTGGGCCTCAATGGTAGCTCATGAGTCATAGTTGGATTCAACGATGACTTCATTGAACTCAGTGGATCTGAGATGCGACTCTCTACCTTTTTTGTAGTTTTTAACGTTTAAAATATGTAAAGTGGATAATACTCCTTATTAGGCCTTATTAGTGGTTAGATTATCCTTGAATCATCTCATGGAGATCAGCGAGGGTATAGGGAATGGTCCATAGGCTATGGGTACTTCAGCAGTAGCAGAAGAATGGACCTTGAGCTTCTCATAAATCATCCATGGTGTTCTCTGAGAGTTTATGTTGTAGATGGAAGTGATGAGCAGTGTAGATAGTAGATCCATGATGTCTAAGTGGGGAACAAGATGAATTTGAGTGCCTGTGTGCACGTATTTTTTTTATAGGTGAATAGTACATGCAAAAAATTCATCTCATATAGAAACAGGAAAGTAGTGGGAAATACCTTATAAAAATATCTAATGAAATTCCATTATAATGTATTTGAATGGGATTCAGATGACTCCCACCATCCATAGTTCACCACCCCATGCTAGTGACACCTTCCTCCCATTGCTCCATAGGTATTATAACCACAGGTCTATGCTTCAATTATATGGACCAACTATCATTTCCCATGGAATTGATCCCCATGGACCACCCATAGGCCCAATTCCTAAATGTGGTCTCTTTCCCTTCAAGTAGACGTTATCTCAGTGGATGCATCATTGGATGATCCCCCTGGACCATGCTAAGTGGTGTGTGGTCGTGACATTGAGGTCTATCATGAATGATCCCATTTTTTTAGTAATGTCCTAAAAATAAGAAGATTAGAAAGTATTTATAACATGATATCACAATTTAAAAAACAAATTAAATACCCAAAATATAACAATTTTATTCCTTTAAAAAAAATTCGAGTCAACATTCATAATTTCCCGCAACTCAATAAAACATTGGAACATGTGGGTTTTATTCTTAAAAATCATTCAAAACCCATTAACAATTGTTTAAAATTTTCAAAAAAAAATGAGTCTGTCAAATACCCCCACACTTAAACCATGCCATCCCTCAAGAATAAAATCTCAACAAATAACTTATCGGGTTCTAATGTTACCAATATTCAAATTCTAAATTAATAAAATTAAAAAAAATTAAATAAAATTTTCCAATTCCACATAAAATATCATTTTAATTTCTCAATTTCCAAATAAATAATTAATCAAATAATTTTACTTTTACACTTTGAAAAATGATGGAACTTCTCCTTTAATTCAATTAAGTTCCTCAATTCATTCTTAGTTGACATGCCAAATCATGATCTACCTCACTTTTGAATCTTTTTAACTCTTCTCTCATGATATTAATTCAAGTGGTGTTATTCTCATATCATTAGAGCATGCTCATAATCCATAATCTTGTAAAAGAACTACTTTATACACTTTGTAAATAAAAATTCACATAAAATAATAAGGGATTTTTAATTAAGTTTCAAATGTATCTAAGGATAAAGGTTGGTAGGAATTATTATTTTAAAATTTAAGGATTTAGGATGAGGTTTATTTCTTAATGTGTAAAGCAATATATTAAAAGTAAAAGTGTCATGAAATTATCCCCTTCGAATTTTAACAACTCCCACTTTCCCCAAAACTCAAAGTAATGTTTAAGATAAAAATATAGCATTATCAAGGATTTTTTCACCCTCTTGAAATTTTCTCTACTTTTATACGTTTTTTTAAAGAACATTTTCATCATTTTTTTTCTTTCTCAACATTTATGCTTAGAATAAAACTCAAATACACCATATGACTACATACGATAAAAATCATAGGTCTAGTGATGGTGATTTTGGGTTTTCCCAAATCCAAACCCATTTTTTCATTTTTATTGGTTCTTTTTATTCATTTTATCTTTTTTACTCTTCAAGAGGGAAAAATAATAAAGTATAATGAAAGAATCAAAATAATCACAATAACCATAATTTTTACCCCTTCAATTATTGTTTATAATTTATATTATACCCTATACAATGACTTCCCTCACCACCACACTTAATGTTTAAAATATCATGAAAATACTAAGAGGGGTTCGAATTAATAAAAATGGATTGAAACATGGAACATTCCTAACAAGATCATCCATGGTCTCTATTGTTTAAATAAGGATAAATTTAAAGGGTTTCATGGATAAAGAATTTTTAAAATATACCTCAATCATTTTTAATTTATTTTCCTACAATCATAGCTTGGACAATTTCAAATGAATGTTATAGTAAGTGACTCATCCCAAGATCAATCAAGAAAAAATATCAAGAAAAAATAGAAATTAAATGGCCGATAAATCCTCTCAATAATGAGAATATGATATAGGAAAATCACTTAGGGAATAATTAATAATAATAAATCAATTCACATGAATTTCAGAAATTAAAAATATGACAAATTAATGAGTAATTTCATTTACAACAATCAAACAATTCCCTCATTCATGAGTCCTTATTTTAATACCCATGCATCATTTTAATCATCCAATTCTCCATTTTACTCATTCAAGATTATTAAAATTGAGATATAAAACAAAGAATCATTGTATTCCTAACTAACTCATGTATACTAGATTATTCAAGTAAAGAATAAATTCATGTATGGGCATGAAATTTTCATTTTAACAAAACTTCTAGAATTTCTAGTTTAAAATAGATTTTCTAAAACATACAAGAATTTGAAAACATAAAGATTTATAGAATAAAATCCCTATTCTCAGATTGATTTTTCTCTACATTATTTTTCACTCATGAGGTTTCCTAATTACTTCCTAATGGAGGTTCTATAAAATAACTCATACCAGTGAAAGAAGAGTTCCATTAATTTTCAAGGATAGTATGTGAGAGGTAACCAAATCATAAATCCTAGGAAAACAATAAAACTCAGTTTTCCTCTCAAAATTGGAATTAGTTAATGATTTTTTCTTGACATAACATCATGGGATAAATTACTATATGGGTTGGGGAAGTTTGAGATCCTCCCCCAGTTTCTTAGGTATATTCCCAGTGAACTTTTTCAGCCTCTTCCCATTGATAGTGAGTGGGTTTCCATATTCCTCCCTCTTAATCCAAATTAAACAAAAGGTATATACATTAGTAATAATAAAAGTTCCTTCTAACCTAGAACTATTATTACTAGGAATAAACTCAATTATGTAATTATATAGTAAAGCTTGGTCTCCAGGTTGAAAGTAATTTTTCTAGATCAGTTTTTCATGTTCTACTTTTGTACTCTCCTTATAAATTATTATGTTTTCAAAATATTCACTTCTGATTTCCTCTAGTTCTTATAGTTGGATATTTCTCTATTTCTTAAGACTCACCAAAATCTAAATTCATCTTCTTTACAACCCAATATTCTTGGTATAGCAGTTCCACTAGCTGATGAAAACATCTCCCACAAACCAACTTATAGGGTATTATACCAATAGGTGTCTTCTAAGATGTCTGGTATGCCTATGAGGTGTATTCAAGTCTTTGGATCTAATCATTCTGGTTAGTTTTAACTGTTTTCTCCAAAATTAATTTGATCTCCTAGTTGGACACATCATCTCGGCCATTTGTTTAAGGATGATAAAGTGTGGATGTCATGTGTTGTGCCCCATAATTTTAAGAATATTAACCATTTTTTTTTTTGAAAAAATGACTCCCTTTGTCACTGATGATGGATCTTTTCACCCCACACTTACAAAATATGTTAGTCCTAAGAAAATAACAAAAAACCTTAGAATTATCATTTTTTTCTTAGCTTCCACCCATTTAGAGACATAATCAACTACAAGAAAAATATAAAAAATCCAAAAACCTGTGGGAAATGGTCCCATAAAATACATTACCCATAATTTAATGATTCCACAAAAAAATTAGTTTTTTGATTCATATTATATCATTTTAAAATATTTCTAGAATTTTGACATTTCTCACATTTTTAAAAATATTCATGAGCATATTTAAATAAGTTTGGCCAATATATTCTAGATTACAACACTTTTTTGTCTTTTCTCTATGGTCCAAAGTATCCTCCATAATAAAATTTATGAAAAAATTGGAACACAAATTCTATTTCACTTTCTGGTAAGAACCCCCTTATGACTTTATCATTAAATAATTTCTACATGGAAGGATCTTCCTAAATATAGAATATGGATTTAGCTTTATTTTTTTTTCCTTTTATGGTAGTTTTAATGAGAAGGTAACTAAGAGGTGACCAAATAATTCAATAGATTAGAACACCATGGTACTTCACCTTCCCTAGATTATAGTTTCTCCTTGGGTATGTGATCATTGAGTATGTAAAATTCTAGAATATCTATTTTAGTAGTGTTTGGGAGTCTACTAAAATGATCTGCTACTTTATTTTCATCTCTGTTCTTATCCTTGAAATATTTATTGGATTCTAGCAAGAGTATTATACATCTCCTCATCCTTGGTTTGGAATCATCATTATTTAGAAAGTACTAAGTGTTGTATCATCAGAAAAGACAAACACTTTTGTTCCCAGTAAATATGATATAAATTTATCCAATGAAAATACAATAGTAAGAAATTATTTTTCAGTAGTTTTATAATTGAGTATAGTTGCATCCAAGGTTCTTGAAAAATAATTTTTTACTTGTGGTCTTCCTTTAATTATTTTGGATAGGACTGCTCTAACATCTTTGTTTGAGGAATTACATATCAACACAAATGGGTGCTCCCAGTCTGGTGGTTGCAAAATTGGGGGGGTAATCAACTTTACCTTCAGCTCATCAAATTCCTTTATATAATCATTATTAATAACAAATTCATCTTATTTTAAAATTATCCTATAAAAGGGGAGATAAATCTTACAAAATTTTAGGATGAATCTTATGTAAAACCCCAGATGGCCCAAAAATGATCTAATATGTCCCGCACAAGTGGGATATAGAAAATAATTGATTAATTCAACTATAAACTTATCCATATCAATGTGTTTTTGTGAAATTATATGACCCACCACTATTACTTTTTCAAGAATAAAGTGACACTTCTCAAAGTTCAAAACAATATTTTTCTCTATAAAAGTTTTAAAAAAATCTAGTTTCTCTAAGGAGTGATCAAAAGACATTAAAAAAATGTAAATTAGTCCAAAAATACCTATAGGATGTACTCCAAGTGATTTCAGAAAATACATACTATACACTGTTGGAATATACATGGATCATCACACAATCTGAATGGCATACTCTCGTAAGAAAATGCCCTATAATGGAAGGTGAAGGTTGTATTATCTTGGTATTATGGGTAAATGGGTACCTAAAAATAACTATATAATCCATATAAGAAATATTAATGTGTTATTCCTTCCAACCACTCTAGAATTTGGACCATAAATGGGATGGGGAGGTAATCTTTTTGGGTGACTTGATTTAGTTTTATATAGTAAATGCATAATATCTATCTTTTTTGGAATCTAATGGTTATTAATTCATTGTTCCCATTTGTGACTATTGTCGAACTAGTACTCTTAGGAACCACATGAAAGGGGATGACCAATTATTAGTTAGATATTGGGTATATTATTTTAACTTCCAATAGGTTTTCAATATCTTTTTAATAACTTCTATAATGGTTGGGTTTAGTCTTCTTTGGGGTTTCCTAGTAGTTCTAGAGTCTCCATACAGTAAAATTATTTGGGAACAGACCTTGGGGATAATTCCAACGATATCCCCAATGATCCACCCTATGTATTTAATTCTCCTTTTTAAAATGTCAATCATAATTTTATCTTGGTCTTTGGATAGGTGGTTAGTAATGATTACTGGTATTTTTTATCCTTCCAAAAGATACAAAAATTTTATGTCACAAAGTAGTCGTTTTATTTATAAGATAGAGGGGTTGTTATAGAGATAAAATTGAATTCAATTTTTTTTCTAAAATCTTGAGTTTCCTTATAAAATTGAATCATTTTAGGTGTCTCTATAAAATTATCAAAAAATCCTTATGTTATTTCTTATTTTGAAGAACTTACAGATTTTCCATCATTCACTTATTACTTTGGGTTTTCAATAGAAATTTTATTTCCAAAGGAAAAAAATTATCTAAACATACCTGAGTCTTCCATGGACTCAATAACTTCTCCATGGCCAATTTAAAAGATTGAATGATTTTATAAAGTGTTCCTGTTGGAGTTAAGAATATTTAAGTACACCTTACTATCTCCTAGATCCATTTTAATGATTCTTTCATATACATTAATGACTTTCTTGTTCATCTTCAGGAATAGGATTCCCAAAATTCTGGATGAATAAACTAGAGATTTATCTTCCCCCACTTTTACCACATAGAAATATGATGTAAAATCAATTCTTCTGCTCCCACTATCACATCTAACAAAACTCCAACTGGGATGATAGTGGTTTTTTTAATTGGAAAACTACTCTGCTGGGATTCAATTTACCTATTTTTAAGGATGAAAATTCATAGTTAGACATGACATTAATGGAAGAACCAATATCACACAAGGAATCAAAAAAAATTAAAGAGACAATTATATATTGAATAGATATTTTCCCTACGTTTTGAAATTTTTTGGGTAATAGTGGGGTGATCATGGCTGAAACCCCTCTCCCAATGTTGATTCATTCATTCTCATATACCCTCTTCCACTTCGTGAAAAATTCTTGGAGTAATTTTTTATATATTCAAATTTTACTAAAGGATTCCAAGAGGGGTATATTAATTTAAAAATTTTGAAATTTATCCTAGATTTATTTTTGATTTTTCTCTTACTCTATCTTATTCAATTCTACAAATATATTTGGTAATGGAAGGGGTGTATTTATTCTCCCTTTATTATTTTTGTAATAGGGTTTATGGTCTTTCTTTCTTAAATCCATTCTTGGTTTCTTCCTCTTCTTTCTTTTCCTCTTATGTAGGTGGAGTGTATTTGTATTCTATAATCTATCTATAATTTTTAGAATTTCTAGATTCACTTTATTCTAGGTAAAATTGGAATTCCTTAGGTTTTGGTTGATAGATATCCTTTCCAATCCTTGTGATGATCATGTTTAAACTTTTTTTGGGGTTTAGGATTGTCTAAAATGGAAAGTTTCCTAGGTTTTGGAAAGGATTTCTATGAGATTCTCGAATTTAGTTGACAAATTGTTACTATATTTTCCAGCTCATCTATATCTAGTCCATTCAGTTATTCCACTAGTGGTCTACAATATGAGGGTTTCCTGTAGGATTTTTATTGAAAACATGGTTGATGGTAGGCTTTTTTTGGGTACTACTTCTTCTATGGTTGTTGGTATGGGTGTCTATTCTAGATATTTTGTTGGAAAGAGGGTTTAGTTTGACTTCTTTGACCCCCATACCCCATCGGTCTCACCCTTCCCTCCATGGTTGGTTTTGTTAAAACTATCTTGGTTGGAATGCAATTTAAAATATTTCCATACCCTAAAATTATGCACAATGATCAGTGAAGTGATGGGGTGATGAACATAAACTACATAACTAGGTAGGGCAGGTTTCTCATTCACCTATTTTAATTCCATTGAAATTGCAAGGATTTTTAATTCTTTTAGTTTGTTTTCAAGAAATGGTGATGATTCAGAATCTCATACCTCATAGATGCCTCTGATTCTTATACCTATTATTCCAAAATGTTGTGAATTTATAGATATCTTCACAATTATTCTTCTATATTCCATGGGTGATATATTAATTAAGGCTCCTCCAGATGATGCATCCAAGAGGATTCTCTCATTTTCTAGTATCCCTTGGTAGAAGAAGACTATGAATTTATGATCTTCCACATCTTAGTGACGACATATTTCACATATCATTTTGAATATTTCATTTTATTCGTATAGGGTATTCTAGTATATTGTATAATAGAATAGATCTCCTTTCTTATTTCAGTGCTTGGGGAGGCTGGAAAAAAAATTTCTTGAAACTACTTTACTGGTCATCTGTGTCATGGATCTATCTAGTTTGTAGGTTTTATAATCATAATTTAGAAGATCCTTCCAGTGAAAAGGGGAATTCATGCCCCTTTACTTGTTCCTCATCCACTTCTCTTATCTAGAATCTTGAATAGACATAGCTAAACTTATGGATATTCTAGTTTCGGACTTACCAGTAAGGCCATGAAACATGGGTAACATGAGAATCATTTTGACTCCCTATTCAAAATCAGTTTTTATACATGCATAGTTAATTGATTATGTTTATTGTAAAATTTAAGGGAACAAAGGTCCCCTATGGTGTTTTGTGGGTTAAGTTTCATGGCTATTGGCCTAGAGTAAGCACTTGAAGTGTCACTTGAGTCTTCTATTTTTATTTTTTCAAAGTGGTTTTCTAGGTTAATATATCTAAGCCTGCCTAGAAAATTCCTCTCTATCTTAGGTTCAAGATATAGGATTTCATCATTGGTGGTCCTATTCATGAATTTAATGGGTTTGATTTAACACATAATCCCTAGTAGTGGCGCCAAGTTTTGACACTACCAAGTCATGTGGTGTGGAAAATTTTATTTTTTTTCCCCTAAGGGTGTAGTACTAGGTGTAACCTAAACCATCTCCCAAAAATGGATTTTTAAATCAAGATGTCACAAAATAAAAAACATAATTAAAAATTCAATTATTTTGAATGACTAGGAAATAAGGGACTTGGTTTGAACAGATAAATTTAGAGAAGAGTGACTAGGCAGGTTTGTCTTCACTTTTTTAATGTTTTTATGGACCATTTGAAATTTAATATTTTGTTTTGATTAATTATTTTAATGAATGGATTAATAATAATTTATCCTTTTACACCCTTGATTAAAAATTGTTTGATAGTGTGAATGATCCTTCCAATTTCCTTGGTTGGAAAATTCTTCTTCCAATTGTGAAAGGCATGGTGGATCTCCCCTAGATCACCTAGGTAATTATAAATCTAGAAATGAGTGCCATAAGTGGTCAGATTATCTCATTGTGTCTTCCCAAAGTGTATATAAATCAATAACAACTTATCTCCCCAACAATGGATCACCCAATCCATTTGATACAATTCTAAGAATATGGAGGATAAAATTATTTAACCAAGTTATTTTAGGAATGTTCAGATTTGAAACAAAACACCATCACATCTCATTAAAATTCTTGATTTGTAAATTTAAAATCATTTAAAAAATAAAAGTGATAGAATTATTTTATAGAACTAAGAATCCACCATTACATGATTCACCTCTATTTCACCCCATCATAGAAAGGGTATACCCCTACATTATAAAGGAAATAATGGAGGAAGACAAGGAATAAGAACAAATTAAAGTAGAAATAAAATAAATCAGTAAAAATAGAGCCTTCTTATAGCATCCCACATTTTTATCACATAAAATTTCATTACATTATACAAAACTGAGGATCTTTAAGTTTTAGTGTCTTGGAAACCAGGAACTCAAAACATGAAAACATAAAACATACTTCTTAAACACTTGAAAGGATTCTATTTATGTTCATCCTAGGTTCATTACTGCATCTCATAACATGGGGACATACATCAAAAGAAAGGGTGAGCAAAAGTCCCAGTAAGGGAAACAAGGGAAACATTTAACTTGTGAACATGAGATACGTCAATAAAGTCATGAAAAAGAAATTTAAGGCATGAGAAAGAAATGATGAGGCATATCATAATAAAAATAACATATTTCATAACTTGAAGATGTGGCAACAACATTTTACAAAGACAATCATTTCCATTTCACCAAGGCCCATCCCCAAGGTGTCAATAAAAATGACCAAAGTTATTCACCAAGGTATCAGTCTAAATGGTCATCTCTAGAGATTAAGTCTTTACACAAGACATTGGAGCGCTATCAGGGCGCAACCTTAAATTTTTCTTTATCATAATGTGATCCAGATATATCATCATCAATCATTTCATAAACAACCCATATATCATAAAAGAAATGGGTTTCATTTCATAATCATAACGTTTTAAAAACTGCTTTAAAGACATGATCTTAATGTCACTTTAAACCCAAGGAAAGGGAAAGCGGGTCTCATGTATGTAAATCCCAGAATTTAAAATATAAAAACATGGTACATATGTGAATACCCCTATAGAAGATATATCCTTGAGTATTCACTTAATAAAATAAAAGAACTTTAGAAAAAGAGAGAGACATTTTGAGACGGAAATTCTGCAGCATAACGGCTGTGTTTCGGGGTTTTAGAAAACATTGAAAAAAGAGGGGACATGGGTCAAATATTCATAAATGACCCATAAAACAGTATAGGGACATAACATGAAGGATATATGAACATGGTAATGAAATTTTAAGGACATACCATTTTAAATGAAAAACATGGAAGGAAGACAAAAATTAGATTTCTCTTATGAAAATTCGGCAGCCGAACGGCATCACTTAAACTTCAGCAAAAATGAATTGACGAGATCAAATAGGGTCTCTCATCATATGAACATAAAATTTCAGTATCATAGATATAGAGATCATACCCCAACAAAAAATGAACTTGAAATAATTGACAAGAAAATAGAACTTGAAAATGAGAAGGGTGAAAGAATCCCTTAAAAATTCGGCAGCCTAACGGCGTCACTTAAACTTCAAAAAAATGAATTGACGAGATGAAATAGGATCTCTCATCATATGAACATAAAATATAAGTATGATATATATAGAGATCATTCCCCAACATAATAAAAAGGTACCTGAAAGACTTGATAATAAAATAGAACTTGAAAATGAGAAGGGTGAAAGAATCTGTTACAAAAATTTCGGCAACCTAACGGCGCCACTTAAACATTCATAAAACGAAATGATGAGAGTAATAGGGGATCTCTCATCAT
Source organism: Viscum album (assembly GCA_963277665.1). NCBI lineage: Eukaryota > Viridiplantae > Streptophyta > Magnoliopsida > Santalales > Viscaceae > Viscum > Viscum album. The sequence continues at coordinate 110,421,222 of OY728121.1, forward strand.
ATGAAAATGAAAAGGTAAGTAATAGTAATATAAAAGAGCATCTTCCAACATAATAACATGGAGCATAAAAGAAATGACATAAAAGAGATTACTTGAAAAGAGAGAGGTCGGATCCCTTACCTTAAAACGTAACTCTTAAAACTAAAAGGTTTGGACCTTGAGGGATTGGGGGAACCTTGAGAGGACTCCATGGGTGGTAATGAGACCATAGATTCGTTGGGGGAGAGTTGTTAGTGAAAACTAAAGGAGGAAAGGGTGGGTATTTATAGGGAATGTGAGGGGACAAGGCATTAATGGCCAAGGGACACCTCACAAGTGGTTTTCTCAAAACCATGGGCTCTCCCATGGTATTTCCCATGGAGTTAGGCCACATGGGTCCCCCCATACAATACTTCATCACCTTTGGTCAGACAACCCTTAAAATATCTCATGACATCATCACGACACAGTTATGATGTCATTAAACATATTGAAACCCTAAAACTGCATTTTTACTATTCACTGAAAATGCATCTTTCTCAGAAAAAATCCAAAATTTCACCTTTACCAAATATCTATTCTCTGATTACAAAAATGAACTCCATTTTATAGAAATAATTTTCTAAATATTTTTAATTTAATTTTTAAATAAATACACTATTCACCGAAAATTCATTTTTTCAGAAAAATCCCCAAAAATTACCATAAAATAATATCGATGCTCTGAGTTCAAAAATAAAGTCCATTTTATAAAAATAATTTTCTAGTTATTTTTAATTTTATTTTTAATTAAAAAAAATATTCGCCCGAAAAAACTACTACTTGACTAATAATTTATGAAATAGTTATTTACCCATTTTATTGAATCACATTACTTAAACAAGGTGTCTAAATTATATTAAAACTTTCTTTAAGTGAGATTACTTATCCATTTGGTCACAATACTAATCCTAAGCGAAAAATCACTATTCATAATTTACTATTCATCAAAAATCAAGTTGATCTTATTAGACTCTAAATTTCGTACTGAACATAATTGTAGAAGACTATTTTTTGAAAATCATTGCACATTTTTAATTATTTAAGGTTTACATAAACATTTTTAAAATATACTTTTTCTAAAATCCATCAAAAATATGCATACTATATTTATCCGACCATTTGAAAATTCATAGACTTTATCATAAGAATAAATTAAAATTTTTATTTAAAACAAAGGATTACACAAGGCAGTTACAGTCTCCTTACATATCCCATTATCACACCAGCATAGGACCTAAGTGTAAGGTGTGCTAAGGTGATAGAATCTGAGGGCGGCTCAGCCAACATCGCACGAGTAGTAATTTCTATCAGTTTGAACTTCTCGCGAAGGCAATTCTATTCTAGCTTCACATGATGATGTTCGGCTTGGGTTTGGTCCAGAGAAAACCCCAATGGTGCTACCTCCTTCCCAAGTTCTGTTAGATGGGCTTCGATCGGTCCAAGACTACTGGGTGAGGCCATCGAATCTTCTTTCTATATTAATTAACCTAGATCACTTGTATTTAGAGACAATAATCAAAACGTTTAGTTTCCAGTGGTCATATTGACCAATGATCATATAATAGTAAAAACACAACAGTCTCACTTTAATTATACTCATGTTATCAAATGAAACAGTTTTGTTGAGTATAAAATAACACACAAAATAATGAAACAAGATTTATTCAAAATTTTAGGTCGTTACACTTCTCAGAAGTAGGTGGTTTCTTACTTCAGGTCTCGATAATTTTTCATCAGTGGGATTCCTTATCATTATATATTAAGTGATTAAGGCCTTCATATTTCTTTCAATCTCAACAAGATATTCCTCCCTATTAGACTATCTTTATTTAAATTTTAATCTTTAAGATATGTATGACTTGGGGTGTTAATTTGGAAACACCTGAAGTTCTTGGATTCCTAAAATCTCCCAATAGAGGTGGATTTGGTATGCCCCTCCTACTAACATGTTAATGGTGTGAATTGGGGCATAGATGATGTGAAAATGGATTGAGGTTCTTGGGGATTTGGCAGTGGCAAGGTAGTAGTGTTTGAAGGACGTGTAAATGGACATCAGACCTTATTAGGATTTCACAGTGGTCGAATGAGAACTTCATCTTCATGATGAACTAAAAATTGGATCTTGGTGGTGATACAATGTTGATTAGCTGCAGAAATCATCATTCATCATCCATTTTTTATTGTGTCAGATGAGTTAATAAACTCGAGTAGGACTGAAGGGTATCAAAGAAGATGATCCCTTGTTCGGTTATAGTGGTGTCAGATGGTGCTCCAATGGTGGGGGTGAGCTCAAACCAAGATACTTGGTATTCCATGGTGTTTTTATGGTAGTTTACAGGTGAAATAATCATATGGTTTTTCAATCAATGAAAACTGCTCGATGGTGTCTCATGTTTTACCATTGAGAAAAATCACCCATAGTGGCTCACATGTCACCATTGGCTCAATGGTGGATCGTGAGTCACTATCATCTAAATGGTGAATCATGAGATACCATTAGGAAAATTTTCCAACAGTGTCTCATGAGTCATCATTGGGAAATATTTCCAATGGGGGGTCAGGAGTCACTGTTGGATTCAATGGTGGCTCACAAATCATTATTGGGAAACTTTTCCAACAATGGATAATGATTCACTGTTGACTCCAACAGTGGAACCTAAGTCACCATTGGGAAAATATCCAACAATGGATTTTTTGAACTCAGTGGATCCAAGTTGTGTCCCTCCACCCACTAGTGTAGTTGTTGAAATGTGGTGGTTGGGAAGTAAATACTTCGACTCATCCATCATTATTAGTGGTCAAATGAGCCTTGAATTGCCTCATGGAGGTCACTTAGGGTGTAGGGAATGATCCATAGAGTCTTGGTAATTAGGAAGTAATGGAAGTCTCAACCCTGATCTTTGTAGAAATTGTCCACGGAGTTCTTTAGGTGTTTAAGCGATGTATGACGATGAAGAGCAGTGGATATGGTGGAGTCGTAGTGTCCGAGCGGAGCGTGGGAAGAATTTGAGTATGAGCGTACACACATTTTTTCAAAAGGTGAATAATTCCTACAAAAAATTCATCCCATATTGAAGAGGGAAAGTGTAGGTAAATCATTATAAATAAATTCATGGGACACCCACCGTAATGAATTCATGTGGGAATTGGAGGACTCCCACCCGCCCCTGTGCACAACCCTGTGTCGGCAACGCCTTCCTCTCTTAGCTTTGTGGGTATTACCACCACAGGATGGAAATTCAGGTTTGCGACCCCACTATTATTTCCTATGGAATTGTTCTTTTTGACACTCCCATGGGCCTAATTCCCCCATGTGGTCTCTCTTTATTCAATAATTCCTTCCGTCATGGGATGCATGGCTAGTCAAGCCCCATGGGCCTGGCTATGTGGCATGTGGTCCTGAGGTTGAGGCATAGCGAGAATGGACCAATATTTTTAGTAATGACTTAAAAATAATAAGATTAGAAAATATTTGCAACATGATATCCAAATTTCAAAAACAAATTCAATACCCAAAACATAAAAATTTCATTACTTTAATACAATTTTGATTCAACATTCATAATTCCCCACAACTCAATAAAACATTAGAACACATGGGTTTTATTCTTCAAAAATGTACAAAACCCTTAAAAAATGTTTAAAATTTTCATAAGAAAATGTGTCTCTTAATGACAAATGGTATCCCCGTAAAGCATGGATTAACATGATTGGACACTAAGGCCAATGACATGATAGCATGGGTTTGAGTGTTCGTACCCACTATCCTCAAGATAAGTTTTCATTATTTTATTAGTTAAATTGAGTTTGATTATACTTTTTTTTATCAAAAATAAACTATTACTTTTGAGGGATGTTCCACCCAAAAAAATACTTTTTCCATTGTTCTACAAGGATAACTAGGACACGGCCCAACTTGTCTATTACATAGGAGGTTAGTTTTACCTAAATCTTGAGTGTAATGGGTCATTATATATATATGATTATAATCATATATATATATACATATATACTTTTTATCTATATGTATGAACAAAATTAATTAATAAGAAGATTACCTATGGATTGGGATCCATATCTTGATTAACATAGAGAGTCCTTAACTGTATTTTAATGTTCAAAATAAAATTAATGAATTCTTGTAAATACTTTGAACATTGGTGAACTTAGGATCCTACGTTAATTGTTACCATTACTGAAAATTCTATTGTCTCTATAATTCCTCCATGTATCTAAAAATAGAGGTGGTTTGCTGACACATCTTGAAAACCCCTCAAAGCTAGCGTATCACCCAGGATGCCAAGCTCACTAGGACCCATATGATGCCAAAGGTTGTCGAGTGGCCACATTTCCCCTAATCCATATATGTTTATGGGATCCCCAAGGTTGGTGATGATCTCCTTAATTTATTACTAAAATAATACATAGGATCAAGTGGATACACCATGATTTTATTTCCCCAAGATTCTAGGGAATAAGCTATAAATATGATGATTTATGGATTCCATTTTAACATCTAGGGTTAGGATAGTATTTTTTATATATTTCATTAGGGACATCCCCTTATAAATTCATTCTTTTTTATATTTCCTTGATTTTATATAGATCAGTATCTAATAATATAACATCGTACTAGAATTATTAATTTTGAGACATTTTCTAGGTTCCATTGATTACTCATAGCTTGATGGGTTTGCCTAGGATTCTTAGCATGCAACTCCACTCTCTATTTATAGGATTTACTGCTGATATAAAGAATTATATATTATATTTAGTGGAGGATAGTGTGGATGATCCTTGGTAAAGGTCCAATATTCCCCTGTGGTGACGCATCTTTCTCAGAGATATCTCTGGTGCTGGCCAAAAACGGTATGGTTGGACTCGGGTAGCCATCAGGCTCATGGTACATCATTAGTTTCTTAATTTACTTTCTACAGTTAAAATTTATTATTATTATTTAGTTGAGTAGATCACATACACATAAACGAAACTTACTAGCTATGTATAGAACCGTGTTGGTGGTACCCTACTGAGTTTTTTACTCACACCCAGCTTGAGCCTCCATTTCACTAGGTTACCTGAGTAGACGTCCAGTTGGTTGCTGTCACCAGTTGTGTTGGGGCCTGAGGATGATCAAAAAGGTTGGATCATATGTGTACATAGATCATGGGATGTGGTATGTATTTGTATGTAATGTATCCAAATAATTCATTTTTTATTTCAACGCAAATATGTAAATGACCTAGTGGGTGGCTAATGTGTAGCACCCAAACCCGAACCACAAGGTCCAAGACAAAGGGTCACATGACCACATACGTGCCTCCCCATATGAAAGAGGTTGTTGAATTGTATTGAGGTTATGATTTAGTTAGTGGAGATATTATACCCTCCATATTTTTTCATGGGATTAATAATAAATCATAAAAAATATATTCAATTAATATTGTGAACTTGTAGAAAGAAAAAGAGTGCCATGCATGTCATGCAATAATAAGAATCTCTCAAAGTGGAAAGCATATACAATGTATAATATAGAATATAAAAAAATAAATAAATAAGGTTGTCATCTAGAGTTTTTTTAGACCACTACCATCTTTGTGAATGGTTTTTCAATCATATACCATAAGGCCCTTTCCCTTCATCGAATCTCAAGCCATGAAATCTTCAAGAACACTAAAATAACTGATTAAGGTATGAGTATAAGACTTAGTAGGATACTAACAATTCCTCTTTAACCTAGTGTTATAAAACATAAAATTTTTATTCCACAATAATAATAAATGTGAGAGAAATAATAACAACACACAATCACATACTGAATATTTTTTCTCTAACTAAGTTGCCACAACCCTCATCCACACCTATTTCTGCTCCATACCATAAATTATTGTCATGGGTGTTGGAAAAAAAATAAAAAATGTGCCTCAATATTGTTAGCATGTCACTTGAAATATATAATATGTTGAGTGAGTAACCTACTCAAAATCCATAAGTAATAGAGTACTACTCAGAATCCACAAGTCGTCAAGAATCAGTAACCTACTCAAAATCCACAAGGCATCGAGTACTACATTGAATCCACAATTCATTGAGTATCGAAAAACTACTCCAAATCCACAAGGCATCGAGTATAGGCTAGGTCACAAGAACAACATGTTCTACCATCATCATCACCACACATCATTTTCACTCCCCTTATAGGGTATAATCATACAGTGATGGTCACCTGTCACATGTAACAAGAATAAAACCTCAAAAGTTTTAATAGTACAAAATAAGGGTAAGAATGATAAACATATCCTAGAATCATGAGAAAAATATTAGCATTACTAATTAATTTGAATTATTATTCAACATTGGGAAAAGAATACTCTAATAAATATCATGGAACATAGATCATAAATGGGTAACACAATATCACACTCAACCAAAAGAAATTATCATCAAAGGATAACTCAACTATGATATCACATGAATTTAACCACCTCAATAATTGTATATGAGAGCCTAAAATGGTAAGTAAACTCCTACCTCATAGTTTTTAATGTCATCGGTATGGATAAAACACCATGTAGAGTTTGGAAGCTAGATTATAAACCTCAACATTCAAGAACACACACTCTTGGGCCTTAAAATCATAGTTTTAAACACTCATGGTTCATCAAGGGTTCCTAGAAGAAAATCCAATTATTTTATTTCCATAATAAAAAAATCATGTGATGATACTTTATCTCTCCTAGATAATGACTAAATTATTATTTTAGGTCAACACATTCTCTAATGGTCCTCTCCTCAAGAATTATTATATTACAAAATTTGATATTATAAATACATCTCTCAAGATTAAACCGAGAACACAAGTGGTAGTTCATTAAAATTATTCTTTGATAAAACTATATAATTATCCTTGATAATTTATATAATTATACTTTGATAATTTTTTATAAATTATCCTTCCATAATTATTCATTGATAATTTATACTAAATTATCATTTGATAATTCTATATTTTATATTTTGATAATTTTATTAAATTTCCATTTGATAAATCAATGTAACCATCATTTGATAAGTATATAAAATTACTATTTATTATTTTTAAAATTTTTCCTTTAATTATTTTTCATAAAATAACCTTTTATAATAATATTATGATAGTTTCATATAAATTATAATTTTATAATTATATTTTGATTATGCCTTATAAATTATCCTTTTATAATTACCTTTTGAAAATTTCATATAAATTGACAATTAAATGTAATTTTCTTAGGATAATTTTTTATAATTATCTTTTGGTCATTTATCCAAAAATTATCTTTTGATAATTTTTTATAAATTATCTTTTGATAATTTTTTATAAATTATCCTTTAATAATTTTTTCATAATTACAATTTGAAAATTTTCTAAATTTTCTTGAGATAATTTAGGTTTTATAATTTTATTAAATTGCTCCTTTTTCAAAATTGTGAAGAGGGAAAATATAAAATAATATAATTAAATAAAAATTATTAAATAAATAAATTGAACCTTGTTCACAGTGCCCAATAGGGAAGAGGAACGATCATCACATTCCTAGAACCAGATAAACAACACAAATCGAATCGATAGGGCTTCAACAATCATGTGTAGTGGGGTCTTGTGATCGATCATACTCAACAAGGTCATCCAAAAAATAGAAAGTAGAATGGTTACCCAAATGGGTATGTTCAGAGTATATTTTACTAAAAAATAAAAAAAAACTTAATTGAAATCCTCAATTCAACCAAAAATTAAATTTGGAGTCTTTAATTTGACCCATTTAAGGAATTGTTAATTTTAAACAGGTCAAAAACGATTGATTTCAAGGTTTATAGATTGGATATGGGTGAAAATAGAGGTCATATGGCATGCAGTATGGGTATAAGGAAGAATAAGGTATAAAAATTAAATAATAATAAAATAATAATAACAATAATATGGAAATAAGTGTAGAAACACCTAACTGGGGTGTGTTCAAACCGGACACTCGATGAGCACCAATTTTATGTCACACATAGGGTAAAATATCAATTATGGATTTAATGGAGGTATCATATTTCCTATCTGAGACACCAACTCAGAGATAATCTATTATTTCAAAAAAACTATGCATACAAGATAAAATATTTTTACCATTACATGTAATCTGACCAATCACCCAATTCGCACAAAGTTTACATCATACATTAGGTAAAACTAACAATTTGGATTTAATAGCGGTCCCAAATTTCCTATCTGAGGCACCATTTGGGATATATTCTACTATTTCAAAAAAATAATTTTTTTGTTATATATTATTTTTTAAAATATTATTCTATGATTGTTGAGGCTCTACAAGCTTTGGAATCTCCTTCTCACTCTCAACCTAACTCTAAAAATATTCCATATAATATTTTAATGTGTTAATAGGTATTTTACCTTTATGTGAAGCTACAATCAAAAAATCATTTATAAGTTCATTTTTATTAAAAAGTAAATTTCCTCACAGAAACATTTATAAATTATGAACAAAAGAGTGTTTAATTATCCTTTAAAAATAGTTAATATTACAATTCCCACCCTCTATCAACTTATCTTCCCTGATAAGTAACTCTAGAAATATTGGTTGAAAAACTCGGGCCACTGAATTGGAACATAATACTCTTATTCCCATATCTCTTCCTAGATCCATCCATATTGCCACTAAATCTGAAAAAGTGGTTTCATCTTCCCTTGAAGGAAATTATCACCCAAGTCTATAATCTGCATAGGATTCTCCTCAAATGATCCATTAATATCCTTCTTGAAATTATCATAATTTATTACATCTGCGGGATCAGAAAATTATCTCTAAATCAAAGTATCTAAACAATTTTTCTTCTATCTTACCTTGCTTCCTCATTTTCTAGTATACTAACCGAGTACTCACTATCTCGAAAACCTAATCACCCTAAATGATCTCTAATGGTCTCCTCTGATGGTTATAATATGATCTCTACCTACTATGATCCACGATAAACCTTTTCAGGATCATCTTCATCCTCTCAAATTTATACTAAACCAAACTGAGGCCCATAACCACTACCTCGCATACCTCAAACTAATAGAGAGGTTATTGACATGACCTGTCGTAAAGATCATCATAAGGTACCATCAGGATCAAATCCTGGTAACTATTATTTTACATGAACTTAACCAAGGTTAGGTGATCTTACCAAGATCCCCAAAAGTCTAGGAAACAATATTGAATCATATCTTCTAGTATAAATATAATCTACTCCGATAGTTCATATGTCTAAGGATGGTACACTATTTCAATCTTAGCGAAATTCCCAGGACTTTCTACAATCCCTGCCAAAATTGTGATGTGAAACACGCATCTCTATCAGAGACAATTATTATTGGGAATCCATGTAAGAATATGATATCATGGACATATATCCTTCCCAAATCATTTGTTGATTGTGTCTCTCAGAATAGCTAAAAGCATGTAAGTTTCATCAGCCGATCGATAATCACCTAGACAACATCAAAACTCTTCAGGGTCTTGGGAAACCCCATCACAAAGTCTAACATGATTTCCTTTAAACTCCACATGGTCACAATAAGTGGTGGAGAAATCCACCAGGATTTTGGTGCTTGGCCTTTACCCATATCAGATAAGGTATTTGGATGCAAACCTATTGATGTACCTCTCAATCCCCAACAACCAGAACTATTTTCTAAATTCATGGAATATCTTCATCACACTAGGATGTACATCCCATATATTGTTATGGAAGTCCATCATCATATCCTCCCTAATGGAAGTATGTGATACCATTATCCCATGTGTAAGGATAAAATCATCATCACCCAAAGTCCACCCAGACATTGGGTCACCTCCAAAAAAATTTCTATCATCATAGTACACTTTGGGTATGACTCTTAAATAGTCTTTACCCATTCAACAAGTGATTATGTGATCACGTAAGGGGAAAAATCATTAACTATTGATCTTCAAGAGCATTCACCCTCCAGTTGGACAATAATCTCATTAAGCATCATTTCTCCTCTAAAGATCACTCACTAAGATCATGTTCAGCCTTCATCTTATAGATAAGATCGTTAATAATGATGTTAAATTTCCAATTTTGAAACTCATATAGAAGTAAAAATTCTACAAATAATCAATCAAGAGCCTCTCCCTCATATGTAGGTATTGTTGTGTAAAGATATCATAGAAGATATTGTGTTCAGTGTAGAAAACAAACCTATTAATAAACAGATACTATCTCTTACACTTCAAATTATGGATCATGGATACCAACTCTAATTCATGCATAGTTTAGTTCTTCTCATGGGGTCATAGCTGATGTGAATCATAAGATATAACATTCTCTCACAACATCAATACCCCTCCCATACCAATGCATGGTTTATCACAATACACTTCATAACCAATCTCATGCTTGAGGGGTGTCGGTTCAAGAACTATCATCAACCTTATCTTTATTTCAAGGAACACATCCTTAAACTATTCAAACCATCAAAACTTCAATCCCTTATTCTTTAGTACAGTCACAGGTGATAGTAATTAAGATTATTATTGGGTAAAATGTATGTAGTATCCTATAAACCCCATAAATCTCCTAATCTCGAACAAATTTTGGGGACATGCCTAGTATATGGATACCACTACTTTATCTAGGTCCATATATATACCCCTCTGAGACACCATATATCCTAGAAATTTCACCTCTTGAATCCAGAATGTGAAGTTTGATAGCTTGGCATAAATCTAATGTGCCCAAAGCATGATCTAGACTATCTTGAGGTTTCTATAATGTTGATCCACTATTAGTGAGTAGATTAGGATTTCAACAATGAACACCATGAAAAAAAGTCCAATTATAGATGGAAGATATTTCTCATGAGAGGTATGAAAACATCTCCTGCATTATTTAGTCTAAATGACATCGCAAAGTACTTGTACATCCCATACCTACTCAGAAATGGCATACTTGGGTTGTCCTTCACTCTAACATTCAAGTAGTGATAGCTCGATCTAAGATCAATCTTAGAGAACCACCAGGATCCCCATAACTAATTGAATGATCACCTATCTTGGGAAAGGGATATATATTCTTCACTATCACCTGATTCAACTTCTCATAATTTATGCAGAGTTTAAGACTATCATCCGCCTTCTAAGAGAACTAAACAGGTTCACCCCATGGTGAAGTACTCGACCTGGTAAATCCCTTTACCTCCAAGTCATCAAGCTTCAACTTGTGCTCCTTTATCTCATTTGGAATTCTACGATGCATAGGTATCGAAATAGGATACGCACCTGGAATGAGATAAATCCTAGCTTAACTTTATAATCCTTTAGAGTATCTACTTTTTCATAGATTATAAAAAATATTTCAACCAATTATTCAGTATCATGAGGGCCTCCAATGTCCTAAAAGGATGAAAAATGATGGAGTTGAAGTTAAGGCATATTTGACCATGGTTCTAAACTACAATTCCGAGGAAAGGCACTAATTAAAATACTTCTAATTGAATATTACCTACTTCATAAACCATAGAGAATGTGTGGGATCATGCTCAACTCCATTCTCTTATACATCCAGTGGTAAAGATAAAATATACTCCCTTGCAAAGTATTTCATCCTATTTCTAAATTAGTCCCATAAGACTACATCGAGGTGACATCTTCTGTAATGTGAAGTAAACACATAAAAAAACATAGTTATTAAGATAAACCCTACTAAATATATGAGATCACACAAGGTTTCTCCTAGGATTATAACTTCAACCCAATATATAACCATACAAGTACTAACCGTAGTATTGATCCCTGTAAGTTAGTTACATTCATCATATATACACAAAAACAACATCATTATTAGTTTAATTAATTAATTCTAGTAAGATATATCACAAAAATATGGAAACATGGATATATCATAGAAAGGGAAACTATAATCAATAGATACCGAAAATCATGGAATTTAATTAAATAAATACTATGCATCATAAAAATAGGCATTTATATATGGCATGTGAACCTACGTACCTAATCACGAAGTATGTACACACTCTAAATCTCATAACTCACATATTAATATTATATGAATCACCCCAGGATAATTTAATCAATGGTAATATCAAAATATAATTTCCCCCACTATATGGATACTAAGGCCCACTATGCAATGATGACCAAGAACTATCATAGTTCCCATGAATGAGTCTCAACCATCATATTCCCTTTATGACCTATCTCAAATTTTGGAAAATGAAAGAAAAAAGTAACTGATTCTTGGTGCTTCTGATACAATTTTGTAAAACCCTGACCTGAATCCACAGGTCCGAGCCAGAGAGTAGGATGACCTCACGCAAACCTTCCTATATGCAAGAGGCTTTTGACTAGAAGTGGGGGTCTAAGTTGGTTATTGAGGAGAATATAAACTTAATATCATTTCATAGTATTAATAATAAATAAAAAATAATAAAATTAATAATTAGAGTAAAGACATGAAAACAAAATAGTGGAATACATTTCATAGAAAAATAAGCATCTCCCAAAGAAGCTAACTTGTACAGTATATAATAATGTATATAAATAAATAAAAATGGGGTCCTCTAGTCTAAAAACCCAAGCTTGATGTACATCCAAGCTTGAAAAACATGGATATTACATTTCTTTAGAAGAATAATATATACAGTACACAAATAGAATCCCAAAGACCGTATTAGTTTAGTATATTTGGAAACTAGGAACACATTATTCTAGATTGATGAAAGATCATCAACATCTCTCATAAATATCTTTACCTTTATTTTTCCTACCAAAAACCTTTATTTATATACTTGGGGAAAGAAAAACATAAAAAGGGTGACCTCAAATGCTCATTAAGAGAAAACATAGAAAACAAAAACATAAGAATGTAAAAACAAGAACATATATTTTGAATATCAAAATATTGAGTCATAAACTAAATATTAGTAGTATGTAAGGCATAAATAATAAAAGAACATTAACCATGATAAAATATCATTGGAATAAAACATGGAATTGTGGAAAACACATAAGCATAGAAAATCATTTCCATATTATACAAGGCACATTGCTAAGACCATCATAGTGGAAAAATTAAATTACTAAACCAAGTTCACTCCTAATTCTTTCCCAACATTATTGAACCAGATATACTATACATTTTAGCCCTGTATTACAGAACAGGATATATATTTTGTTCTATCCCAGTATTACTGAACATGATATACTTTTCTTTTCAGCCCTATATTACTGAACCTGATTTACTTGTCATTTCATTAATGTCTATCTCATGAGATATAAATATTTACCTAATTTACTAGAGTTATATATATGTCCCACTAGTCACATAATGAAAACCATACATACGTGTTTAACAAAAACATAAATCATTCATTGTAAGATAGTCTAAGGAATAAAATTGGTTTCATAAACTTCATTACATCATAACATAATCCATGTAAAACAAATCGATTTCATAAATAGAATTCCATAATAAAAATAATATATTAATATTAATAATAAGTTTCAAAACATAACCCTATTTAAATAATTTCATCATAAATGGAAAATAATTTTGATGAAACACTTGAAATTAATTCGTTTGTAAAATATCATTTCCTCTTCAAAAACGTTTTCCTTTCTTAAAACATCGTGAAATTTTAAAAGAAAAGAATTTATTTGATAATAACCCTGAAAAAAGTATAAGGTAATCTTTAGGGAAATAGGGCATTATGAAAGCATAAAAATCCATTCATGTCATCTAAGTTCAAAAAACAATCTTCTCGTGCTTTTTATAGAAAATTCAAAATGTACCTCGTATGGAAAACAAAAGAAATATTCATTCCATACCATTTAATAAAAATTCACCAATGGGTAAAATTGACTTTAAACACCTGTAGAATAATATAAATAATATCTTGGAATAATTATTTTGGAAACATGGATATGGATGATAAATATACCTTATTTAATACTTATAAATAAACAATCTTGTATAAAAATGTGATAGAAAAATTATCCCTTACCAACTATAATCAGTCAAATTATATGCCTAATAAAATAAAGAAAATTATATTCATATATAAATATCAAAACTTTTATAATAAGAATCATAAAAACATTGATGGGAAGTATAAAAACCACACAAAATAAATAGGGTGTGTATAAGGCCTATGTCCTACGGAAATAAAAGTGACACAAAATAATACCTTACATTAGGTCTGATGTCCTCTGTGTGTATCTGAACCTCTTGTATAATAATTTAAATTATCTAAATTAATTATTAAAGAATAATACTAATTTTTATGATATCATATGTGATCATATTATCATCTGTTTCGTAATAATATTTCATTATTACTCATTATTTGGGTTTCAACAACTTCATTTTCTTATGCATGTTTTGCCGAATAAGTTATAGAACTCATTATTAAGCCATATTTGTATGATTAAAAATTATATTAACATAATAAATATCATATATATTCATTATGTACATTTACATAATCATTTTTTAAGGTACATCTTGTATAATGAATCACATTGCATCGTGGAGATGGAAGGTTGTACATACGCACGAGCGATGATATCATTATAATAATTATGAAATGGTATGTAATTGGATATTATATATTGCTCCATAATCTATATAATGTTATAATAATCATATATATTTATTATCTCCATCATTACATCCATCAAATTTAGGTGGTGGTTAAAAACATATCACAGCACAGCATGGAGACGGTAAGTCGTATGTACACACGCGTGGTGGTTTCATTTTTCTTATGATTGATAGAAGGTGGAATATAGTTGTATCATAATTAAAATAACATATCAATATATAATTGATACATTAGTTATTAATTTATAATTAAACAAGTTATTAAGAGGAATTAGAATAAGAAAGAGTATTGAAGGAATCGATAGAGGAAATTACCTCTTCTTCACCACACTTCCTCTAAATATCCTCTTATAGCACTAGTGTTGGTCTTTCAAGAAGAAAATAAACTCTAGAATATAATTAGGAATGTCTATAAGATAAATGAAAGGGGATTTACATTCTTTAAGGCTCAAATTGATTTTAATAAATGAGGAAGGATGTTCCCTTTTATAATTGAGGTGAGGGGAACCCTTGGAAATTGTTAAATTATTAAATTATTAAATTAATATAAATTATTTTTTTAATATAAAAGCTTCTAAATTTAAATATTTATAAGATAATATTAGTATAGTTCTAAATAATCTCATAAAATAATTTCTAGACATGTATGGATTTCATTTTAAACCTTATCTTTTTGGTTTAACCTTAATTATTCTCTTTTAATTTTAATTGTGGTAACAAATTTTTAAGTATTAAGAGGCTATAAATTTTACTTATATGGGGTAAATTTCCCATAATTGATCAATTAATGAACATATAGACCTTATCATACTCACTTTATGATTTAAAAATATTTTAATATTTTTAAATTATTTAATAAAACATTATTTTTATAAAATATCAATGGTGACAATTTTTACACTATTAATTTCTTTAAATTTAAATAAAATCCGTACAAAGAGATAACATCTAAAAAACAATTTAATAGTATTATAATATGTCATAGTCTCTTATAAAATTATTTTATGGCATAAATTAGGTAATATGATATTTATTTTAATATTTATAATATCATCTATTTTATATTTATCTTAATAATTTAATTATTATACCCCTATTGTTTCAATATTTAGGGTAATTATTTAATCTATAAAAATTATAAATAAATTCATATGAGGTATATAATTTTATTATATTTTTGGAGACTAATTGTGTTCTTAGTTCATTAATTTTATCACAACATTAAAATTTTATACTTATAATAGATAAGAGAGGGACATGTTGTAACTTTCTTTTGTTTAAATATTTATTACATCACTTTCATAGAAAAAAAAAGTCCATTAAATGAATAAATTTTTATCCTTAGGTGTTAAGGGTATGTTTTATTCATTAAATAGAATTTTTTTAGGTGTTAGGGTAATTTTAGTGTCCTTATAATATGGTTTGTTACCTTAATTTACCTTATTTACCATTAATGGTGGTAAATAAAAATTATTGTGGTTACTATTCATCATGTCTAAAAATAAAAAGAAATTATTTACATAATTTGGATCTGCTGACTAAAAATATGGAATCCATTTTTCCAAATTCAAAACACATAATTGGAAGAAAATAATTAAAAATTAATCCATGTTGTCAAAATGTGAAAATGGGTTTTTTAAAAGTAAAACCCATCAAAAGATTGACATGCATTTATTTCTAATTTCGATGTGACATTACTTCCGATGATAATAATTGGATTAAATTATAAAAAAATAATATAAATATAATTTAAAAACAACTCAAAATATAATCTAACTATATAAATAAATTAGACAAAAAGGCATTTTTGAATTAAAATGTAGTATTTTTCACTATTCCTTAAAATATGAATTTTATCAGAAAAATAGAACAATTTCAACCAAAATAAATTTTGATGTCTAAATTCCACAATATAAGTTTATTTTGTCAAAAATAACTTATAAAATTTTAAAAATTTATATTTAACATGGGTTCGTAATCAAATGGCGGTAAGACAATATTTTTTTGAAAAAAACTTCTTTTATCTGAAAAATTTAATTTTTTATTATATCGCACATAGAAAACATAAAAGATGAATTTTAGAAATTATATTGAATATATTACATTTATATTTCATTAATAAAATTCATAAATAGTGATTTCAATATTTTATATCTAACTTATTTTCATTAAAAAATGTTTTATTTTCATTTATAAATAATTGTTCACAAAATAATTAATTACATACATGTGTAAATAATATTTTAATAAATCAATTAATATTGTTCATTCCCACTATTTTAATAGCTATGTTATAAGGTAACATAACAATATTTAGTTGTTCACTTATTCTTGGTCTTGTGTGAAATGAATCATATCAAAATAACTTGAACTTTTGTGTAACACAAGATAAGCATAGAATTGTGTATACCACAAGCTAATACGGTGT
Organism: Viscum album; assembly: GCA_963277665.1. Classification (NCBI taxonomy): domain Eukaryota; kingdom Viridiplantae; phylum Streptophyta; class Magnoliopsida; order Santalales; family Viscaceae; genus Viscum; species Viscum album. Next base: position 110,438,347 of record OY728121.1, read on the forward strand.
TGCATACTGTGAAATATTATCTTGGTGTATTGTACAACACAAGACATCAAAGAAATTAAAAAATAACATTATCTCATAAAAATCTTGGGGTGTTACATTCTACCCCCTTAAAATGAATTTTGACCTTGAAATTTTTCGGGGTTATAAAAGGTTTACTACTTGAAAGTTTCTTTCAATCAAACCCACATCGTAAAATGGAATAATAAAACTAAATTTTAAAAATTAAATTTCTAAACATAAAGGTTACCCAAAGTAACCCATCACTGGGTTTACACATAGGAGAACATATTTGGGAAACGAAAACATGGATATGGAAGAAAAAATCTAACCATAAAGTTATGATGGAGAGTGATATAGAAAAAGGAAAGGAGATAGTTAACAATCACCCAAATGGACCGAAGGCCTTCTTTTTATATTGATTTTTGACAACCCCCCTTTCAAGTGATGAGGGGGAACCCTTACAAGGGTTGTAGGCTCAGAGATTACATGACCCGTATTCCCTAGGAAATATATAGAATATACTTGGAACTCATCCTCCCAGCTTCTTCATCATGATATCATCTCTCCACCATCGCTTGGCGGTTCGGCTAGACTTATCGTGCAGGCACAGGTTGGTCTGGATAGCAATTCCATACCCACTCTTTCTGAAAAACACTCATAGTTTTTTCTCTAGTGAATGTGCCTGCTCTGAATCCTCATCTGGAATCTGCTCCCTGTAGAGCCAGTCTGATCATTTAAGCACAATTTCAGGTGGCCTGAAGTCTGTGAGGTGTCCTAAAGGCCTTGAGGTAGCCCAAAGACCTTGAGGTTCCCCAAATGCCTTGATGTGGCTCAAAGATATTGAGGCGGCCCAAAGGCCTTGAGGTGGCCAGAAGGCCTTAAAGGACCCGAGGTCCAAAATGGTGGCCCAAAAGCCCAAATAGATGAATAGTTCTAGCTGTTGTAGTACCGAATAGTGTATGCTACATCCCCTGCTACAGTACTCCGAAAATATGTCACCTCCAGGTTTTGAACTCGGGTCTCTTGGATGCAATTGTTGAGTCCCCACAAACTGGGTTCAGGCTCTTGTGAGAGAATGTTAACAATCAAAAATCCATAAATCTATGATTATTTAAGGGACTATATAATTCATTAGATAAGCAGGAATTGGGAAAAAAAATTCAATATCCTTTTCTTAAATTTGAAGAACATGAGAAGAAATACTTACTTGATTTCAGTACAATATCATCGTTGGTCGTGCCTTGAACAATTTCCACTTCATATCTTATTCAAATAAATGAAGTTGAATTTTTCTTTTCTGAAGGGTTATCATATCATGTCATCCATAAATTTAATGATAGGTCATTCCATCTATCTTTATCACAAAAATGATATCACAAGTTATCAAACATGCATAAGTACATATATGGTGAGATAATATTTTATTCTAACAAACTTCAACCAATGTTTAACTTAAACTTTCCAAAATATTTATAACCTTACAATCCTTCTAGAAAATAAAAATCCAAAACTAAAGAAAAAGTTTCACATACTCAACTTAACATTTATCCCACATATATCATAATATATCTCTGGTTGGTCACATTCGAAAAATGTGAACACCTTTATCGCGTATTCACTTGAGTCTTGGTAATAACCTAAATTATCAAATGTCATTATTGAAAAAAAGAATGTTTCCTTATTTCAAAACATATTGGATATATTCCTTATGTACCATAAAGTTGTATACTTTATCCATGATAGCATAACCCTCTTGTCAACAACTCTATAATTATTTCTCAAGAAACTCGCATCATCCAATTAACTTATTCAAATCCAACATATCTTTATCCAAACATCATTATCTTAACATAACAGATATATTAAGTGTTATCATTCCATTAATCATGTGTTCTCCAAGTATACCATACTACTCTTAAATAACTTTTTTGGATCCTTATAACTATTTAACATACAATTTCCAATCCTTAATGAAAAACTTATACTGAAAACACTTATATATTTCATGATTCACATAACATAATCTTTTAATTCTAAAACATATACACCTCAATCATCAAACTTTATTCTTAAACCATTACTCATGATCCATCATCTTCATATTTCCCAAAATTAGAATCGTGTCTTAAGGTTTCTCAACCTCAAGCTTCTTAGTTTTAATGTAAAAAATACTATAAGAACATCACATACCTTTCACATGTCATTTACAATCTCTTTATCCTCAGTAGTATGACTGATACTCATACCATCATCATGATTCTATTTATGATATTTCCACTTAGGAAATCAATCTCCATAATTCTCATCATTTCCACATCTGAAACATTTAATGGTTCACTATGTTCTATGTAGTTCTGGATATTTACTAAAACCAAAAAAGAAAAGTGTGAAAAATACATATCATAGATTAGAAACACATAAGTAAGGTAAATTACTTATAATATTTCAATCTATGATATCTTCAGTTTAACCCATGGTTAGTCATCATTATCACAAACACCCTAGTGTTGAAACCTTTACTTAGATATATCCTTAGGAAATCCCTAGAAATATCCTTATTAATATATCTAGGGATATCAATAAAGTTTTTACATCCTAGTTTCCAAATTTTTACTAAACCTTTTCTCTGATACTAACTATAACAACCCAAGATTGATGTACATCCAAAATTGATGTACGTTTACATTACATTTCTTTTGTGGAATACTTAACACATTACACAAATTGACGCCCAAAGACCGTATTAGTTCAGTGCTTTTTAAACTCAAAACACAATCTTCTAGCATGGTGAAAGATCTTAAATATCTCCAACAAATATCTTCTATTTAGTTTTACTATTTAAAACATTTATTTATATCATGGGTTAAACAAAAACATAAAAAGGGTGAGCTCAAATTCCCAGTAAGGGAAAACATGGAAAAAATAAACATAATAATGTAAAAACAAGAACATACATTTTGAATATAAAAATCTTGATTCATAAAATAAATCTTGGCAGTATGTAAGGAATAAATTATAAAAGAAAATTAACCACGATAAAACTGCATTGGCATAAAACATAGAATTTTGGAAAACACATAAGCATATAAAATTATTTCCATATTAGGCAAGACTCATTTCCAAGACCATCACAGCAGAAAAACTCCATTACTAAACTGAGTCCAAACCACATTCCATCCCTGCATTACTAAACTAGATAGATTTTTCATTTTAGCCCTGTATTACTGAACTATATATACATGTCATTTCAGCCTATATTACTGAACTAGATATACTTGTTGTTTAATACCTCTAATCCTGAACGGGATTTACTTGTAATTGTAGTCATGTATATCTCATGAGATATAAATATTTACCTAATTAATTGGAAGGATATATAGGTCCCACCCACCACATAATGGAAAGAATATATATGTGTGCCATAAAAACATAAATCATTCATCATAACATAACCCAATGAATAGAATTGGCTTCTTAAACTTTATCCATCATAACATAATTCACATAAAACAAATGGATTTAATAAATATAATTCCATAATAAAAATAATCTTAGTAATAAGGGAATAAACATAACCCAATTTAAATAATTACATCTTAGATGAAAAATAATTTTGAAAAAACACTTGAAATTAATTCTTGAGGAAAATATCATTTCTTCTTCAAAAATGTTTTCTTTTCTTAAAACATTGTGCAATTTAAAAAGAAAATAATTTCTTTGAAAATAACTATAAAAATCGTGAGGGAAGTTTTATGGAAATAATTCATTATTAATGTTTAAAAATCCATTCTAGCTGTATAAGTTAAAAAAAATTCTTCTCATAATTATCCTGGATAAGTCAAGAAGTACATTGTATGGAAAACGAAAAAATGATTCCTTCCATACCGATTAATAAAAATTCACTAATGGATAAAATTTACTTTAAATAAATATATAAGGATAGAAATAATATCTTTTAATACTTATTTAGGAAGCATTGATGAGGACGATAAATATACCCTAATAAATACTTACGAATAAACAATCTCAGATAAAAATGAGATTGCATAATTATCCCTTACAAATTATAATCAGTCGAATCGTATACATCATAAAATAAAGAAAATTATATTCAAATTTAAATATCATAACCTTCATAACAAAAATCATAAAAACCTTAATGGGAAGCTTAAACACCCCTAAAAAATAAAAAGGTGGTGTTTAAGGAATATGTCCCATAGAAATAAAAGTGAGACAAAATAATCTCTTACCTTAGGTCTGATATCCATTTGGTATATTAAAACCTCAGGTGTAAGGATTTAAATTATTTAATTGAACTATTCTGGAATCATATTCATTTTTATTATATCATATATGATCATATTATCATCTGTTTGGTAACAATATTTCATTATTACTTGTTATTCGGGTATAAAATGCTTCTTTTTCTTATGCATGTTTTGCTGAATAAGTTTTTTTTATCCTTATTAGGACATATATATCATTAAAAAAGTATATTAACATAATATAAATCAAATTTATTCATTATTTGCATTTATATAATCATTATTTAATTTATATCTTGTAGAATGAATCACATCGCATCGTAGAGATGGTAGGTCATAAGTACGCACGAGCAATGATATCATTCTAATAATTGTGAAATGGTATGGAAGTAGATGGTATATATATTATTCAATAATATATATCATGTTATAATAATCATATATATTTATTATTTCCATCATTATATCCATCCAAGTAAGGTGATGGTGAAAAAAAAATTACACCCCAGTGTGGAGACGGTAAGTTGTATGTATGCACGTGTTGTGATTTCATATTTTGTAGGATAGATAGAAGGTGGAATATGGTTTTTTCGTAATTATAAAAAAAATCTCAGTATATAATTTATACTATAAATATTACTTTATAATGAAACAAATTATTAAGAGGAATTAAAAGAAGAATGGAGTTTGAAGGAATCGGTAGAGGAAATTGACTCCTCTTCGACATGCTTCCTCCAAATATCCTCTTAGAGTACTAGAGTTGGTCTTTTAAGAATAAAATAAAATCTATAATGTAACTAGGAATTCTTATAAGCGAAAATGGTAGGGTTTTTCTGAGCTTGAAGCCTCAAATTGATCTGAAGAAGTCAGGGAGGAGGTACCCATTTATATTTGAGGTGAGGGGCACCTATGGAAATTCTTAAATTATTATATTAATATAAATTAATTTTTAATCCAAAATATTCCAAATTGAAATATGTAAATTATAATACTAGGATAGTTCTAAATCCCCTCATGAAATAATTTTTATACATGTATTTATTTTATTTTAAACCTTATCTTTTTGGTTTTACCTTAATTATTCTCTTTTAATTTTAATTGTGGTAACAATTTTTTATGTATTAAGAGGTTATAATTTTTACTTATATGGGGTCAATTTCACATAATTGAAAACTTAATGATCTTATAGACCTCATAATAGTCACTTTTTTTATTTTAAAATATTTTTATTATTTTTAAATAATTTAATAAAATATTATTTTTATAAAATATTAATAGTGTGAATTTTTAAAATATTCATCTCTTTTAATTTGAAAAATTATAGAGAGATAACTTCAAAAAATATTTAATAGTATATATAACATGTCATAGTAACCTATAAAATTCATGGATGTCATAAATTATGTCATATAATAAATAATTAAATATATATAATATCATTTATTTGATATTTCTCTTTATAAAATAATTATTGTACCACTATTGTGTCAAAATTTATGGTAATTATTTAGTCTTTAAAAATTATAAATAAATTATCACGATGTATATAATTTAATTATATTTCTGGAAACTATTTATTTTCAAAGTTTCATTAATTTTATCACTATATTAAAATTTCTATACTTAAAAGAGATAAGATGGTGACATGTTGTCACTTTCTTTTGTTTAAATAATAATTACATAAATTTCGGGGAAACAAAGTCCATTAAATGAATCCGTTTTGACCATTAGGTTTTTAGGGTATACGTTTATTCATCCAATAGGATTTTGACAGGTTTTAGGGTAATTTGTTTTCCTTATCATATTGTTTGTTACCTTAATTTACCCGATTTACCATTAACCGTGGTAAATAGAAATTAAAGTAGTTACTATTCATCACGTCCAATAATAAAAGGGAACCTATTTAAATAATTTGAACCTACTAATTCCAAATATGTAATCCATTTTCCAAAATTCAAAACACAGAATTTTCAAGATTTCATTAAAAATTAATCCCCATTGTCAAAACAAGAAAATAGGTTTTTTTTAATGTAAAACCTATCTAAAGATTGACATGCGTTTATATCTAAACTCAATGTGAAATTACGTCCAATGAAAAAAATTAGATTAAATGATAAAAACATAATATAAATATTCTTTAAAACCAATTCAAAATATAATCTTATTATATTAATAAATTAGACAAAAAGTCAGTTTTGGATTAAAATGTAGTATTTTTTATTATGCATTAAAATATGTATTTTTTAGAAAAATACTAGAATTTCAACCAAAATATATTTTGATGCCACTATTCCAAAGAAGAATTTTATTTTTTAGAAAATAACTTAAAAAATTGTAAAAAAATTAGATTTAAAATGGGTTCTCCATCAAAAGTTGGTAAAACTGTAATTTTTTGAAAAATATTTCTTTTATCTGAAAAATTAAATTTGTTCTTATATCATGCGTTGAAAACATATATGATGAATTTTAAACATTACATTTAATATATTACATATATATATTCAATAAAAATCCATAAAGAGTGATTTTCTTATTTTATAAACTCACTTATTTTCATTAAAAATGGTTTTATTTTCATTTATAAGTAATTATTCAAAAAAATTAATTAAATACATGTGTAAACAATATTTTAATAAATCAATTAATAGTGTTCATTCCAAAAATTTTATTAACTAGGTTATAAGGTAACATAAAAATATTTAGTTATTCACTTATACTTAGTCTTGCGTAAAATGAATTATATCAAAATAACTTGAACTTGTGTGTAACACAAGCCAAGCATAGCATTGCATATACTGCATGCTAATATAGTGTTACATATTATGAAATATTATCTTGGTGTAGAGTACAACACAATACATGAAAGAAATTAAAAAAAAATATCTCATAAATATATTGGGTTGTTACATTCAGAGTCTATCCTGATATGCTACCAACTCCATGATCATTTGCTCAGTAGTCCACCATAACGCCCTTTCCCTTCCCCAGATCTCTAGTCATAAAAACTACAAGTGCACTAAAATTCCTAAGTATGTTGTTAGTATCAGACTCAGTAGTACACCAGCAATTCATGCTTAACCTGGTGTGCTAAAGTATAATAAGTGTATTCCATAATAATTATAAATGTGAGAGTAATCAAAAAAACACACAATCACATTATGAGTAGTAGGGTTATAACCAAACTAACTTAACCACCAGTCATACCTAATTTGTCTCCATACCAGGAATGATGATCATGGGTGTTAGAAAAAATACAGAACTATTCTCAAGTTTTTTGGCATGTCACTCAAAATCCCCAATCCATTGACTGAGAAACCTACTTGGAATCCACATGGCATCGAGTATCACAGACCTACTCAGAATCCACAAGGAATCTAGTATTAATCAGGATCCACAAGGCATCTAGTATCATCTAACTACTTAGAATCCATAAGGCATCGAGTATAGGATGGTTCATAAGGATACCATGCTCTACCATTTTCATCATTTCACATCATGTGCAACCACTCCCCCTCTAAGGGGTAATAGAAACATGAAGGCAACCTCTCATATGTACCAAGTGTAAAACCTCTAAAGGATAGTTAGTACACCAAGGGTAATCATGAAAAACAAAGCATGTCATCATGAGAAACATAGTATCATTACAACTTCATGTGAATCAATATCGAACATGGAAAATACTACTCTAGAAAATCCCACTGAACATAGATCATAAATGGGTAACAGGGCATCACACTCACTCAAAATAAATTACCATCAATGGATAACTCAATAATTCTATCAAATGAATTTAACCATGTCAAAAATTGTATAAGATAACCTCAAACCCTACAAAAATCCATTATTTATTGAAATGTTTTAAAAGCGTCATTAATTTTTAAATTTAGCGATTTTTTTAGGAAATGTCGCTAAATTAGATATTTTTCCTGAAAACATTGCTAAATTAGTGACTTTTCCTAAAAACTTTGCTAAAATAGTGATGTTTTGTAAAACAATATCACTAAATTAGCATCGTTTCATAAAAAATTTCCTAAATTAGCAGCATTTCCTTAAAAATTTCATTAAAATAGTAATAATCCCTCAAAAAAGTTACTAAAACAGCGATGTTTACTCAAAAACGTCACTAAATTAATGACGTTTCCTCAAAAAAAAATTCACTAATTTTGTGATGTTTAAACAAAAACATCGCTAAAATAGTGATGTTTCCTCACAAACGTCGCTAAATTATAGATGTTTCCTAAAAAATGTGGCTAAATTAGCAATATTTTCATGAAACATCACTAAAAATATATATATTTATATAGTCCAATTTTCTGCATAGATGTAAATACATATTTAGATATATATGTATTAGTATATATAAACACAAAAGCATATATATAAAAAAAATATTAATATATATATATTAATATATATACACACACACACATACATACATATAAATATCTAAATATATACATATATATATATATAAACACATATATATTTTAAATTTAGTCACGTTTTTAAGAAAATTCGTATATTTTAGTGACATTTTTATGAGTGTTTTAAAATTTGTCAAATTATATATATACACACATATATATTTATACACACACACCCGTATATATATATATATATATTTGTATATATATATATAAACATATATTTATTACTATAAATATACATATATATAATATAAACATATATATATAATATAAAAATGTAAATAAACATAAAACATAAAAACATATATCTATAATTTAAGCATAAAATATAAACATATATATAAATATATATAATATAAAACATAAACATTTAGAAACATAATATAAACATATATATATATAATAAAATATAGAAATATATGTAAAATATAAACATATATATAATATAATATATATATATATATATGCATATATTTATTTATTTACTTAAACATAAAATATAAAATATAAAATATAAAATACAAACATATATATATGTTAATATATGTATATTAATATATAGATATATATATATAATAATAATTTTTAAATACTGAAATATATTTATATATATATATATAACATAATAAAATTAAATATTTTAAATTTAGTCATGTTTTCAAGAAAATATAACTATTTTAGTGATATTTTTACCAGTGTTTTAAAACATGGATAATAATATATATATATATATATATATATATATATACATACATACACATATATACTTATACACGCCCAAACACACATGTAAACATATATATATACATATATATATATAAACATATATATATAAACAAATAATATATATATATATAATATATACATATATAATATATATATAATATAAACAAATATATATAATATAAAGCTACATATATATAATATAAACATACAAATAAACATAAAATATAAAAATATATATATATATATATATAATAATATAAACATATAAGTAAAATATAAACATATATATAATATAATATAAACATATATGTATATATATGAACATGATATATAAAATATAAAATACAAAATATAAAAATAAATTATAAATTATAAACATTAATATATTAATATATAGAAAATAAAATATATGTATATGTTATGTTAATTTATTAAATATTGAAATTTATCTATATATATAAATATAACATTATACAATTATTAGTCAAAATTCAAAATAATTGGGTTTGTTTTATTCCTCCTTGGTAAGAAAAAGTGTTAGTGATCCCCTCCTAGGGGTGGTGGGATATTCTCTTTTATGTCTGTGGAAGATGGGGTGTGGGGGATTGAGGTACTTGAGAGGGAGGGAAATAGAGTGGGCAAGGGGGAATAGTGGGGAGGGTTGATGGGGAGTGTGGGGAAAGAGGGGAAAATACGGGGTACTATAAGGGGTGTTGGGGTAATGGGAGGGGGCGAGGGGGCGTGGCGGGAAAGGGAGGGGGTAATCAAGTGGGTTTGGGGCGAATGGGAGGGTTGGTTATCTTCCTCCTTGGTAAGCATGGGGGTCATGGATCCACTCCTTGGGGTGGTGGGATTTTTTCTTTTACGTGCATAGGTGATGGGGCATCGGGAGAATGGGATACTTGATGGGGATGGAAAAAGAGTGGGAGAGGGGTTGTGAGGTAGAGGGGGTGATGGGGAGAGTGGGATAAATGGGTAGATGTGGGGTATCAGAGGGGGTGTTAGGGGAATGAGATGGGGGAACAAGAGTGGGGAATCGAGTGGAGTCAAAGGGGTATAGGGATAACGAATGGATGAGAAGCACAATAAAATATAATTTTCAAAAAAAATAATTTTCAAAAAAATTATTGTGAAAAAATTATAAAGGTTAACGGGTAAATTGTTGCGCTCTGGAGGGGGTTAGGTGCTCTAGTGGGATTGGTGTGAGTCGTGGGAGGTGTGGGGAATGGGAAAAGGGAAAACATGGGGTATTGGAGGGGGCATTGGGGGAATGGGAGGGGGGAACTGAGGGGGCATGGGGGTAACAGGTGGGGGACCAGGTGAGCATGGGGGAATGGGATGGGAACCAAGTATAGGTGAGGGGCATGGGGTTAGGGGATAGGTTAGAGGGTTATAAAAAATATAATTTTTCTACAAAACAAATATAATTTTATAACAAATTTACAGTAACAAAATTATAAAGGGAAAAGGGGGAAACATGGGGTATTGGAGGGGATGAGGCAATTTTGGGGGAATGGGAATGGGGTAAGGGATGTGGGTGAAAAGAGAAAAGGGAAAACATGTGGTACTATAGGGGGATTTGGGGGAATGGGAGGGGGACGAGGTGGCATGGGGGGAACATGAGGGGGTTGACTTGGCATGGGGGAACGGGAGGGGGAACCGAGTGGAGGTGACGAGTTGTGGGGGTAGGGGACAGGTGAGAGGGGAATTAAAAATATGATTTTAAAATGAATCTACAATAAAAACTTATAAAGGTCAAAGGGAGAAAACATGGGGTACTAGATGGGGCGAGTGGATTTGGGTGGAATGGGTATGGTGAATGGGAGGTGCGGGGTAAAGGGAAAGGAAAAAATGTGGGGTATTAGAGGGGGCATTGGGGGAACTTGAGGGTGACTAAGGGGGCGTGGGGGATGGGAGGGGAATAGAGTGGGTGTATTGGGTAGAACGGGTGAATAAAGTGGAGGCGAGGGTGCGTGGTGGAAGTGGATGGGTGAGAGGGGCATAAAAACTATAATTTATAAAAATATATATATATAATTTTAAAACAAATTTTCTATAAAAAAATTATAAAGGCTAAAGGGAGGAAATGTGGGGTATTGTAGGGGACGATGGGATTTTGGGGGAATGGGTGTGGAGAAAGGGAAGCATGGGAAAAAGGTAAAAGGGAAACTGTGGGGTATTGGAAGGGGAATTAGGGGAACAGGAGAGGGGAACCGAGGGGGCAAGGGGTGGGAGGGGGGACTGAGTGGGCATGTAGGGCCGGATGGGTGAAGCAAGTGGGGGCGAGGGGGTGTGGGGGCAGGGAACACTACCACAGAAACTACTTTACACAGCACTACCCTTTATCAGTGCTATTAAAAAAACATTGACAAAGGGGGTACATTTATCAGTTCTAACAAAAATACATTGATAAAAGGTACTTTTAATAGTGCTAAAAAACAATGTTAAAAGTACCCCTTTATGAGCACATTTTTAGCACTGATAAAGGGTATATTTCAAAAAAATCATTAAAAATAATGTATTAATATATAAATATATAAATATATTTATATTGATATAAATACAATATTTTTTTAAATATGTTTTTTGATAAGGATAAATAGATATTTAAACTTAATATATAAGATATTGAGTAAAAAAGGATTAAGAAATAATTTTAAAAATATTTTTAATTAATAATTTTGTAATTTGTATCAAGTAATAGTAATTTAATAACAATTTTAATGTAAAAAAATTAATAAAAGATCTAAAATAAGTTTAAAATGAAACTAGAACTATAAACGGCCAAAACTTTTGATTCTGGTGTCCGTTTGGGCTCTACCACATATCAAATGTAACCCTTTAATGAACTATACACCCTAATGATTTAGGGTAAACCCTATATCACGTTTTTTGAGGCCCAAAAATCCTTAGAAGTCCTCAAAAATAGTGTTTTTAGTCGGGGTTCCCTAATTTTCTAACATTCGATGGATTTTCAACCTCATTTAAGGTGTCTTTTGTTCTTTTTCTGTGGCGAGTGAATTTATTCCTAGGGATTACATTAATATTGATATTATGTATTTTAAATTTTATCATTTTTTACAATATATTGTTATGTATAATCAAATATATAACAATATATACATATTTTTTTATCTATTTACATATAAAAAATTAATCTTATAAATAAATAATTAAAAATATTTACATATAAATTATATTTCTCAATATATAAACCATATCTAAATTAAAAACTAATATCCATTTTATTTAAAACACAAATGTATGAATATTTATATACCTATACAATTATTATGTATATATTGTTTATATATATATATATATATATTTGGGTGTGAGTATTAACAAAAACATAAATATTTTTCTATATATCCTAATATATGTATATAAATATTTATATATAATATAAGTAAATAAATATAAACATGTATAATTATATTTATAGATGCACACACATACATATATATATATATATAAACACACACACGCATACACACAAAAAAACATATTTTATATATGTTTTTAAATAAATATATGTGTGTGTGTGGATATAAAAAATGTTACTAAATATATATAAATATATAAATATGTCATAAAATACTTAACAAAATAATACACATAATTGGAAAAGGCATTGGAGTACAAGGGGCAGGTCTCATGTTCGAAACATAGGAGAGGCAGGTGCACATGCATGGGTTGAATGAAGGCATAGTGTTGTTAAAGGGGGGTCACTTTTTTAAAGGGTGGGGGTGTGATGGCACTGTTAAAGGGTGGGGGAAGGAGGCCATCCAAGAATTATCAAGGGGTTGGGGGCACTGATAAAAGGGAGTTGCACCCTACAAATTTCAAGGAAAACAATTCTTTTTAAAAATTTCATTTTTTGACTTTTATCAGTGCTGATAAAAGGTGCCTTTATCAGCACTTTTCTTGAGAACTGATAAAAGATATTTTTTTCCTTTTAAAATATATATTTTTAGTTGTGGGATGGGTGAGAGTGGGAAAAAATATAATTTTAATATATATATATATATATTTAAGATAAATTTACTGTAAAAATATAAAAGGAAAAGGGGAGAATGTGGGGTAGTGAAGGGGGAGGGGATTTTGGGGGGAAATGGGTATGAGGAAGGGGATGTATGGGGAAAAGGGAAAAGAAAAAACATAGGGAACTGTAGGGGGAATGAGGGAACAAGAGGGGGTGACCGAGTGGGCATGTAGGGTAGGGAACGAGTGAAGAAAGTGGAGTCAACGGGGTATGGGGGAAGGGGATGGGTGAAAGGGGTATAAAAAATTAATTTTCCAAAAAAAAATATTATTTTAAAACAAATTTACTCCAAAAAAATTATAAATTTCAAAAAACAAATACTGATATTTTCTAAAAATATCAGAAAATGAAGTTTCATATACCGATGATTCTAGAAAACGTCAGTAAATGAAGTGTCGCTAAATATAAAGGTTTATTTACTAATTTTTTATGGAAACATAAACATCATAATTTAGTGAAACATAATTTTCCAATGTTTTCTAGAAACATCAGTAAATGAATTAGTAACATTTTAAAACATCACAAATGAAAAAAAAAATATCGCTAATAATAGTTTTTTTTAGTGAAAAGGTAAGGAACTTCCTAACTCAAATTCATCAATGTTGGCAGCAAGGATAAAACACCTTGTGTGGTTTGAAAGCTGGATTGAAAACCTCAACAGTCAAGAAAACATTTTTCTAGTCCTTATTATCATAGTGGTTGATACATCAATGCTCGAGGTTCAACAAGGTTTCCTAGAACCAAAATCAGTGAAAATAAAATATTACATGTAATGATACATTCTATCTCCACAATAATATCAAAAATATTATTTTAGTTCAACGAATGCTATAGCAGTCTTCTCCTCAGGAATAATTATACAACCACAGGTGATATTATAAATACATCTCTCAAGATTAAACCTAGAACATGTGTGGTTGTTCTTTATAATTATTTTTTGGTAAAACCATATAATTATCACTGATAATTTGTATAATTATCCTTTCACAATTTTTAATAAATTATCATTTTATAATTATGCTATAATTTTTTTTAATAAATTATTATTTGATAAATATATTTAATAATATATTTATATTTTCTTACAATTATCTTTGATAATTTTACAATATTATCCTTTGATAACGGTTCATAAATTTTCCTTTTATAATTATCTTATGATAATTTCATATAAATTATCTGTTTATAATTATCATTTAATAATTTATTATAAATTTTCATTTTATAATTTTATTTTGATAATCACTTAAAAATTGATAATTCTATGTAATTATATTTTGATAATTTTCGGCAATTATCATTTGGTAATTTTTCAAAAAATATATTCTAGTAATTGTTTTTATAAATTATCCTCTAATAATTTTTGTGTAATTATCATTTGATAGATTTCAAAATTATCGATAGAAAATTTAGATTTTATCATTTTATTAAATTTCACCATTGTATAATTATAAAGAGGGAAAATAGAGAATAAGATAATTAATTACAAATAAATAAATAAACACAACCTTCTTCAACCTTGTGTGCAAGGCCCAGTTAAGAAGAAAAATAGTCGTCGCATGCTTGGAACCGGATAAAAAGCCTGAATCGAATGGATGGGGCTTCACCTATCATGTGCAGTGGGGCCTCGGAATCGATAAGACTCAACATGATCAATCTAAAAATCAAAAGTAAAATGATTTTCAAAATGAATATATTCAGCATTTATTATACCACAAATACAAAACCCTGATTTAAATCTTCAATTCAACCTAAAATTGAATGTGGGGTCATTAATTCTGCCAATTTAAGGCAATGTTAATTTTAAACCAATCAAAAAAGACTAATTTCACGGGTTTCGGATTGAATATAGGTAAAAATAGTGGTCCACTAGCGTGTAGAATGGGTATGAGGAAGAAAGAATTAAAATTAAATAATAAAATAATAATAAAAAAAGAAATGAGGGTAAAAATACCTAGTTGTGGTGTGATCAAACCAGACCTCAAATGTGCACAAAGTTTATGTCACACTTGGGGTAAAAAACTCATTCCATATTTAAGAGCGGTCTCACATTTTCCATCTAAGATACTATTTGGGAGATAAACCATCAATTCAGAGAGAGAAA
This sequence comes from Viscum album, assembly GCA_963277665.1. Taxonomy (NCBI): domain Eukaryota; kingdom Viridiplantae; phylum Streptophyta; class Magnoliopsida; order Santalales; family Viscaceae; genus Viscum; species Viscum album. Next base: position 110,453,914 of record OY728121.1, read on the forward strand.
ACACGTGCTCAAGATATAATTAATTTACCCTTACGTGCGATCTTATCAAACATCTGATGCGCAAAAAGGTTATATCACACATAGGTTAAAACACACATTCTGTAATTAATAGAAATATCAAATTTCACATCTGATACATTGTTCAAGAGATAATCCATTATTTAAAAAAACAAGCATATGTGACATAATGTTTTAAATACATTTATTCTATTTGGACTGAGGCTCAATGGGCCTTGAAATCCCACACTGGCTCCATTCCTAACTATAAAAATATTCCATAGAATATTTCAATGTGTTAATTGGGATTTCACCATTTCATGAATCCATAAATAAATAATCATTTTTAAGTTGATTTTTATTGAAAAAATCAATTTCCACCCATTAACACTTACAAATTACGAATAAAAGTTGGCTTAACTATCCTTTAAAATTGGGAAAATTACATAGTGTATGTATGGAAAGGGTGTTCGATCCACTTACTTCATTTCATTTATTTATTCCTTGTTTATATTTATTGCCTCTGCTTAGATTTTCTTGAGATGATGTATCTTGTTCAATTATTTTCCACAATTTTACTTACTCTATCATGAGGGTATAGTCTCCCAACTGTTACACCCTAGACCCTCATTGTAAGTCGGCAGCCTCTATTATACGGAGAGGCATGCTTGAGTCCATGTGGTGATCTAACCTAGTTACTGTTTATAGTAACACGGGAAGGGTGTGACAATAACACTTTTATTTTTTTTATCGAAAAACCCCTCTAGTTTCAGATATAGGATTCAACAGAGTAGATTTTGGATTATATCTACAAATCATTTGCAAGGTACCAATTTCAAGATATTTTATTAAACTTCATTTTTAATTATCATGGATTTTTTCTATTTAATTGTTTCTTAATTTAAATAGTTTATTAATTATTTAAATTTATTAACTTTTCATTACATTTAGCGTAAATTAAAATAATTCACTGCAAATTTTTATAATTTATTATAAATGTGGAAAACATAACATTAAATTAGAATCAATTAATTAAAAAATATTAAAAATTCATGTAAATTAATAAAAATTAGTATAATTAATAAAAAATTGAATAAATTGATAGAAATTAATAAAAAAAAGTATAAATTGAGGTAAATTAAAAAAATATTATTTATTGTTATAAAATCAATATAATTTGACATAATTTTTTATAAATTCATATAAATTTTCATAAATTAGTTTAAACTCATATAAAATTAATATAAATTAATATAAATTTTAATAAAGTGGTATTATTTAGAATAAATTAGTATAAATTATTGAAAATTAGTGTAAATTACTAAAATTTAGAAAAAAATAATAAAAATTAATATATATTAGTATGAATTGATAAAAATTAATAAATTTTATAAATTTTATTTATAAATTATTAAAAATTAATAATTTTTTTTAAATTTTATATATAAATTATTAAAAATTGATATAATTTATTATTTATTCATATAAATTTGTAAAAAAATTTATAAATTAACATACATATTATAAATTGACATGATTTAGTTTAGAATAATAAAAATTAGTATAATTAATTAAAAATTATTATAACTTGATATAAGTTATTAAAATTTAGTATAATTTAGTTGAAATTAATATAAATTACTCTAAATTACAATAAATTGGTATTATTTCCCATCAAATTAGAATAAATTAATATGCATTTCTAGAAATTGATATCTTTATTATTGGGTAATTTAAGTTGGTATAAATTAATAAAAATTAGTGTATTTTAACAAAAAATTTAAAAAAAATAGTACAATTTGATACAAATTGCTATAATTTAAAATAAATTAAGGAAAATTATTTTTTATTCGTATAAATTTTGAAAAAATTGTATTTATTGATAAAAATTAGTATAAATTAGTATAACTGAGCATAAATTATTATAAACCATTATGTTTTAGAATAAATTAGTAAAAATTAATTTAAACTGTTATAAATTCATAAAAGATAATATAAATTACTATAATGAGGTATTAATTCCTTAAAAATTAGTATAATCTAGTATAATTTAATGTAAATTAATATAATATAGTATAAATTAAAAAAAAATAACAAAAATTAATATAAATTAATATAAATTTGTATAAATTAGTATCATTTAGTATAAATAAACAAAAAATTATATAAAGTAGTATAAATTTATAAAGTTATTAAAAATTTATATAAAGTAATATAAATTAATATGTATTACTTTAAATTTGAATTAATTCCTCATAAATTAGAATAAATCGGTAAAATGTGCAATGAATTTATATAATTCAGTATAAATTAATATAATTTTCTACAAATTAACAAAAAAATAGAATAAATTTATAAAAATTGGTATAAATTACTACAAATTAGTATCATATAGTACAAATTAACAAAAAATGATATACATTGGTATAAACTAAAAAAGGTTATTATACATTGGTATATATAATAATAAATTAATATAAATTATTATAAATTAGTATTAATTCCTTGCGAATTAATAAAAATTATTATAATTTACTATAAATTGATATAATTTTGTATAAATAACTGTAAATTATTATCAGTTCTTCATAAATTGGTAAAAATTATTATAAATTAGTATAAATTAGTATCAGTTACTATAAATAAAAAAAATTAGTATATATTAGTTTAATTTTCTATAAATTTGTATAATTTAGTGTAAATTGCAATAAATTAGTTTTAATTCCCCCCAAATTAGAATACAATGATATAAATTATTATAAAATAGTATCATTTAATATAAAGTAATAAAAAATAGTATTATTATAATTTAATATAAATACATATAATTTAGTGTGAATTACTGTAAATTAGTACTAATTCAGTTTAAATTTGAAAAATATAAAATAAATTAGAATCATTTTGTATAAATTTTTAATAAAAATACAGTAAATTAGAACAATTAACTTTAAATAGGTATAATTTTATAAAAATTAATATAAATATGTATTAATTCCTCAAAAATTAGTATAAATAATAAAAAATAGTATCATTTAGTATCATTTAGTATAAATTAATAAAAATGATTATAATTTTGTATAATTTACTTTACATTGATTTAAATTAGTATTAATTACTATAAATGTGTATTAAATCCTCAAAAATTAGTTTAAATTAATATAATTTAGTATAATTTAGTATAATTTAGAATAAATTAACTAAAATTAGTTTTTAATTTTTATAAATTGATATAATTCAGTATAAATTAATAAATATACTATAAATTCGTAATTTAAAATTTATAAATTTTCAATAATATTTAAAATGAAATATTTTATAAAAAATATTATAAAAAATAATTAACAGGACATTTAAGGAAAATAAGTTGTGTAATACATCTTATACAATAAAACAATTTCTATTTTTTTAGAAAACTCTGGACACAACAAATAGATGACATTTTTTATTATGAGATCTTGACTAGATAGATAATCATATGAATTCAAATAGATCTGGTTTAAATTCTGTCTAAATTGAGGGTATTGAATAATTTATATCATTCACACTATCAAAATCAAAATTTGTTTTAGAAGAGACAATTAATCAACCATGTTAGAAGTGTGATCTTACAAGATATAAAATGTTTCATAATATAGGTGTTCATCTTTTACATTTTGGTTCTACGAATGAATATATATTTGGTATCTGTATGTTGAAAATAATTCAAAAGAAACAATAAAATTTCCTTACAGAACCATCTCAGTTTTAAAATTTATTACATAATGTTGTTATCCCAAATTTTCAAGAAAAAGTAACTTGAAATGATGATTCAAATCTCAAATTGGAACCATTTATAAATTATGATTTGTATAAATATGTTGGGTAGGCCTCATATCCCGTATAAAAGATTAGAATATTTGAAGTTGTAACAAAATTTATGGATATTAAATCCACTTTTAATTTCAAGTAGTTTATTTGATCAAACATTCTATTTGGTTAAATCTTATTTTCCTATATACATTGGCTATAAATTTCTATAAAAAAAATTGGATCATAAATTTGTTATTAGTTATCAATATATCTATGCATGTTCAAATGACTTCATCTTATATTGTGGTGATTATGAGTCATTTTCTAATTGTTCAACATGTGTAAAATCAAGGTATAAAGAGGTTTAATAAGGAAATTAAATGTTTATTCTTGTTAAAAAATTTAGGAATATTCTTATTATATCTAGTCTTCAATGTCTATTTATGTCTCGCAACACAGCATCATTGATGACATGAAAAAACATTTATTGTTTCTATCAATAATATCTTAAATAATCCTTGTTAAGGTAATTCTACGAGACACTTTGATTAGGTGTATCCATATTTTTCTTAAGAACCGCATGTTGTATGGTTTGGAATTTTTGATTGATAGATAATGTCTATTTTGTGCTTATAATAGTCAATATTCTTGTTGGCCTATTTTCAAAACTTTGTACAACTTACCTATATAGATGTGGATGAAGGAACTATATATATATAAATTAATTAATGTAAATCCAATAAAGAATATTGGTGTTTATTTAAAATCATTGAAAATGTGTTAATTTTATTATGGTGTGACGTTGTAATAACTTATGATGTAGTTTCAGGTCATAATTTTATGCTCAAATGTGTATTCATGTGGATAATCACTGACTTTCCATTGTATGGTATATTATATAGATAGAGTACAGATAGCCTAAAATCTTATCAATATTACAAGGCTGAAAGTAGAGAATTTATGCTTATTAGTGGATGAAATCCTTTTTTTGGACTATCATCAGTGATTTCTTTCTATATATCATCCATTCCAATGGAATAGAAATAACTTTAAAAAAGGTGTAATTAAAAGAGAAGAACCTATAAAAGTTCTCAAAGTTATTTAGGTAAAATATATTTTCTCATCATTTCCTCCTATTAATTTTGGACCGACTTTAAAATAACAAAAATAGATGTTTTGGGAGTGATAATAATTGGATAAAGAAAATTATTTTTTTAGAGTTTCAATATTGGTTTACTTTTTTGGTTCATCTTATGTCAGATGTAATGTATATTGAGAATATTTTTTTGATAACATATTTTATACCACGTTGGACACACCTGACAAGACTAAAGATATTGTGAAGGCAGAGTTCGATCTTACCCAACTTTTTGGTGTCTTGTACTTGAGTTATTGGAAAATTGAAGATCACAAAAATAAATGAATCCAAAAGAATATGTTGAATTTTCAGAAGAAATTATGTTATTATTTTTTTAATTGGATTAAATATATGAGGTTACTGGATGAAAATTGTTCTAACATTTCTTGTTGTATCCAAAATGGATATATTACTCTGTCACAAAGTCATGGTTGTCATGTCATCATGAAATATTACTACTTATTGTCCACATAGGATTTCTGAATTATCCAATCTGGGAAGTCTTGGATAAAATATCGTATTTATTATAAATTATTTATAGAGAAACAATAGACAATGATACACTGATTATACTACAAAAATATGTTTTAAATTTATAAAAATTCGAAAAAATATTTCTTTTTGCCTTGTTTGACTTAATGGAAATTTTTATATTTCATTTTCTATATGAATATAAATATAGAGGACAAATATAGTTCTGATGGATGTGTCCATTCAATAAATTTATGTAAAAATTTAAAGAAGTTACATATTATGGCATTAGTTGAATGGTTAATTTTCGAAGCATAAATACAAGAGTTAGTTTCAAATTTATACTCTTATTATTTTCAATATGAATATCCTTAAAAACTTAATCAAATTTTTTATAATGAGAAAAATGTTTTTAACGTCATAAATCACCAATTTTTTTTATTTAATCATCTTGATCTTAGTTTTGGTAGTCATCGTTAACAATGGGTTTCAAATAAAGAACCAAAAAGAGATCAAATATATATTATACTCATTTGTGAATAAATGACACGATTTCTATAGTAAATATTACTTTTATTTATATTTTTAAAAAATATTTGTAAGAAGAAAATTTATATTATTTTTTATATTATATGATGATCGTATCAAAAAAATCACAAAAAATACCAAAATTTCTCTTAAAAAAACTTAAAATGTAATTTTGTCTTATGATTTAAATGATGGTAATATAAATTGTTTTTTATCAAGATTATGAAATAATTTTTTTATTCTATATATTTTAAATTATTTTTTCATTACTAAAGTATCACTACAAAGAAATAAAATTAATAGTTTGTTATAATAAGTGAGTAATAAACTGACCAATTGATCAAATATTATAATGGTTTTATGGTTAATGGTGATCAATTTCATACACTCACATATGATGAATCAAAAAATCAAGGAATGATTGTGTTTTTTTAATGGATATCATCACAAAAAAAGTGAATTTGACTTTAATTTCATACTATATGAAATAATTGAGATATGTCATATCGGGTATAATTACATAACAATGTTTAAATTTCATTGGTTTGGTATTGATTTAAGACTGCATGTTTATCCAACACATGGAATTGTTGATATTGAATATAAAAGTATTATTGCTATAAATAGACCATTTTTTTTGAATTATCAAGATCATAATGTTTATTATCTAAATTATTATGTTGCATCAAGAGATTTAAATGACTAGTGAGGTGTAATAAAAATGAAATCTCATAAATTTATGAAAACTGAAAATGGTGATTTTGAAGTGAAAATATTGAAATTTTCCAAGACATATCACCAAATATATCTCTCAATCAAAGGGATAGAGATATTAGATATAATACCCTATAATTAGGGGATAATTATGACGATTATTCTGATTATTTAACCAATTACATTGATATTACAATGGAATATTAAATTAAATCTAATATAGAAATTAGTGATGTTGAAGAGGAATATGAAGACATGGACCCTAATAAAATTAAAGAATATTATGAACATCAATGTGAATATGAATAATAATTCAATATTTTTTTCAATAAATATTTATTACTATTTTATATTTTATAACTTTATTAATATTTTCTACAAGTTATATTATTTTCACCTAGTTTCTTTAAAAAAAGTTTCTATAATTTTTAAATTATTTCTATTTATTATATAGTAAAAAAATTATATATTTAATTACCTGTTCCATATGGAATGGGATGATTGTGATAAAATTATTCCTAGTTTGGATAAGGATGTGTTACCTAGTGATAAGACTCAGGGTTCATCATCTGAGGGTGTCGACTTAACCCCAATTACTAGGAGGGGTGAGGGATTTGTGAGATTAATAATTCTGGATCCTATTCCAAAGGTATGTTCATCTCATGAATTTGATCCTCATCAGAGGAAGTAAATTTAAATATAAATTTTATTTAATTTTCATTTATTATATTTTATTAATTAATTGTGTTTCTAATTATTCTTATTTTCATAGTTTTTCATATCTAGTCATTGGTCAGGATAGTGCTCTTTTGAGGAACTATTTTTATTCTCCATGGGTTTCATGGGATCAGGTTCTCATAGAATTATGTCATTATATGTTTTATTAGTAGTTGGTATGTATAAATAAAAAAAAAAAATTTTATTTTTTTATTTTTTATTTTACTCTATTATTAAATATTTATATGGTTTATGGTCTCCTTTTTATGATATTAGAAAACACTTTATTAAGGAGGCATGGAAATATTGCATGTGTGATTGTTTCAATAAATTTTTACAGAAACCTTGTAGGATATCTATGCATATAAAATCTATGATTTTCTTTGAGGAGTATTTTTGGCCTCATCAAATTCTTTATGTCCCCACTTAGTCTTGGGTGGATTATGCATGTACTGGATAGGAGATAATTTTTAGAGGATATTCTATTCTAGTTCACAAAAGTAGGGGAGATCAGATGCACACATAGTATTGTGAGTTTTTATTTTATTATACATCATTAAAATATGGTAATTAGTATTATTTGATAATTATATCTTAGTTTACTTTTAATAAAAAATCTATATGATAAATTTATGAATTCTTCAGTTGATCCAAACAGTAAAAATTTTGATGTGTATAAGAAGATGTTCATTGATAGTAGTACTGGATATATTATCTGTTGTAGATAGTGATATATTATGGTGAGTATTTTTTTTAAATTAACATTTTAATATTTTTTAATATTCTTAACTTTTATTTATATATTTTTATGATATATATTAGACATAGGTTTCCTCTGTTCTTGACAGTCATGTCAAGATGGATGATGGGGATGAGGCCTTGTGTGAGTTATGTTTTTATGTGGTGTCTTGGATGTGGGAGAAAATGATATGTCTTTTTAAATGATAGGTCATAGATATAGGTTTATGATGAGACTCAACTTATTATTATGAAACAAAAGAGATAAAATCATATATCTCAAATGGAGAAATTTCTCCATTATAATCATTTTCTAATACAGAGTATGAGGCAAGGGCTCGAGCTCAAGATGATGTTATAAAGAGATTTACCATATAACAGGAAGATTAGCAGCAATAGTAGTAAGTGTAGCGATGGAAGTAGGAATAGAAGTGACAACATTTGGAGTAGAATCATGATGAAATTATGGAGTATATGTTTCAACCAATATGTGGTTTAGGAATGAAGTTCCCTCTTCCATATAGACCTCATCTCCACTCCCTCAGTGACATTATTATTATATTTTATTCTATGTAACATTTCATGAAATATATTTGTTGAAATTTTATAATGAATATAACTTCTTTGTTTTATTTTTATTTTAGTTATTTATAATTTTTCATTAATTTGTGATATAATTGGTATTTTGTTGTAAATAATAATAGAAAATACATTTTGCAATGAAATTTTTGTTCCATAAAAAATACTATTCATGATGAACTAAGGATTCCATCACATAATAGTATTTGTGATAGAATCATCATTTGGTGGAAAAAAATTCAAAAAATATTTATTATCATAGAAAAGAATCATTGAAAATAGTTTCTTCACAAGGGTAATTATGACAGTCCATAACAAATAATAGTATATGTGATTATCTTTTTATCCATGGACTATTTTTGATGGATTTACACAGAAAATAACTCAATTAAAAAATGTGATTTTCTTATACTCTTATATAAAAAAATTGGATACTTCCACACAGTGTATATATTTTCCCATAAAAATAGTTTCTTATATTTATGTTCACGGTTCATTCAAGACACTTTTGCTTCATTCATGACACATAACCATTTACCATGTTATAAATGTTATATATTTTGAGTCCTTGAGAGAAATATTTTAAATTATTATAGGAGAAAAATGAATCTCAGTAATGGTTACAAAAAGAAAAGAAACTATTAATAAATTTTTGTAAAACATGGAAATCCATAAGGAAATTTTCATTTATAAAAAATAAACTTTGAGATTAAATAATATTTCACTCTCTCATGAAAAAAACTTTTTTTCAAAATTTTTTTAATGGAATAAATAGAATATAGAAATGAATAATAATAATAGATGAAGGTTTACTAAAAAACATGAAAAAATTTCCTTGAAAATAAACCTTTCACCTTAATAAGATCATAAAATTTCCTTTCAATAATAGGATTATTTTCATACCTTATGAAATAAAAATATTTCCATAAAAACAATTTGAAATTATATAAAAACATGTATTTTTATTGGGACATCGTATTCATATCACTCTTATAATATTCCTAATAAATCAATAAACTTCATGGTAAGTTATATTATATTTCCTATTTGAGAACATATCATCACCCAATACATTATAGGGATATATTAAACCAATCCATTATCATAAATAATTTCTAGGAACCATAATATTAATAAAACAAATAAAATCATTCATTTCCAACATAATACTGATAAAAATTTTCATTTGATCCTATAAGAAAGAGAATATTTATTTATCTTATAAAAATATGTAGAAATATCATTTTCTCTTGAAAAATTTTAAAAACTAAAAATTATCATAAAGAAATAAATTATATATTTATTAAGAATCATATAATATTTTATATTAATATTGAAAATAAATAATTCCTATGATGGAGGTAAAAGGAGTCCATGTGTTAAATGTTAAAAAAATCTTGCTAAAATTTTTAAAAGAAAGAAAAAAATAACCCATACTATAAAATATGAAAAGATTTATTTTTAAAACATTGAAAATAAAGTGAAAAGTATATTAAAATAAAATTTAGCAATATTTAAATTATAAATAATTAACGTATGGAAATATATTAATTAAAATGGATTTGGAAGAAAATATTTGAATGGTAAAGTTTAAAACAAGGTTTTAAAGAACAATCTATTACGGCTTCATTAACGTTTGAATCCAAAATAAATTGAAGGAAGAAAATAGAAATGGATTTTTAAAAAAATAATAATTTAATTAAATTAATAACAAAAAATATATATATTTTATTTTATACACTATATATAAGAAAACATATAGTGAAAATGGAATAAGTGTCAAATAAAGTAAATTGTGATGACAAATCTCCTACCTTCAATCTCAACTCACCACATATGTCATTTAATTTATAGAATAATAAAATTTGGTTAATTATTTAATTTATTAAAAACTATATTCAGGTTCATTCCATTTTCAATATTCCTTTTCTTTTAGTTATTATCATGATCTATTAAGTTACTAAAACAGTTAAGTTCATGTTGGTCATTTTGGGGTCATTCGGTCTAAAACAGCTTTGGTGTGTTGACCGTGGCCAAAGAGTTCATGGTTCCATAATCTCCAGAAAATTTAAAATGTTATAATTATCATGTTTTATAATTAAATATACTTTTAAAACCATCCATTTGGGGAGGTAATGAAAAATGTGACATGTCTTTCATAGAGGTCGTAGTATTCAAGTACGCAAGAGCTACATTTTCATTTTTCCGATGGATGAAAAGGAAATAAATAAGATAAAGGTTTACCTTTATAAAATCATAATAATTTTATATTTATTATATTTATTTATTAAATCCATCATTATTACGGTTCATGTGAGGAATAAATGAAAATTGAATTACATCACTTAGTTGAGGTGGTAGTCTACACATACACACGATCGAAGTTTTCATTTTCCAATAGATGTTAGGCTGTGAATGTATATATATAATTTTAATATTAAATAATAATATCAATGTATTAAACATCATATATATCCATTAAATCTATCTTTATATCCATACCTATGATGTGATGATGAAGAAAAACACATCGCTTCTTGGAGACAGTATTCTGCACGTATGCACGAACAGCATTTTCAATTTTAATAAGATGAAAAGGAGGTATAATATAGTTTTTCATTAAAATAATAACATTTTAGTATAGTAAACATACTAATGTCCTTATATTATAATGTTTGAAATAGATTTTAGGGGGTATAAGAATAAATAAACATGAAATAATTTAGTTAATACTTATACCTCCTCCTTGGATATCTTCCTTTGAATTACACCTTAAGCCTTCTATGATTTTTATTTTGGTAAGACCAGGACCTATTTTATATATTAAGAATATTTTTCAAGGTATTTTGGTAGAGATTAATTGATATATGGTTCTCAAAGTGCATGGAGAAGTGAGTGTGAAAAGGCACCCTTTTATAAGTGAGCGGACCTCTATCCTTATAAATAATAAGAACATTAAAATATAATAAATATATTTCTTATATGAGGTGGAAAAAATTTAATCAATTTTATATGATATTAAAGTTTGAGGTTAAATTCCTTTCATCCAAGAATATCTATACAAGGTATATAGATATTTAAAAACCATATCTCTTATTTTAACCCACTTACTTCATCCTTTTAACCATTAGAATAGTGATAAAATTTTACCATTGTATTGAATCCATTTTAAAAGATCAAATTTCTTAAAGTGGTAAAAATAAATTTTAATATATTTTCCAAAAATACAATGAAATCCCATTTTTTTACAAATTCCTTTTTTAAACACAAATATGATTTTTCACCAAAATTGAGTATAATATTGATTCCTATAGAATAAATGGATTAGGTTAAACCAAACGGTTCTTATTTTATATTAAAACTAAACCAAAACATAAAGGAACATTTTTAAAAGTATGATTAAAATAAAATAACTAAAAAAAATTATTTGAATAAAAACATTACATATATTTATGAAATGTAAAACACGGATTTTTAAGTTTAACATTATATTTTTAAATAAATTATATTAATTATTAAATATATATTTCTTCTATAAAAATGGTTCCATTAAAATTCAAGTCATTATTATATCATAATCATATCATAAAAATGATAGAATTTTTAAAATTGATATTTTCTGCTATATTCCCAAAAATCAACTACTTCAGACTATTCCCAAAAATTCATCCTAAGATAATTTTGAATTTTTGAATTAAAAAATTAATTTCATTTTATCCTATTCAAATTAAAAAAATTCATAAATTTATATTTTAAATGAAAATAAAAAATATAAAGAAAAGCCACTTTAATAGAAAAATAACACTTTTAAATGTTAAGTGTTATTAACTTTATTACATATCATTTAACAAAGAGTGTTAATTTAGTTGTTTTCATATTTTATACTGATAATTTATTAGTTTTTAACTTTCATTTTAATAAATTATTATACACTTTAGTTTTTTATGTATATCACACACAATTAAACAACATAATTACTTAAAGTAATACATATTAAAATCTCGATGTGTTATAAAAGTTATTGTTGTTAAGGAATTTGTGAATAATTCTACATAATATAAATATTTTGATTATCTATATCATCATTCTATTGAAATTCATGGGTAAAAAATAATTTTTGTGATAAATATTTTTTTATCACCTTTGTTATACCCATCACTTAATTACTTTCTATAAGCAGTATTATCATCATATAATGTACTGGGAATAAAATTACTCATATATAATTTGTAATTAACTCTGATATGTAAATTATCCAATAACATCCAAACATATTCACTACTTTCTTTATGGATTTATATTTACTCAAAATGATTTTAGGAATTCATGAAAATGGTTTTTTAGAATATCATAAAAAGGAAGTTCCTTTATTCTGAATAAATATTCTAGTTGAGATTTATATTTATATAGATTACAAAAAAACAACATCACCATAACTGAAAACTTCTGGTTATAAATTATTAAAAAATTAACCATTTATACCCTTTAAATATCAATAGGCGATATAATAAATTTATTATGCATCAAACTTAATATAATAAGACCACATATTATCTAGAAGGTGTATATGATATGTATTTGTATATCCTTCAGTGATAAATAAGGTCTTCATAATCTCATCACGTGTAAATTATATCACTATTGGAAACAAGATAATTAATTATATATTAAATTCATTTTCATGAATTTGTAAAATCATCCCAAAATTAAATATTTCATCTTTTGTAGGATTAATTCAAAATACACAATCACTTTCTATAATTATATCATCAATGATTCCATGTGTTCTATAAACATTCCTGTAGTTTTGATGTTTAAAAACCATAATATTAATGAAAAAAAAAACATTGATTCATACACACCATGTAATGATAAAATCAATTTTATATTCTTTCTTATATGAATATATTTCAGTAAAGAAACCTGAAATACATTTTAATCAATTAACCCCATATTGTAGTCTATAAAATTGGGTGAAACTTTCTTAATTTTGAATATGCTTCATAAATTTTGAACCCTTCAAGGATTCATATATATATATATATATATATTAATCAATGTTATCATAAAGGAATGAAATTTATAAAAATATAATTAATATTCAATTGTCTTAGTGGTTTTGATGACCAATCCAAAATCTTATATGTTAAACATAACTCATATTCTTTTAATTCATTTTGGTTAATTATTTTGATGTTATCTCTCAAAATGCGTTATTGTGGATGAGTTTTTAAAGAATTAAAAAAAATTAATGTATCATCAATAACATTTAATGAGGACTTATAATTTATATGATATCGGTGTCACTTCTATGAAAGCATCTAAAAATAAATATTTTCATTGATATATCCAATTTCTTCTTCAAGGGAAAATATATTTATTACTTTCAAATATGGACTAACAATGACTTAATATAGTCTATTCAACCTCATTTCCAATGTGTATAAAACATATCAGATAATTTATATCTAAAAAATTATTCATATTAATTTGGGGATCATATAATAAATTATTCTTCTGGACCATTTTATATATATTATGTGATGCTTAATATTTATTTTGATCATTATAAATAGAATGAAATTCATACTCACCCAAAAAAATACATGTGACCATTTAATATGTACATATTTTATAAAATATTTTAATTGTTCACTTGGTATATAGTTAAACCCATAAATATTCCACAATTAATACTTCAAATAGATATTATAAATTCACTTCCAATAGAGCTAGTTATGGTATAAATAATTAAACATAGTAGGTAACTGATGGTTAGTGACCTATGGTAAGTCATTATATTTAATCATATGGTGAAAATCTATAGTATCCTCAAGATAATGAAAAAATATATCTTATAAGAAAACATTATATACATACATAAATCCTTTAATTAAATTCATGATTCTCTCCCTAATGGATGTCTACTATTTTTTTGATAAATCAATGGTCATGTATATATTTACAAAACAAAATTGTTCCTATATGAATTAAATAATTATATCACATATTGAATGTGTTAGGATTAGTAAACATGTAACAAATCGAATCTGGTATTCACCAAACCCAACATGTGTCAAGGCCCAAATGGCATTCCCTATCCCCACGGGGTGTAACATGTGCTCGAGTATCATTTATCTTGGTTTGGGATTGATTTACTAGAATATGTATACATTAAACATCAAAAAACCTTTGATAAACTGAATCTAAAAAATTCATACCAACAAGGTTTATACAAAAATCCAGAATTGAATACATAAGTACAATTTCAATAAAAAAGTTCCAAATACACAAAGAATAAAAAAAATATCCCCAAGGACTCCACACAATAAGGGGTCATCACCCACAAGTCGTCTTCATAACTCCTCCCCAAGGATGGGAACTCACACCCCAAACCGCCATCACCCAAAGCCTTTCCTTTTTCTTGAGTCAAGAATAATAAAGTCTACTTAAACCTAAGGGGTGTAAGTATGGTGTGATAATAATCCCATTAGGATACCACCCAATTATTCCAAAGTGCAAGCAATACAAGGTGAAAAAGAAAGAAGTTTTAATATGCAATGAAAAGCATCGACAAATTTCAAGAAATACAACTTTCAATTGAAAATAGTTTTCAAGCTAAAACATTCAGAATGTTAACACATTTAAATGGTCATGTCATTTACTATAATATAATACCAAACACACCCAAATACAAGGTCAAATACCACAAATCCAATTAGCAACAAAATTGAGAACACCCCAATGAACTAGAAAGTCTCGGGCCCCATGTACCTCGTACCTCAATGTAAATTAACCATAGTAAAATCTGTTCTCGTGTATAAGCCACTAGTAGGGAGTGAAACCATAACCTAGTTTTCCCCAATAATCATCCATATAGTTTATTTAGAGTGGTCATTATGTAAATACTAAGTGAACCCGAGAAAAAACCAATAAAGACCACTAGTCTTACTAATACATATCTACCCCACCTAGGTACCCGGGCTTCCCACTTTGTGTTCAAATAATTTCAGCATGATACATAAATCTATTTTCATATAAAACACAACTACTAGTAAAATACAATTAGTAAAGTATCTATATAAATTTTAGACCATTTAAAACACCCAACAAAACACTTTGTTTTTTAATTAAAATAATTTCTCAAAATCCCGCATAATTTGGCACCCAAAACTCCTTGAAAACCCCACTTTTTCACTATGTGCACACTTCTAAGTTAACAAAATAGAAAAGTTATCCCAATACATTTCAATGAAACCAAAAAGTTAATTTTAGGGAATCCCCATGTGAACCAAGAAATGATAACTTTGTAAAACCTCCATTTTCACACAAACATGGCACTAAAATTCACATATTCCACAAACACTATTAGAACCCATTTTCATAGAAACAACCAAAGTGTATTAAAATTAGAAAAATGATTGGTATCCATATTTCAGTTCAATAAAATCAATTAATTATTTATAAGGCATCCTTAAATAAACTAATAAAACATTTCTTTGAAAAACCCCCAATTTCATATAAAATTAGCATTTAAAATTTATTTTCAATACAAACACCGCTAAAAATAATTTTTTCAGAAATACTAAAATAAGATAAACTTTCAAATATGATAAATACAGCATTCTAAGACACAAATATTGCATAAACATGGAATCACCTACCAAAGTAATGAAAACCCTTGAATCCTTTGGGAGAAAACTCAAACACACCACTGCGGAACCTCAAGGAATTTAAAATAAACCTAGAACTAGAATTTCAAACCATTAAACACAATATCAAACCCTAATTTCCAAACACTACTTTTTTTACATTAGGAAGTTCATGAATAAGGGAAGCAATGCTAAGAAAATGGGAACAAGAAGGATAGAAACCCACTGACTTGGGGGATCTTGAAGAAATCTCCCAAAATACACAAGTATATGAATTTGAAAACTACCAAAAATTCAGATGAGGTTCGAACAAGAATTAGGAGGTCATTTAGGAACTCGAATGGGGGAATGTTAGTGAGAAATGAAGGAGTTATGATGAAAATAAGTTACCTCTTCAAATATGAACGGTTTGAGAACCCCTATAAAGGAATTCCCTAATTCATGATGGATACGAGCTCAAAATATAGGGGAAAGGTAATGGGGGCATGCCTAAGGATGTTTGTTTCGAGTGGGATGTGGAATCACCAGAAAAGAGTAAAAATGAATATGTTATTAAATAAAAAATTATTATTTTCAAAACTAGAAATGGGCTTCCGAGCAAGAAAATTCCTTAAATAAAAACCCAAATCCACAATTATTAGGGATTCCTAAATAGTCCAAATTAATATGGTGGTGTTAATAGTTCAGGTTAGGTCAATTAGGAATTATAATGGATGAGAAATGTTGAAAAATTAAGGAGTTATAAAGGGAAAGAAATTATTTTTAAATCTGCAATCGGGCTCATGATTTGGCTCAAATCCTGAAAACTCACTCATTCCTCCAAAAATGCCTGGGAAACCCCCAAAACAAAGTAATAAGGGAAATTAAATTAAAAATACCTTTAAAATATTTCATGGATGTGACAATTCTCCCCACCATGAAATATTTTTCCCCAAAATGTCAACCTGAAGCTTGATCGAAAAACAAGAACGGGTAATCTTCCCCAAACCATGACTTCGGCACCCAAGTCTCATATTTATCACTAACATGCTGCCAAAGAACCTAGACTAGATGAATAGACTTCCCTCGAAGAACCTTCTCTCGGGAGTCCACTATTTTCACTGGCCGCTCAAAGACTGACAAATCAGGCTCTATCTTCAGTTCATCCCAACTCAGCACATGGGATGGATCCAGGTTGTATTTATTCAACTGGGAGACATGGAAGAAATCATGGATGGATGTCAAATGAGAAGGTAAATCCAACCTATACTACACCTTTCAAATATGCTCGGTGATCTCAAAAGAGCCGACATATCGCAACGTCAACTTCCCTTTCTTTATCAATAGACGATGGCCCAGACGAGGGGTCACTTTCAATAATACCATGTCACACACTGAAAACTATAGGTCTCAATGCCTCATTTAATAATATGATTCATGGTGACTATGAGTGGTCAATAAGCACTACCTAATAAACTTGACCTCCTCAGAAGTCTCCTATACAAGGAACGGTCGCAATAGTGAGGTCTCACTTACCTCATCCAACACAAGGGGGCCGACAAGGCTGACCATAGAGCACCTCATAAGGATCCATTCGAATCAAGGATTGGTAACTGTTATTGTAAGAAAACTCAACCAATCCCAAATGGATATCCCAAGAAGCTCCAAAGTCCAGAACACATGCCCGAAGCGTGACCTCCAAAATTTGACTCTCTCTCTCTGTCTGACCATCCGTTCGAGGATGGTATGTCATGGTCATCTTAATCTGAGACCCAAAATCCTTCTGAAGGAATTCCCAGATCAAGAAGTGAAATGGGGGTCTCTATCTGAGACAACTCCAGATGGCACACCATGGAGTCTCACCACCTACTGAAGATACAAAAGTCCCAACTCATCCCTTTTAGTTATATCTTTGATCATAATGTCATGGGTGGATTTTTTTAGATGATAAATCACCACCCAAATGGCATTCTTAACCCGAGGTGTACAAGGTAAGCCAAAAATGATGTCCATGGATACCTCGTCCCACTTCCAGGTAATAATGGGTAATGGATGGAGAAAACTGGAGGGCCTTTGAATCTCTTCTTTCACCTGCTAGAATGTGTAGCATCTCGACACAAATTCTCCTATGTCTCGTCGCATACCTGGCCACTAGAACCGTCGTCGTACATCATAATACATCTTGGTGGCCCCTAGATTGATATCCCAATAAGATTGGTGGATATCCTATATCACCACCTTTTACAAAGATAACAACACTACTGAACGGCCCTTGAAGCACAAGATTCCATCGGGAGACGATGACCAATTAGAGGATGTCTCCCCACAATGAAAAAATGGCCTCGACCATTGAAAAAGATCATCACTAGGTTGTTACCACTAAATAAAATCCATGAGAGGGGGATCCAACTGGATTCTTGCCAAGAACACACCTCCATTGTGCTCCCTGGTCTCCACATGCATCTGAGAAAAGTGTCCCATCAAAGCCAACTCATCACTAGACTTCCTCAAAGCCTGCTCTAGAACTATTCTACTCAAGGCTTCAACCACCACATTTCCCTTTCCTGGGGTATATATAATGTCAAAATTTAACCCCTATAAGTACTCAATCCAACAACGTTGTCTCAAGTTGAGGTCATTCTTCGAGAAGATATAGTCCAAGATTTTGTGATCAGAGAAGACCACAGACTTCTCCCCAAAGAGGTAGGGACACCAAGTCTTCAAAGAATGCATCACCACTTCCAACTCCAAGTCACTGGTTGGGTAGTTCTTTTCATGTGGCCAGAGTTGGCGAGAGACATATGCCACCATGTGATCATCCTACATAAGCATGCACCCAAGACCCATACCTGAAGCATCAAAATAGACCAAATACCCATTTTCAGCCACTGGAAAAATCAACATGGGGGTGGTAGTCAACCTCCGCTTCATCTCCTTATTAAATGCATTAAATTTTGAGCCCCATACAAACTTCACCCCTTTCTGGGTGATCATGGTCATTAGTGAATCAAGCCAAGAGAAATACCAAACAAATCACCTGTAATAACCAGCCAGGCCAAGGAAACTCTGTATCTCAAACACATTCTTCAGTTGCTCCCACAACATTACCACACTGATCTTCTCGAGGTCCACTAAAACCCCCTTATCCGAGATCACATTCCCCAGAAATTTCACCTCCCTGATCTAGAAAGTTCACTTTGACAACTTTGCATATAGGCGGTGATCCCGAAAAGTGCCCAAGATGATTCTCAAGTGATATTAGTGTTCCTTCTCAAATCTATAGTACACTAGAATGTCATCCACAAACACCAAAATAGAGGAATCAAGGTACTGATGGAACACCCTATTCATGAGTGCCATAAAAACCACTGGAGAATTGGTCAATCTAAAGGGCATGACCAAATACTCAAAGTGGTCGTACCTACTTTAGAAGGTTGTCTTTGGGATATCATCTTCTTTCACCTTGAGTTGATGGTATCCCGAATGCAAGAATATTTTTGAGAAACAAATTTACCCTTAAACTAATAGAACAAATCATCTATTCTAGGAAAAGGGTATTTTTTCTTAGTTGTTACCTTATTCAACTTCTCAAATTCAATGCACAACCGAAGGGATCCATCTGTCGTTTCACGAACAACACAGAAGAGGCCCAAGGAGAGATGCGCGGGTGAATGAATCATTTGGATTCTAATTTTTCTAGATGTATATTTAATTCCCTCATCTCGTTGGGGGCCATGTGATATGAGGGAAGAGATATCTGATGTGTTCCTGGTGCTAGATCAATCAAAAACTCCACATCCCACTCCGGGGGAAAACCTGAAAAATCATCCAAGAATACCTATGGAAACTCATTCACTACATGAGGTAGTGCACCTTCAGGGGAAATACCATTATCCTCTACCATGAGAAATAATAACTAGAACATAATAATTCCCAACTCGAGGATTGGATGCCACGTGCGACCTGACTGAGGATCCCATTCTCCAAGAAAAACTTGATGACTCCCATTAGGTGTCGTGAAACTCACTCACCGCCTGTAGCAATTGATGTGTGCCTAGAAGTTTACTAGCCAATAAATTCCAAGTATCATGTAAAAAATATCCATATATAAGACCAAGAGGTCCCAATATATCTCAATCCCTAACATGGAGAGCGCACACGATGGGATCCTGATACCCTGCTCCATCTTCTTTCCCAGTGGCATCACCAACTCCATCGCAAAAGACAAAAAATCAGTTAGTAAATTAAGTGTGTCTATAAAATAGGTGGAAATGAAGGAAATATAGGCACTATTATCAAAAAGTGCTGAAGATATAGAAGATGTGACCAAAACGGTACCTCGAACTGTCGACAGACCCGTATCTGATCCTTCTAGTGCCCGATCCACCGCATGGAGATGTCCACTCTCTGTCTGAGGAAGACTGATTTTCTGTGGTTTTTCCCTGAACTGGATCTACCCAGAGGATGACCAGAACTTATCACCACATCCTCCAAATCAATATTCCTTAGTCCTTGATGGATTGTACTGTGTTGGAACTCCTCTGGAAGCCGCTGACCCATCCCCACTCGGAAGTGGACGTGAGACCCCGCAAAAGCGCTGAAAATGCCCCATACATCCACACTGGTAGCAAGGATTTAGAGGAAGAGGGCATGTTGTTTTAATGTGCCTTGGATTCTGACATTTTTTCCACATTACTAGTCTTTCATCAGAATCCGCAGACAAAAACTACCTGGAAGAGTGGCCTGAACTGCCACCTCCTTCCTTCACCTGTTTCTCCCGCTTCATTTTCTTCTGTGAAAAGATACCACTTCTCACTACTAATATTGATCCATAGAAACCATCCCTGCCTTTTTGATCAATCTCTACCATGCACTCCTGATCAATGACCTTAGCATAGGTCCCAAACATCAACAAGAACACCTAGGATTGTATCTCTTTTCGCAATCCTTTCTCAAACCTCTGGGCCTTCGCATTCTCATTGGAGATGATTTCAGGAGCATACCGAACCAACACAGTGAAACTGTTGGTGTACTCTATCACGGATATATTCCTCTAAAAAAGTTCTATGAACTCCTAGGACCTATCATAATCCAACACCTCATGGTAGTATTGTTCATTGAGGAAAGCTGTGAAATCTCCCCAGTGCATCTGCTCATTCTTCCCAGTTTGAAGTACTGATTCCCACCACATGCGGCTCGGACCCCCCAACATAAAGGAGGAAAAATTCACCCTAAGATATTTGGGTTTATCTAAGAACTAAAACATTCGTTTGATCTTTTTGAGCCATTATTCTTCTTCCTGGGGTTCTATGCTTCCTCGAAAGGTAGGAGTCTTATTTTTCAGGAACTCTTGGGCCTTGTCCTTTCTTGGACTAGCCTCATCCTCTCTAATAAGAGCTGGAATAGGATCTGGTCCCTGTCCAAAAGCATGGACTTCCCGGACAACAATTATGAATATTTTAATCAAATACATAAAATATAAACAATCTAAACTCTTTATAGTAATAAAAGAAACAACTAGTCCACCCTTGCCCAACATCCATGTGTGGTCTACAGCCAACACGTCTCACTTGGAAGTAATGTCAATCAATTAATTCCAACGTACCGTGGTGATTCAAGGTATGCGTTGAGAGGTGCGGACTAGGCACTATACTCATGAAAAAAAACCAAATCCACAACAATATTAGCTTCTGTCTATCCTAACTCATCTCAAAATAGTAATATAATCCAAAAACATTAACATGCCTCTCATACAATTTTGTCACGAACTGAATCTGGTCACCACCAATACTAGAACCAAACCCGGCCTATGGCAAGGTTCGAAGGGCGTTCCCTATCCCCATGGTCTGGCACAAGTGCCCGAGTATCATTTATTTGGGTTTGGGAATGATTTACCTGAATATGTATAAATAAAACATCAAAAAACATTTGATAAACTGAATCTGAAAAATTCATACCCACAAGTTTTATACAAAAATCCTGAAATTAATACATAAGTTCAAATGAAATAATAAAGGTCCAAACACACAAACAAATAGTAATAAAACATCCCCAAGTACTGTACATGACAAGAGGTCATCACACACAAGTTGTGTCCACAACTCCGCCCCGAGGAAGGGAACTGACACCCCGAATCGCTATCACCCAAAGCCTTTCCTTTTTCTGAATCATGAATAATAAAGTATACTTACACCAAATGGGTGTAAGTATGGTGTCATCCTAATACCAATAGGAGACCACCCAATGATTCCAAAATGCATGCAATACAAGGTGAAAATTCAAGAAGTTCTAAAATGCAATGAAAAGCAGCGACAAATTCCAAGAAATGCAACTTTCAATTGAGAATATTTTTCAATCTAAAACATAAAGAATGTTAACAAATTTAAATGGAAATGTTATATAATTTAATATACTACAAAACACACCCAAATACAACAGAAAATACCACAAATCCAATAAGCAACATAATCAGGAACACCCCTAGTCACTAGAATGTCTCGAGCCACATGTACATCATACCTCGATGTGAAGTAACCATAGTAAAATCGGTTCTCATGCACGAGCCACCAGTAGGGAACATACCCAAAACCTAGTGATCCCCAATCATCATCCATATGGTTTATTTATAGTTTTCATTATCTAAATTCTAAGTGAAACATGGAAAAAACTCATTTGGTCCACTAGTCGTACTAGTACATATCTACCCCACCTAGGTACTTGGGCTTCCCCCTTTGTGTTCAAACAATTTCAGAATTCTACATAAGTCCATTTTGATATAAAACACCACTGATGGTCACATAAATTCAGTATAGTATCTATACACATTTGAGACCATTTAAAACACCCAACAAAACACTTTTATTTTTAATGAAACAATTCCACAAAATCTCGCATTGTTTTGCACCCAAAACTCTTGGAAAACCCCAATTTGTGCACTATGTACACAATTTTAAGTTACCAAAATAGAAAAGGCAGCCCAATACATTTCAATGAATCCAAAAAATCAAATTTAGTGCTTAACCATGTGAACCAATAAATGTTAACTTTGTAAAACCTTCATTTTCACACAAACATGGCTCTTAAAGTTCACATATTCCACAAACACCCTTAAAACCCATTTTCACAGCAACAACCAAAGGGTATTAACATTAAAAAAATTATTTTTAGCCCTATTTCAGTTCAATAAAATTAATTAAGTATTTATTGGTCGACCCCAAATAAACCGATAAAACATTTCTATGAAAAACCCCCAATTTCAGATAAAATTTGTATTTAAAATTCATTTTCAATACAAAAACAACTAAAACTAATTTTTTTCAGCAATAATAAAATGATATAAACCATAAAATATGATAAATAAATCATTCAAAGTCACAAGGATTGCATAAACATGGAATTACCTACCAAAGTAATCAAAACGATTGAATCCTTTGTGTGAAAACTCAAACGCACCACTGCCACAGCTCAAGGAAGGTAAAATAGACCTAAAACAAGAATTCCAGACCATGAAACACAAGATCAAACCCTAATTTCAAAACCCAAGTTTTTGGAAAATAGGAACTTCAAGAATAAGAGAAGAAACCCTAAGACAATGGGATCAAGAAGGATGGAAACACACTTACTTAAGGGGTCTTGAAGAAATCTCTAAAAATACAAAAGTAGCTGAATTTTAAAATAGACAAAAATTATGGTGAGGATCGAACAAGGATGAGGAGGTCATGTAGGGACTAGAATGGTGGGAAAAGAGTGAGAAATAAAGGAGTTATGATAGAACTAAGTTATCTCTTCAAATATGAAAGATTTGAGAACCCCTATGAAGGTCTTCCATAATTCGTGATTCATACGGGCACTAATGTGACACCCCAAGCTTCCATGGTACGCTTCTCTTTGAATAATAGAGCAACGTGTGTTGTATGCAACCTCAAGTTCTAACACACCGTGACCAATCAAAGTAGCTGTTATGAATAGTAATACCCACTTTTTGAAAGTATATAAATTTTATTTTTCAGAATGGACTTCATTTTTGTATTCGGAATATTGAAATTATCCTACGTTGAATTTTTTGTAATTTTCTAAGAACTTCCAATTTTCAATGAATAGAAAAAATACTTAAAAAACTTTTTTAAATAAAAAAAATTTATAGTGATAAATTATACTGTTGAGTGGTTTTAAATTATAATTAGAATATATTTTTACCCTTTTATGCAATAGTGGTTATTAGAATTAATTTCACTTTGAAATTGGACATAAACAATTGCCAATCTTTTCATATATATTGTTTCTTAAAAACAAGATATTTGTTGTGACATCGAAAATTAATTATTAAATTAATTAATTCAACTTATATGTTTTGTATTTTTTAAAATAGACAACATTTTTGATTTAGTAATATTAAATCTATCTTAGGGTGAATTTTTGGTATTTTTCTGAAAAACTTCAATTTTTGATGAATAGTGAAACCACTAAGTGGTAGTTAAAAAACTAATTTTTCATATAAATGAAACTTTACCACTTATTTGAATTAAATTTCAAAAATACTACATACATCGTTTTCATTAGTAAGTAAAATGTGGTTCAATGGGATGAAAATAATTTTTGGTGAATAGTAACTTTTAAGTTTTATTAATCATGATTAAAGGTAATTAGTGTAATTTAAGGTAAATATAATGTCATAATATTATGAAATTACCTTTACACTTTTTATAACCTTATTTTATGAGTCATGTCCGACCATGACAATCCATGGGTCAACTTGGGGACCCCATGTAGACACTTGGGTAAGAAAATGACATTAATAACTTTTTATTTAAAGTAATAATAAAATTGTCACAAACATGTGTTGTTTTACTAAAACAATTATTACATGGGGTTATATAAGTTAACCTTTCGACTATAAATATTAATTGGAAATATAAAACTATTTCCTACATCATGGTAATTTTTTAATAATTTTTAGACATTAAATAAATAAATTTATTTATGACACCATGATGATGCAGTGATTACCTCATTAAAGAACAATTTAAATAAAATGAAACAATAAGGTAAAATATAAGACTTAAAATTGTCTAAAACCTATTGGATGGGTGGATTTAGAACCCTTATCACCTTATCCTAGAAATATATCATTATGGGACCTTTAAAATCCAAAAATCATTTCATAATAATATAACATTTCATGACTTTCCAAGAGTGCCCCTCCTGTGCTCTTATAAAAGGCCACCACCTCTACCACCTTATTCACACCTTCAAAGCCATTTGTCTCATCCAAACTCTACTCAAATACTCTCTCCACTTCCCTATATTACTCATAGAAGCCTCACTTTGGGCAGAAATCTTTCCAAGGAAGCCTTTGTCTCAAATCAAAAAGAGTTACCCGATTTTAAGGTAATGTCCTCTCTTATGTTCTTTTGTTTTATTTTGCTTCTCAAACCCCTTAAACTCTTTTTATTACTTTATTTTGAAACAACACCAGTATATTAAATATACTAGGATGTTTTTATGAGAATTATTTGATTTACACTTACACACACCTTCGTCTAATGGTTAAAGAATATACTGTTTCTGTGGGTGGCGAATTACTACCTCACGAAATGATGATTGTTCAATATTCTTCTCACACCTCTCATGGTGGCCATTAAGATGTCACTATATTTATATATGATATATATTATTTTTATGTTTCCCTTATGCTTCTGTATTTTTCATTTATGTCATAACATTATGATTTCCATTATGGGTAAACGAGATAATTTCATTTTAGGAAGTGCGGACTATCGCCCCCTCAAAGTGATTTGAATCGTTACTGCCATAGGTGGGACGTATAAAGGATGGATTAAATGATATTATATATGATATTATAATGGAATTATAATATACCTTTATATCATTATGATTTCATTCTATTAAATACGAAATATAAATGAAAGTAGTGTTTATGCGTACGTACGGCTTACCGTCTCCATGAACGGTGCATTTCATTTATTACCTTTAAATGTTATGTAATATTATAAATGAATGTATATACTGGATATGTATGATATATATGATATCTACATCATGAATATAATTCTGTATATAATGGATATTTTACCACATGAACAACTTGTAATTATAAGAAGTTTATTTTTGACTCAAGTACCAAAGATCGACAAAACGACCATTATTAACTTAAATAATTAAATAATGTTCATAACATGGTAATAAGTGATATAAAAGGAAGAATTAACTTGAAAAAGGTTATTAAGAAAGTATAAATTAACTCTAGTTTATTATTCAGGAGGTTAAAGAACGATCGAGTCAAGTCGGACACGAGGTAAGGGACTTAGTCTCAATCTCCTTTCATTGAGGCATATTTTGTTTTATACACAACTTTATTTTATATGGTGTATAAACCCATTTGACTTTTACATTTATTCAAAAGGAATATTTTTATACTAATCAATTTACTAAATGACAAAAAGTAATGTTTTTTTTGTCGTACGTATGTGGCAACAGCGACTTCTCCGCCGTTGTGACCATTATTTGAGTTTCAGCTTCCTCTACAAGCCATAACTTTTTTTTAAAATGAAAAATAAATACCAAGTTTTACTTTTCTTTTATTTTGTTATTGAAAATGGTTTCATCATATCAATTTGTTTTATTGATATCTTGTGATTGAAATGTGGAAATGTTATGTTTCCATTATGCATGTTTTATGTGATACGATTATGTTATGGTTTATTATATGTTTAAACCTTTTCATATAATGAATGCATTGGACTTAGTATGTGACGGTTGGATCCCTCTATAGCTCCTCGATGCATCGGTAGGTCTCATGAGACAAACTAGTGTCTTGGCACAAGGCCTTGACAAAATCTTATTTGTAGTCTTGGCACAAGGCCTTGACTATGTGGTTATGACAGTCTGGCATTATGCATTCCATCATTATGAAAGTGGTTATTGATATTTCATGTCATTATTCGACTAGTAGAATATCCATGTGAATAAGTAAATGGAATTATTTCATTTTACTTTTTCCATATTATGTTGAATTTCAAGTTTAAAAGGCTTTTTGTTTTAGTTATACATTACCTTAAATGTTTGTGTTTATTTATGAAAGTTTCCACTATATTTTGATCCTTATTGAGCATCTGATCTCACCCCTTCCTATGTTTTATTTTTCCCTGGATGTGAAGAAATATTTTATGACTGACCTACAGGGATAGTTTGAAGGGGATATGAATGTGGAATATGGAGACTATGTTATTGTAGTTTTTCACTTTATGATGTAATGTAACATTTATGAATGTATCTAGTGTTTCCAAGGCTGCTAAACTAATCAGTATTTTGAGACTTGATCTTTTGTGATCATGCCAATGTTACGTAATAATGCACCGACTCTGGGTAACTGGGGTCGGGGCATTACAGTTGGTATCAGAGCCAGTTTAGTACTAACCTTTGAAGCTATATTTAAAAAAACTCTGATTAGATCACATAGCCATAAGATACACTTTGAGGATTAGTATAGAAGAACTTCCTAGAATTTTGGTATTATAGATATTTTGTGAGTTTTATGAGCAATACATCCCTTTCTGGATATGAGCAGGTAGAGGTGGCTCTAGCACAGATGTACCTAGTGGTAAAACCCGAAAACACCGCTTTGAGCTAGACTCGAATGGGAACCGGTGCATGACAACGAGCCTTGCTGCACTCTTGGTTACGACAATCCCAGGGGATATGCTTAGGATAATTTCCATTTTCTTTACAAACCATTATAAAGTATTTATGAGTATACACTTACTCAAAGAAAACATTTTTATGATTATGGATTATATCTATAAACTGTTCAATTTATGTTAAGTGTTTTACAAGTATGGAATTATGTATTTTTATTCATAAACTGATCTAGTTTATGACATTGTTTAGAAATGGAACCTAGTGGAAGGAATGGAAACTGTATAAATGCATGCACTCTATATAGGGATTTCCCTCCTACTCAAGATAATTATAGTGGAGCTGGTGATACAACTGGTGCTGGTCAACTTATCACCATACTGGGAAAACTCACTCAGGTTATGAATAATAACTTTACTCGTATGGAGCACCCTAATCCGCAATGTGGAGGATCAATGTTAGACCCCTTCATGAGGAAAAAACCACCAATATTCAATGGGAGTACAAATCCCTTAGTATCTGAGCAATGGATAAATTCCTTAGAGAAAATATTCCATGCCTTGGGGAGTAGTGAAAGGGAAAAGGTTATCATGGCAGTTTACCACCTCACTTGAGATGCTGATCAATGGTGGTCATTGATTCAAAACACAAAGGAAGATGACGAAGTATTAAATATGGAATGGATGGAGTTCAAAGATATTTTCATAGAAAAATAATTTCCTTGTGACCATCGAGCAGATATGGAAAGGAAATTTTTGAGTCTGAGACAGAAGGAGGATGAGAATATCGCAAAGTATGAGGCCGACTTTACAAGGTCAGCGAGGTATGCTACAGATTATATATGTAACCCAAGAAGTAAGATTGATCATTTCTTTGATGGGTTAAAATCGTTCCTCTGTCAAGAATTCATCTCACAATCCTTCTCGTTATACAAAGACATTATCTCATGTGCTATTAAGATGGAAAATGAATTCTCTAAGTCTTACGACTTTAAAGAAAAGAAAGAGAAGAAGAGATCTGATGATCACTCTGGAAATGTAAATAAGGGGAAGAAGGGAAAAAGTTGATTATCCATCTTGTAGTAAATATGGGGAGAAACACCCCAGTACTTTCTTGAAAGGAATGGAAGTCTATTACAAGTGTGGTGAAAAAGGCCACCAAGCTCATAATTTCAAGGGGAAGAAAGAAGATACTAATGTTCAATGCTATAATTGCAGGGAGATGGGACATTATGTAAATGAATTTCCTAAGCGTCAGGGGAACTTACCTCAGAAAAGGCCAAGGGATCAAGGACAAGATTATGTTATCACTACTACTGAGGTATAAGCTCTGAAAGACGTGGTGGCAGGTAATTTAATGGTTTCCTCAAGTTTAGAAAATGCATTATTTGATTCTGGATCATCGCGTTGTTGCATATCTTCCCATTTTTCTAAGAAAATTAGATATTTACAATTTGATTTAACAAGGGAGTTGTCATTCAAAACTCCTAAGGGAACTATCATTGCAACAAAGTTTTGTGAATCAGTTCCCATTAGAGAACATAAATGTTCTTTATCTGCTAATCTCATCATTCTACCCATGATTGAATTTGATATAATCCTCAGTATAGATTGGCTTTCGGACCATGATGTGAAGATTTATTGTAAGAAGAAGGAGGTTATGATTTTTGATAATGATGATAAGGAACACCTTATCTTCATAGCAGAATCATCACCACCTAATTCTTATCTATATCCACCCCCAGTAGCTCAAATAAATTCACTTATTGGGGAGGAAGAGAATGAAATAACTGTGGGTGAGGAAGGGAATGTTCAAATAGAGGATTTACCTATTGCGAGAGAATATGTTGATGTGTTTCCAGAAGATTTACCTGGGCATCCTCCAGAACGAGAAGTTCAGTTTTCTATTGACCTAATGCCTGGTTCAAGGACTATATCGAAGACCCCATATAGAATGGCCACTGTGGAATTAGTTGAACTAAATAAAAAACTAGAGTAATTGATTAATAAGGGATTTCTTCACCCTAGTGTTTCTCTATGGGGATCCCCTATACTTTTTGTTAAAAAGAAAGATGGATCTATGAGGTTATGTATCGACTACAGGGAGATCAATGCTATAACAATAAAGAACAAGTATCCCCTACCTCGAATTGATGATTTATTTGACCAACAACATGGAGCTCAATAATTTTAAAAGATTGACCTTCAATCTGGATATCATCAGTTGTGTGTGAAAAAGGAAGACATACCGAAGACAGCATTTTGAACAAGGTACGGGCATTACGAGTTTACAGTAATGCATTTTGGGATGACTAATTCTCCCTCTGTTTTCATGGATCTAATGAATGGAGTTTTCAAGGAATATCTTGATGAATTCATAGTGGTATTTATTAATGATAATCTGGTATACTCTAAAAGCTATGAAGATCTTGAAAATCACTTGCGCATTATTCTAAAGACTCTTAGAAGACACAAATTATATGGGAAGTTTACCAAGTGTGAATTATGGCTTCATGCGATTTATTTTCTTGGCCATATTGTCTCTCAGGATGGAATCTATCTTGATCCTTCTAAGACAAGAGCGATCCAAGAATGGCCAGCACCGACAAGTATAATTTTGATATGCAGTTTTACTGGTTTAGTAGGTTATTATCGACATTTTGTCCAGAATTTTTCCCAATTGGCTAACCCATTAACGAAGCTGACACGTAAAGGGGTTAAATTTTTTTGGAAAAAATAGTGTGAATAATGTTTCTAATAACTAAAGAGAAGATTAGTCAATGCCCCTATAATTACTCTACCATCGGGGAATGACGGGTTCATTATTTATAGTGATGCATCAAAGAAAGGACTTGGTTGTGTCCTCATGCAGAATGATATGTTTATTGCCTATGCATCACGACAGTTGAAAATTCATGAGAAAAACTATCCTACTCATGATCTCGAGTTAGCATCTATGATATTTTCTTTGAAGATATGGAGACACTACCTCTATGGTGAAAAATGTGATATTTATACTGATCAAAAGAGTTTGAAGTATATTTTCTCACAAAAAGAACTCAACATGAGGCAAAGGAGATGGATTGAATTACTAAAGTATTATGATTGCATGATACACTACCACCCAGGGAAGGAAAATAAGGTGAAAGATCCTTTGAGCAGAAAATATCATGGAGTTTTGAACAATATGACAAATGAAAGGGATCCTATTTTCATGGATCTAGTGAAGATGGACATGGGAATAACTATGGAAGGTGAAACATCAATGCTTTTTCAAATGGTTTCCAAACCATCTTTACTAGAAAGGATTAAGAGTTCTCAGACCAATGATGAAGAGTTTCAAAAGAATATTAAAGTTGTGAAAGATGGGAGATTGAGTGACTTTGTGTATGAAGATAGAATTTTGAAATTTAGGAAGAGACTTTGTGTTCCCGATATAGCTGGTCTAAAAAGGGAATTCTTGGATGATTCTCATAGTTCCAATTTCTCTATACACCCTGGTAGCACTAATATGTATAGAGATTTGAAGGAACATTTTTGGTGGGACAACATGAAGAGGGAGATTGCTGATTTTGTGTCAAGATGCATGGTTTGTCAACAAGTGAAAGCTGGGAGGCAACTTCCTAGAGGAGTTATACAACCTCTTCCCATACCTAAGTGGAAATGGGATAATATTACGATGGAATTTGCCATGGGACTACCAAAGACTCCTAGAAGAAATGATGAAATATGGGTCATTGTTGATCGTCTTACCAAGTCATCACATTTTCTTGCTCTAAGAGAAGATTTACCACTTGAACATTTAGCAAGACTGTATATTAATGAAGTTGTAAGACTTCATGGAGTACCCCTATCGATTGTTTCGGATCTTGATCCCCATTTTAAATCAAGATTATGGAAAAGTATTCAGAAATACTTGGACACGGAACTTTGTTTGAGCACTGCTTACCACCCTCAAACAGATGGACAATCAGAACAGACTATTCAAACCTTGGAAGACATGTTGAGATCCTGCTCACTTTACTTTCAAGGTATATGGGATCAATATTTACTTCTGTTAGAGTTTTCCTATAATAATAGCTTCCATTAAAGTATTCGTATGGCACCATATGAAGCGTTATACGGAAAGAGGTTTCACACACCAACCTATTGGGATGATATTGGTGAAAGAAAACTCATAGGCCTAGAACTTGTTGAGGAAACGATGGAAAAGGTGAAGGTAATCCAAAACCACATCAAAGCGGATCAAAGTAGGCAGAAGAGCTATGCCGATAACCAAAGGAAGGATTTGGAATTTCAGGTAGGAGATCATGTTTTCTTGAAGGTATCTCCATGGAAGGGTGTTATACGATTCGGTAAGAAGGGAAAATTAAGTCCCAGGTATATCAGACCATTTGAAATTCTATAACGAATTGGGGTTGTAGCTTACCATTTGGCAATGCCTTCAAGTCTCTCTAAAGTTCACGATGTGTTCCACTTATCACTATTGAGAAAATACATACCTGACCCAATGCATGTACTCACCTATGAGGAATTAGAACTGGAACCCGATCTGTCTTATTGCGAAGAGCCTTTCAGGATTCTGGATACGAGAGAACAAGTGCTGAGAAGCCGGACGACTTTTCTGGTAAAAGTTCTATGGAAGAAATATAAGATGGAAGAGGCAACGTGGGAACCCGAGGAACTTACGATGAAGAACCACCCAAGTCTTTTTATGCAGTAATATTCTAGAAATTTCTAGGATGAAATTATTTGAATGAGGGGAGAATGTGACACCCCAATCTTTCATGGTACGCTTCTCTTTGAATAATAGAGCAGCGTGTGTTGTACGCAACCTCGAGTTCTAACACACCGCGACCAATCAAAGTAGCAGTTATGAATATTAATACTCACTTTTTGAAATTATATAAATTTTATATTTCATAATGGACTTCATTTTTGTATTTGTAATATCGAAATTATCCTAAGTTGAATTTTTTGTAATTTTATGAGAACTTCCACTTTTCTATGAATAGGAAAAAATACTTAAAAACAACTTTTTTTAATCAAAGTAATTTATAGTGATAAATTATACTATTGAGTGGTTTTAAAGTATAATTAGAATATATTTTTACCATTTTATCCAATGGTGGTCATTAGAATTAATTTCACTTTGAAATTGGACATAAACAATTGTCAATCTTTTGAAATATATTGTTTCTTAAAAACACGCTATTTGTTGTGACAACGGGAATTAATTATTAAATTAATTAATTCAACTTATATGTTTTGAATTTTGTAAAATAGACATCATTTTTGAATTAGGAATATCAAATATAGCTTAGGGTGAATTTTTTGTATTTTTCTGAAAAACTTCAATTTTTGATGAACAGTGAAACCGCAAAGTGGTAGTTAAAAAACTAATTTTTCATTTCAATGAAACTTTACCACTTCTGTGAATTGATTTTCAAAAATCTGACATACATGGTTGTCATTAGTAATTAAAATTTGGTTTAATGGGATGAAAATAATTTTTTGTGAATAGTAACTTTTAAGTTTTATTAATCACGATTAAAGGTAATTAGTATAATTTAAGGTAAATATAATGTTATAATATTATGAAATTACCTTTAAACTTGTCCTACCCTTATTGGATGAGTCATGGACGACCAATAAAATCCATGGGTCAACTTGGGTACCCCATGGATCAACTTGGGTAAGAAAATGACATTAATAACTTTTTATTTAAAGTAAAAATAAAATTGTCACAAACATATGTTGTTTTACTAAAACAATTATTAGATGGGGTTATATAAGTTAAATTTTTGACTATAAATATTCATTAGAAATATAAAAATATTTCCTACATCATGGTAATTTCTTTTAATTTTTATTTATTAAATAAATTTATTTATTTATGACACCATGATGATGCAGTGATTACCTCATTAATGAACATTTTAAATAAAATAAAAATATAAGGTAAAATATAAGACTTTAACTTTTCTAAAACCTGTTTTATGGGTTTATTTAGAAACATTATCACCTTATCCTCGAAATATAACATTTTGGGACCTTTGAAATCGGAAAATCATTTCATAATAATGTAATATTTCATGAATTTCCAAGAGTGCCCCTCCTCTCCCCTTATAAAAGGCCCCCACCTCTACCACCTTATTCACACATTCAAACCCATTTGGATCGTCCAAACTCTTCCCAAATACTCTCTAAACTTCTCTCTATTACTCCTTGAAGCCTCACTTTAGGCAGAAGTCTTCCCAAGGAAGCCTTTGGATCAAATCAAAAAGAGTTACCCGATTTTAAGGTAATGTCTTCTCTTATGTTCTTTTATTTTATTTTGCTTCTCCAACCCCTTAAACTCCTTTTATTCCTTTATTTTTAACAAAACCATTATCCTAAATATACTAGTATGTTTTTATGAGAAGTATTTGATTTACACTTACACACACCATCGTCTAATGGTTAAAGAACATACTGTTTCTGTGGGTGGTGAATTACTGCCTCACGAAATGATGATTGTTCAATCTTCTTTCATCACCTCTCATGGTGGACATTAAGATGTCACTATGTTTATATATGATATATATTATGTTTATGTTTTCCTTATTCTTCTGTATTTTTCATTTATGTCATACCTTTATGACTTCCATTATGGGTAAATGCGATAATTTCATTTTAGGAAGTGCGGACTACCGCCTCCTCAAAGTAATTTGAATCGTTAATGCCATATGTGGGATGTATAAAGGATGGAGGAAATGATATTATATATGTTATTATACTGGAATTATAATATAGCTTTATATCATTATGGTTTCATTCTATTAAATATGAAATAGAAATGAAGGTAGTGTTCATGCGTACGTACTGCTTACCGTCTCCATGAACGGTGCATTTCATTTCTTACCTCTAAATGTTATGTAATATTATAAATGAATGTATATAATGGATATGTATGATATATATTATATCAACATCATGAATATAATTCTGTATTTTATGGATATTTTACCACATGAACAACTTGTAATTATAAGTAGTTTATTTTTTACTCAAGTACCAAAGATCGAAAAAACG
Source organism: Viscum album (assembly GCA_963277665.1). Lineage (NCBI taxonomy): Eukaryota > Viridiplantae > Streptophyta > Magnoliopsida > Santalales > Viscaceae > Viscum > Viscum album. The sequence goes on from OY728121.1 coordinate 110,488,944, forward strand.
ACCGTTATTAACTTAAATAATTAAATAATGTTCCTAACAGGGTAATAAGTTATATAAAAGGAATAATGAACTTGAAAAAGGTTCTTTAGAAAGTATAAATTAACTCTAGTTTATTATTCAGGAGGTTAAAGAATGATCGAGTCAAGTCGGACATGAGGTAAGGGACTTCATCTCAATCTCCTTTCATTAGGGCATATTTTGTTTTATACACAACTTTCTTTTATACTGTGTATAAACCCCTTTGAATTTTACGTTTATTCAAAAGGAATCTTTTTATACGAAGCGTTTTACTAAACGACAACAAGGAATGTTTTTTTTGTCGTACGTATGTGGCGATAAGGACTTCTCCGCCGCCGTGACCATTATTTGAGTTTCGGCTTCCTCTACAAGCCATAACTTTTTTTTAAATGAAAAATAAATACCAAGTTTATATTTTCTTTTATTTTGGTATTGAAAATGGTTTTATCATATCTATGTGTTGTATTGATATCTTGTGATTGAAATGTGGAAATTTTATGTATCCATTATGCATGTTTTATGTGATACGATTATGTTATGGTTTATGATATGTTTAAACATTTTCAAATATGTAATGCATTGGACTTAGTATGTGATGGGGGGATCCCGCTATAGCTCCTTGATGCATAGGTAGGTCTCATGAGACAAACTAGTGTCTTGGAACAAGGCCTTGAAAAAATATTATTTGTAGTCTTGGCACAAGGCCTTGACTATGTGGTTATGATAGTCTGTCATTATGCATTCCATCATTATGAAAGTGGTTATTGATATTTCATGTGATTATTCGACTAGTAGAATATCCATGTGAATAAGTAGATGGAATTATTTCATTTTACTTTTTCCATATTATACTGAAGTTCAAGTTTAAAAGTCTTTTTTTTATTTATACGTTGCCTTAAATGTTTATGTTTATTTATGAAGGTTTCTGCTATATTGTTATCCTTACTGAGCATCTGAGCTCACCCCTTTCTAAGTTTTGTTTTTCCCAGGATGTGAAGAAATATTTTATGACTGACCTGTAGGGATAGTCTGAAGGGGATATGATTGTGGACTATGGATACTATGTTATTGTATTTTTTCACTTTATGATGTAAGGTAACATTTATGAATGTATCTAGTGTTTCCAAGGCTACTAAACTATTCAGTCTTTTGAGACTTGATCTTTTGTGATCATGCCAATGTTGCGTAATAATGCACTAACTCTGGGTAACTGGGGTCGGGTCGTTACATCTAAATAGCGTGGAAAGGTAATGTGGACGTGCCTAAGGATGTTAGCTTCACGTGGGAGGTGGAATGATCGAAACCAAGTAAAAATGAATAAGTTATTAAATAAACAAAATTTATTTTCAAATCTGGAAATGGGCTTCTGGGCAGGCCCAATTCCTTAAATAAAAAACCCAAATCTGCCATAATTATGGATTCTTAAATGGCTAAAATTAATATGGTAGTGTTAATAGGTCAGGGCAGGCCAAGTAGTAATTGGAATTTATGAAATATGTTGAAAAATAAAGTAGTTAAAAAGGAAACAAAAATTATTTTTAAATCTGGAATTTCCCTCACGGTTTGACTCAAATCATGAAAACTAACTCATTCCTCCAAAAATGCATGGGAAACCCCCAAGACAAATAAATAAAGCAAATTAAATTAAATATACCTTTAAAATATGTCAGGCATGTGACAAAACATCAGGTTTAAAATATCTTTTTTGGAAGTATATATATTCAAGGGTTATAAATTAAAATAAAACCTTCAAAGATTCTCTCAAATAATTTTTTTATTTAAGATTATTTTATCACTAGGTAGGTCTATATTTTCTCTTATAGATCCATTAATTAATTTTCAACAACCAGTTGAAATAATTGCATGATTATATGCTAAATCCCCAAGATTTTTCTTTAATAATAAGAATATATGATTTCTTTTAAATAATTTAAAAAATTAATATCTATAAAACCTATAATTAAAGAAAAACATATATCATATATTACATTTTCCACATTTAAAATATTAGTGAAATGTAATGAAAAAAATAAAATACTCATATTTATCATTAGAATTTCTACTTCTAGTGGTCATTCAATAATTAAGGAATAAATTCATAATATAAAATCAAAACTTGTTATGATTATCACATAGAAAATATTGTATACTTTATAACTTATATCCTAGGAATTATTTTAAAACATATCTATGGGGATAGAATCCCTAATTTATTTTCATGATGGTGAATTTGGTAGAAAGAAGAAATTTGGATGAATCATCTATATTCACAATACACATCTCATAAAAACCATAATTATAATTCCTAGAATAATTTTAATATCAACATTCGTTTTATTAACTGAACGATAAATCATTTGATCAAATTTAATAACTTCCCAAATATTCATGATAAAAATTAAAACATATGTAGCACAAATTATATCTAATTTTCAATGAATAATTTCATTTTCTTCAAGGAATAATGTAAAGTATTTAAAATTTCATTCACATCAAGTGATGGATTCATTAATTAGATTACATGTTTCATGAATTATTATTCACAATTAATCAATAATTATCATTTTTTTAAAAAAAATATTAATTTTATTTATCATGATGATCATTTTTTAACCACTTTTGGTGGTAAAATTACTTTCATAAGATATAATGCATTATAAAAATTATACAACTCTATCATTTCTTCTATGAACTATATGATGAATAACAAACACTTCCAGATATAATATTTAATTAATTACATGATATGATATTGATAATCCATAAACACACAATAAATAATTTTTTTCTTGATATTGCTGCAAAAGTAGAAAAAATGATAATTGAAAATATTCTTTAACTTAATTTCAAAAGATATTATTTTCACATCATCCTTTAGGGGAATAATATTTTATAAATATTAATAAAATTAATTACGTTATTTAAATATTTATTTCCTTAAAACCACTTCTGGTGGTTCTATCATTTGTATTTGTCAATTTTTTATTTAAATAAATAATTTATAATGATCATAACAAAACATCATATTCACCTCAAACATGATTTTTAAAAATATTGTGTATGTTTACATACAATTCAAGGAATGGAATATAATTATTTTAATAAACACTATCATTTCTTTCATGGAATAGAATAAAATTATTAGATCGGGTTTTATAGTGTCAAAACAAGATAGGTTCAAGCCTGTTTATTAAGGAAATAAACAAATTTTTAACTGGGTTGAGAGGAAACTCAATACATATCCCAAATTCCTAATCATATGAAGGCCTTGAAATATATTCTTGAATACCATTTTTAAAATAATAAAGCTCTAAGGCCTAGTTTCCTTGTTTTCACCACTCATCATGCACTATAGAACCTACCTCCTATATCGAGGTCATCCCTTTTTCATCGTAGTTCCCTATAGGCAGTGCCTCTTGCATCATGGCCTACCGTACTATGTCGTAGAACCTTGCCGGTTTTTCTTTTCTTCCTTTTCCAACCCTCTTGTGTTGTAGCACCCTATCGCAGCCTATCCTCATGCATCATAGTGCCCTCCATGCATGATAAATCCTTACCCCACATTTAAATAGCTTCCCAAACCATAATATTAGGGGTTTGAACCCTAGTTGTTTTGATAAAAATTAGAAGACATGACCTCTAAAGACCCAAAAATGACATACATGTACATTATATTACTTTTAAGGAATACTTAATACATGACACAACCAGATGCCCAAAGACCGTATTGGTTTATTTCATTTGTAAACTGGAAAACAAAAACAATTGTTTCATAAAACATATACATTTTCTCTTACTTTATGCTTCATAACTAGATACCCTTTTTAAAACTTTTTACCTAATACCCTTCTTCATATCTTGGGGGAAAAGAAAACATAAAAATGGGTGAGCTCAAATGATTGGTAAGGGAAAGCATAGAAAATATCTTACAAAACAAAAACATAAGAATGTAAAAACATGAACATAAATTTTGAAAAAAACATACAACATTTAATATTTACCAAAATCTTGATTCAGGAAATAAATCTTGGTAGTTTATAAGGCATAAATCATAATGGAATCATGAACCATGAGAAAATAGCATTGGAATAAACTATGGAATTGTGCAAAACAAATAATCACATAATATAATTTTCATAGTAGGAAAGGAATTTCTTCCAATACCATTATAGTGGAAAAAGTCCATTACTGAACCGGGTTTACTTTCCTTTTTAGCCATGTGTTACTGAACCCTATTTACTTGTTGTTCCAGTCCTGTATTACTGAATCAAATTAACTTGACCTTCCATTTATGTATTACTGAACCAGGTTTACTTTTTATTCTAGTCATTTATATATCATGAGAAATAAATCTTTACCCAATGCATTAGAGTGAGATATAGGTCCCACCCATCTCATAATGAAATCATTCTTACATATGCCACAAAAACATATATCATCCATCATAGCATAACCCAAAAAATAAAATGGGTTTCATAAACATAATTTATTATAACATAATCCATATAAAAAATCATTCTGTCATTAACACAGTCAAATAATAGTAATAATAGGGATATAAATATAAACCTATTTAAATAGTGTTATCTTAGATGGAAAATAATTTTGACAAAACACTTGAACTTAATTCTAGAGGAAAATATCCTTTCTTCTTCAAAAACATTATCTTTTCTTAGAATGTTGTGTGACTTTAAAAGAAAATAATTTAGTGGAAAATAAATTTTAAATTTTTTAAAGGAATCTTCATGGAAATAAGGTTTTATAGAGACATAAAAATCCATTTATACCATGTATTTTAAAAAAACATTCTCGTCATACTTTTACCAGAATAGTCAAAAAGTACCTCGTATTGAAAAAATGATAAAATATTCCTTTAATACAATTTAAAAAAATTACCAATGGGTAAAATTTAATTTAAAACATTGTAGAATAATTAAAATAATATTACATATTTTTGAAACAAGGATTTGGACAATAAATACACCCCAGTAAATACTTACATATAAATAATCTCAAATAAAAATGAGACTGTGAAATTATCCCTTACCTTAGGTATGATATGCTTCATATGTATCCAAAACTCCTGTATAATGATTTAAATTTTGTTATTGACTTATTCCAGAATCATAGTCATTTTTATGATATCATATATGATCATCTTATCATTAGTTTTTTAGGAACATTTCATTGTCACATGTTATTCGGATTTTAACTGTTTTAGGTTTTTATGTATCTTTTGTCTGATAAGTTCATGTTACACTTATTAGATTATAGTTATATAATTTATAGAAATATATTAGTATAATATATATCATATTTATTTATTCAATTCTTGTATATAATCATGGTTTAATGAAGATCATGTAGAATGAATCGCATCGCATCGTGGAGACGGTTTGTTGTACGGATGCACGAGCGATGATATTATTAATTTAATGGTTAAATGGTATGGAATTGGATGGTATTTTAATTATAAATAATAATTATAATGTTATATTAATTATTTAATTCCATCATACCCATCATTATACCCATCCAAATTAAGTATTTTTGAATAAAAAATTACATCCTGACATAGAGATGGTAAGTCGTACGTATGCACACATGGTGATATTGTTATTCATAGGATGGATAAAAGGAGTTATAAGGTTTTCATATAATTATAATAACATCTAATCATATATTATATAATGTATTTAATACTTTATTATAGAAACAACAAAAGAATAGTTAGTAGAATAAGAAAATAATTTTTAAAGAGGTGATAAAACAATTACTTCTTTTCTGAGTATCTCCTTTTTATTTGCACAAAAGGTCTCCTTTGGATGACTTTATGCCCAAATTTTGGACTCTAAGATGAATTGAGGGAATTGGGTAGAGGAAATGGGTAGGTTTTGGATGAGAAATTGGTCTTTGGAGGTGTGATTAAAAGAGATGGAGAAGTTCCCTTTTATAGAAGAGGTGAGGGGAACTTTAGGAAAGTATTTAAATATTAATTTACTATAAATTGATTTTCAGTTTCTAATGGTTCCAAACTCATTCATTTCAAATATAAGATGTGTATTTGTATAAATAATCTCAAAAAATAAATTTTAGACATGTTTTTATTTTATTTTCAACCATATCATTTTGATTTATCCTAATTTAATCTATTTAATTTTAATTGTTGTAATAATATTCAAAATATTAAATGGTTATAAATATTTACATATGTGTTGTAAAATATATATAATTTTATTATTTATGAAATTTTAGACCTTATAATTTTCACTTTATAATTTTTAAATATTTTTGTAATTTTTAAATAATTTAGTAATATGTTATTTTTATAAAATATCAATAGTGTCAATTTTAACACTATTCATTTAGTTGACTTTAAATAAAATCCACACAGAAGATAAATTCAAAAAAAATATTTAATACACTACTAAAATATCATATTAAACTATAAAATTGGTGGATCATATTAATTATTTCATATTATATTTCATTAAATATTTTTAATACAAGTTATTTGATATCTCTATTAATAAAACAATTTCTACATCACTATTGTTTCGTCATTAATTGTAATTATTTAATCTCTAAAAATTATAAATAAATTTAAATGATGTATTTAATTTAATTATATTTATATAAACTATTTATTTTCTAAGTTATGTCAATTTTATCAAAACATTAAAATTATTATACATATAAAAGATAACAGAGTGACCTGTTGTCACTTTCTTTTGTTTTAATAATAATTACAACAATTTCAGTGGAAAAAGTGCATTAAATGAATAAATTCATACCCTTAGGTGATATGGATCGACGTTTATATATATAATAGGATTTTGGAAGTTTTTTAGGTAATTTTATTATCCTTATCATATTCATTGTTACCCTAATTTTATCGATTTACCTTTAACTGTGGTAAATAAAAATTACCAAAGTTGATGTTCATAATGTCCAAAAAATAAAACTAACCTTATAACATAATTTAGACCCCCTGATTCCAAATATGGAATACATTTTTCAAACTTAAAAATACAAAATTTTCAGTAATTAATTTCAAATTAATTCCCCTTGTCAAAACGATAAAACAAGGTTTTTTAATTAAAAACCATAAAAATATTGATGTGCGTTTATATCTAATTTCAATGTGAAATTAATTTAAATGAAGAAAAATAGATTAAATTATTAAAACATAATCAAATTACACTTTAAAACCAATTAAAAAGATAATCTAACTATATAAATAAATTAGATGAAAAGGTAGTTTTGAATTAAAATATAGTATTTTCACTATTCATTAAAATATGAATTTTATCAGAAAAAATACAAAAAATTCAAACAAAGTAAATTTTGATACCCACTTCCAAATAAGAAGTTTATTTTTTCAAAAATAATATATAAAAGAGATAAAAATTATATTTAAAATGGGCGCGCCATCAAAAAGGGGGAAAACTGCATTTTTTTAAATTTACTTATTTTTTTTGAAAAATAGAATTTGTTCTTATATCATGTCTGGAAAATACATAAGAGGAATTTTAATTTTATTTGAAATTAAAAATCTGGTTAATATTATTCATAAAATCTAGTTTATATACCATTAAATAATAATATTTTAATAATATATCAGTGTTTAGTGAAACTCAGTATTGCGTACAATGAAAGCTATCAAGGATGGTCGCTCTTGTGTATAATGAAATCCAAGTCATTATTGTATGTAGTACAAGATTAATTTGTTTTTTCATATAACATAATCCAAACTTAGTTCTTTTATTCATTGAAAAAATTCTATACTCATTGTTGCGTGTATCGTACGCTAACTCGGTGTTGCATGTAACATACAACAAGTATGTTTAGTGTGAAAGGAATGTTTTACTTAGTGCATTGCAAGATATAAATGAAAATTTTAATTTATTTGAAAAAATGGTCCATAAAAACTCAGGGTGTTACTTTCTACCCCCCTTAAAATGAATTTTTCCCTCTAAATTCATCGGTTGTATAAAAGGTTTACTACATGAAAGTTTCTTTCATGGAAACCCACATCATAAAAAGGAAAAATAAAACTTTATTTTAAGAAGGATAGTTAGAAAAATAACAATTAACAAAAGTAACTCATCACTAGGTTTCTATATATAAGAACACAGGTTGGAAGTTAAAGCATGGATATGGGATAAAAATATAACCAATAAGTTATGATGGATAGTGATAGAGAACAAGTTTTAGAGAAAATTAACAACTAGAAACCCATAAATCTACAAATATTTAAGGAAATATATATGTCACGACCCCCTCCCCATAATTTGTACCCCTCCTGGGGCGACAGTGTGAGAAGAGAGAAAATGAACCCCGAGTATCTCCTCCAGTAGTCCCCAGGTTGGCGACTAGCGCCGAGGGTATAGCAAAAACAAAAATGGGAAGCATTACCCTCTAAGAGAACACATGCGGAAGAGATACATAAGATAGACACCAACCAACTCCAACTCAGAATGAAATATAAAATAAATCCCAAGTACAAATATGTAATGTCCTGAAAACTACTACAAATGAATGGGGGAAAACTACAAGTACCAAATGAAAGTAAAAAAACAGCAGCAACTACAAGCCTGAATAGCTCTTACAACCCCAAGCTAGTAGAAACCAACTTGATCTCCAACCTTCTCCAAGTGACCTGAAAACAGTTTATATATACATAGGGTGAGTATAACAGTATACTTAGTAGGATCCTTCCTGAATCCTCTCATGCAAAAGTAAAGAAATCATGTTAAATCATAGTGAACAACAAGTGAAACAAACTCATCACCAAAATAATTATACTAGGATCCCAGACTCACCATGCCTACTCTCTCCAAGTATCTCATAAAAGAGTATATAAAATAATAAATAATATCAAGGGTACCCCGCTACTACTTAACCACTACTTTGCCACTTTTCCCCAATGTCGCACATCCTAAGCATACTCTCCAAAAAGGCCTGCCCACAGACACCTGGATGAAGCACCACAACATGCACCCCGTGCAACAAAACAACCACGTCCACACAAGAAAGTAACCAGGTAGTTTCCAAGAGCCACCACAACTCGCATAATGTGTATCATACGTTAAGCATTATACCTCAATCCATTATAGCCCATAAACCAAGTAAGTATCCTTAAGCCATTATAGCTTATACATGTTATACCTATAGTAGTCCATAGGAAACTATATCCAGAATATATGTGTGTGAATTACCACAATCCAATATATCCCTCTACACACATATAGGGGGAAAACTAACTGTTGTCTCTACCATCAAAATTAACTCCCAAGAGCATAGAGTCGGGATAAAGGGGGTAGTTAGCCATCCATCCTCCCACTAGAATGTTAGGGAAAACACACCCCATGGCTCAGAATCCCCAGGGTGTTAGTTTCCCTAACTGACGGGGTGGAGTATCATATAGAAACACAAAAATTACAGAATATATTATAGCTCACAACCAGACTATGGTAATAACCTAGTCTTAGACTCAACTAAAGCTAACGTCTCTCAAACTCCCAGCTGCCACTTCTAAGACTAGGTATCTTATAAGAACACAACCATTTAAAGGTCTTTAATACATTAATTCATTACCTTTTTATCAGTTTCACTTAACTTTAATTAATTATTTAAACATTTGTTAACATTTAACAATTCCACATTAAATTTCATTATCATCACACCCAAAGTCCATTATCCCTTTAAATTGTAACCTCAGCATTGTGTCCCAGCAAGATCCAACTCCTTGGGTTAATATCATTTATTAAATCATTTATAAAAACATTACTTTCCCATATTCCCAAGAATTCTACAAAAACATTCTATGTTACTAAACATGAGGGGCTCAACTCGATGAGTATATGAACTACCCGTCAAGTCTTTTCCACCTATAGAAAGAGCATAGACCCATCCTCCCTCGAGAATATAAACATGAAAAGAAGATGGAATACCCCACGTGTCTTTGCCCCTTTTTGGAAGGAGGGTAAGAAAACCATCTTCCCCGAGAAGTGGGTAATGTAAAGAGGATAAACAACCAACAAGAATTAGCAAGCATCCAAACATTCACATCCCACCCGTTTCATCATCCCGGGTGTCCTCCCCAACACCCAAATGCATAAACTGATGCATCTTTCCACTCTAGGCATCAACTGCTACCACAACCAATAGGCCTCCATGCCCCCACATATCACAATAGCCATCCAGGCTCACATCACAACACAAGAAGCAGCAAAACAAACATCATATCAATTGGTCTCTTAGCCCTTAAACAAGTAGGAGGGTAACTCAGAACCCTATAAGGAATTATTTTTTATCAAACAACCAGTTCTTTAATCCATCTTGAATTAATCGATTTATTATTCGCAGGTTCCAACTATGGGAAACATAAATAGTAAGCTATCACAAATTGATTAAACATGCTTACTACATCAATTTGATTAGCATAAAATTACAACAACAAAAATTGGATTCATTCACATGCCTCTTTATATTTATCCAAACAAATATCAATTAATTACATATTTATGTTCTTTATTAATTTTCATCATGAATGAAAATATAAACAAAGAAATCACTGATATCACACTATCAAGCAAAATAAGAGGCAATAACATATCATCGATATCAATATATTTATTTGGTTAAAAAATTTATTATGTAAATTCCATTGTGATCCAATGGGAGAAAACATGCTAACTATACAGTTTCACATAAAGGAAAAGATAAGCAATGAATACCCTACCTCAAATGGTTCTTAACATTATTTATACAAGAACAAACCATAAAACGGGTTACGATCTCCTCCCCTCGTGACAACTGTATCCACCCAAGGATGTAGAGACACCACCACACTGATCAACACCCAAGAAAATTCCATTAGGAACATGGTGATATCATTATATAAAAGGGAAAGGAGAAATATAAGGAGATGAACCCAAAATAATGACAATAGATCATACCTTATATCGAAGATTGATCAGTACTGCTTGGTTGAATCAAAAACAGAGGGGAACTAAACCAAGGAGGAAAGTTTGATAGCACAACTCCTATGGGAAGGAATGGATGGTTCGAGTCTCTCACACCTGAGAACAAGGAGAAAGAAATAGGTAGAAAGATATCTTGTCCCTTGAGAAGATTTTGAGTAGTAGTTTAAGATACGCTGGATTTTCCATTAAAAGGGGATCACATAAAACCAAGCGGTTTGACCAAGTAAAAGCATCCCGAGCCTTTAGAATAATTAATATAGGAGTTATGTCCTTTGAATTGGCCTTAGAGTCCTTAAAATGAGGCTTTAAATGCATTTTATGTTAAAGGAAACGTCAAAGGGGAGAAATACTAGAAAGCTGGAAACACTATTCACGAACTTGAAATTTGGAAAAAGAAAAAGAGGCTATTGTTGGACCTCACCATTCTTGAAACACTGTCCATAAACTCAAATTTTGGGAAAGAAAAAAGAGGCTACCGTTGGACCTCACTGTTCATGAAACACTATTCATGAACTCAAAATTTGGAAAAAGAAATAGAGGCTACCGTTGGACCTCACCTTTCTAGAAACACTATTCATGAACTCAAAATTTGGAAAAGGAAATAGAGGCTACAATTAAACCACACCTTTCTAGAAAAACTATTCACATAAGGTTATCGTTGCACTGTTCACATAAGCCTACTGATGACACTGTTCAGATAAGGTTACCGTTGCACTGTACACATAAGGCTACCGATGGCATTGTTCACATAAGGTTATCGTTTCATTGGTCACATAAAGCTACTGATGACACTGTTCACATAAGGATACTATTGAAATTTTCACATAAGGCTACCGATGACATTGTTCACATAAGGTTACCATTGCACTATTCACATAAGGCTACCGATGACACTATTCACAAAAGGTTACCATTTCACTATTCACAGAAGGCTACCGATGACACTGTTCACATAAGGTTATCGTTGTACAGTTCACATAAGGCTAACGATGACACTATTCACATAATGTTGTTATTGTACTATTCACATAAGCCTACCAATGACATTGTCCACATAAGGTTTACATCGCATTGTTCACCTCAGGCAACTGATGGCACTGTTCACATAAGGCTACCATTGCACCGTTCACAAAAAGGTTACCGTTTCACTGTCCACATAAGCCTACTGATGACACTGTTCACATAAGGCTACCATTGCACTATTCTCCTAATACTACCGATGACATTGTTCACATAAGGCTACTGTTACACTATTCGCCTGAGGCTACCGATGACACTCTTCACCTAAGGCTACCATTTCACTGTTCACCTAAGGCTACCAATGACACTGTTCACATAAGGCTTCCGTTTCATTGTTCACAGAATTGTAAATTTGGGAAAGTGTTGGGGATAAGTCACTTTAACCTCCCAGAACACCTCAGACACTATATATTATCAAAGGAATGGACCGGAGAGATCTGGTACATTACATAAAATACCTCTCAAAAACATTCTCATCCTCGAAATTCAAAACCAACCTAAAAGGAAACATAAAAGAAATCCAAACAACCACCAATCGAGATAACTCTCAAAAGAGAGCAAGCCACAATAAGCAACCAAAGAAAGCCATATCATAATCATGAAATTTCTACAACCAAAAAGTGAACATCATTATATGAAAAGAGTTAAACATTAAACAACTCTGGGTGTTGAGCACATATCAGTGACTGACGTTCCCATGTACTCTCCTCAACACCAACTTGTTGCCACAAGACACGAACCAAGAGAATAGAACACCCATGCAACACCTTCTCCTTGCATCCTTGGATATCTACCGGCCGCTACTTGAAGTTTTCATCATCATCAACATCGATCTCGCTCCAATCAATGACATGAGATTCATCATGAAGATAACGACAGAGTTGTGACACATGAAAAACATTGTGTATTTGGCTCATTTGTGGAGAAAGTGCTACTCAATATGCCACATCTCTAACACGAGTTGATACCTCGACAGGCCCAACAAACAAGGGAGAAAGCTTACTCCCAAGACCAAACCTTCAATTCCCATGACGGGGAGTCACCTTCAGAAACACATGATCCCAAACATCAAACTCTAAGGGTCTTCCCCTTTGATCATCATATGATTTAGGATGAACTTGTGTTGTCTTAATCCTCTCAAGAATCACCTGAACTGTCTCTTTTGTATTTGTTTCCAATGATTTCCACAGGGGCGCATGCGCATCCGTCACGCAGGGGAGGACGCATGGCTTGTGGCCCCGTATTCCCGCTTTCCAAAGGCGGGCGACATTCGTTCCTTATTCAGGGACATCTGCTCCTTGATCGAAACTAGGATGATGGGATGTCGGTTCTTCCTTCCGTGAATTCCACCTCAGAGCTCGTCACCTAGTCTAGGTCTCCCTCGTAGATTTAAGACATATTCGTGAATCACGTTCCTGGTGCCATATCTTCATGGACACCAGTTAATTACAATGCTTCCGTCGAGACGCTTCAAGGGGTCTGGTCAGGGCAGCAACCTTCGGTGAGGAGAATGGTCACACTGGGGCGTCATTGGCATGTCTCCATGCTGGGGGATTGGCATGTCTGTCTTCTGTCCCTTATTATAGGGCTTCTCGAGGGTGAGGAAGCCCAAGGCATCCCACATCGAACATGGGGAATTGGCATACCATAGTCATGTATTTGATGTTTTCCTCAGCTTCCCATGTTTAAAATGAGGTATGTCGCGAGTTTAACATCTTGCAGAGACGGATCGGACTGATCGAAACACTGAGATTGGATCAGATTGAAGGACCCCCTAAAGGGAACGCTGATATCGGGGCCAGCATGTGGGCGGCTTCCCGTATACTGTGGAGTGGAATGAGGTGCCATGATCCCACCGGGATGTGGCGGCCCGGGTAGGAATCAGGATGGGTGATGAAGTGAAGGGGCTTGAACCTCGTGGAGGCTTCCTATATACCATTCTTTGAAATGGATCAAAGTCCACATAGTTCAGGTATACAGTTTAACATCATGCGGGATGGGGGCATGTGGGGCTTACGCTCTAAGGCGGCCCACAATGGATGGATATGGGGCTTATGCTCTCAAGAGGCCCACAATGGATGGATATGGGGCTTAAGCTCTGAGGCGGCCCATAATGGATGGATATGGGGCTTACGCTTTGAGGTGGCCCAAAATAGTGGATATCGGGCTTACGCTCTGAGGCGACCCATAATGGATGGATATGGGGCTTACGCTCTGAGGCGTCCCATGATGGTGGATATGGGGGCTTACGCACTAAGGCAGCCCATGATGGTGGATATGGGGCTTATGCTCTGAGGCAGCCCACAATGGATGGATATGGGCCTTACACTCTGAGGCGGCCCATAATGGTGGATATGGGGCTTATGCTCTGAGGCGGCCCACAATGGATGGATATGGGGCTTACGCTCTG